>JACDJE010000195.1:836961-889315 GCA_016647715.1 Pavo muticus
ACATGACTGTAAGTGGTTTATTGTTGTCATGCTTTTAGATTACTTTAACTTTAGGAGCACTGCCTTTCTCCTCTTCATTTTTCCTGGCAATACACACTGCTTCTCTTGCGTGTAGGGTGAAAGATGTATAGACTGCTAGTTGTCAGTGCTTGCAAGTAGCCATTTAAAAGCAGATATTTTTTGTCAGCGTTTTTATTTGTGAAGCATCTATGACAGATTTGGAAATTGAAGCCCTTGATTTATCTCAGGGCTGAAAACTAGGCAGAGGCAAGGACACCGGGAGCCTTAGGAACAAAATTACAAACATGTCATTACCTCCTTTAATCTGCTCTTGTTTCTGTGAAATTGCTCCAGACAACCCCAAAAATCCATGCGCTTTTACAACAGGAGAAAAAAAAACTCTTTTCAAGCTATTTTCATATTATTTGAGGCTACTTGCTGTTAACATGTGTAAAAGCAAAGGTTAGTAAATATACTTCTTTGTAATATCTGTAGGAAGCTAAGCCAACAAAACTGATCAATATACAAAGTTTATTCTTTGACATTCATGTCTATATATGCTTTTTTATTATTTTTGAAATCTTGCTTGACCCAAGGATAAAACCAGTAGCAAGTCACGCTTGCATTCAATTCAGACCATACTTGGCATAACACAATGCAACATCTGGTGCATTGAAGCCATGACTGACAGACTCCAATCAAGATCTGCATGATGGAAGTAGCAGGGGTTATTGAAAAGCAGAAGCAAGAGGCATCAGAGGAGCTATAGTGACGAATGCGGCAAAAAGCCTAATTCCCCTTTGCCTGCTCAACTCATTTCTATCATCTCCTCCTTTTCTACTGCACTGTAAACCTACAAAGAAATTAGAACAATGAATAAATACCTGCGTTTGTATTGTTATCCACAGGACAACATCCATGGATGACTGGAAATGCAGAGCAGAGGAGCTGAAGGGAGGCCTCATGGCGACTGCAGCCCCTCACAAGAGAAGCAGAGGGGCAGCGTTGAGCTCTGCTCTCTGTGACAGCAACAGGGCCCGAGGGAACGGCATGGAGCTGTATCAGGGGAGGGGCAGCTGGAGGTTAGGGACAGGTACTGCACTAGAGGGTGGTCAGGCCGTGAAACGGGCTGCCCAGGGCAGTGGGCATGGCCCTGAGCTGCTGGAGTTCAAAAAATGTCAGGACAACAGTCTCAGCCATAATGGCCTGGTTTTTGAGTGGTCCTGCATGGAGCCAGGGGCTGGACTCAGTGATCTTTGTAGGTCCCTTCCAACTTGGGATAGTCTATGAATCTGCGAGATCTCATTTCATGTCAGATCTGGAAGAAGGCCACTCTGCCTAGGCCTACTCAGAGCCCATAGCATCAAGCACCTGTGCAACTAACGCATAGCTAAAACAAAAGCAGTGCTTGGGAAGAGGAGGAGTGTTTTTCCCCCTCCTTTTTCAGGTGATTTGACTTTGCAGAAGAAATGACAGGTCCCTAGCTGTTAACCTGAAATATTCTCATCATCACTGACCCGGTAAAGCTGTAACCTTATTCCTCCTAGAGCTGGTAGTGGTGACAAACATGCCCTGAAGCAAACATGAGTGCTTGCAGAGCCATACCACTTTACAGGACAACACTTGTGCCAGAACTGAGAACACTGACGCTGGGGACTGTGCAACCCCATTACCCTTCCTGGTAAATCTGCTGTTTGACCTGCTTTCTGGAGGAGGTTCAGGTAGAAGGCTCCAGTACTGGGCCCAAATGAATTGTTGATTTATTATAGGCTCAGTTGATTTGGCAAAGCTCCAGAGAGGAGTAGAAGTTCAGACAAATTTTGTTTGTAAGTATTTTCTACTATCTAACATTACTCGTTGATTTTTTTCCTCTGAAACGTGCCTGTTGTCAGTGGGCTGAAGACCATGTTCCAGGCAGCTAGATCCACCCACACAGAGCTAAGACAGAGCTCCAGTTTCTTCTCCAGGTAGCAGGAACTAAAGGTCACATCAAAGCACATAACTTTAATCCTTACACACTTTTACCAGTCCATCCCTTTGTGTTCAGACTTATTTCTGCTACATGAAACCACTACCTATCCACTATCACAAGCCTCTTTTGAAAATAAAAGCAGTAATCTATCAGAAAATTTGGATGCCATATCAAATGCAGTTTAGTTGTACTCACTGCCATGTTACCATTGCCTTTTTTCAGAGGTGTGATCATAGAAGTTCTGGAAGTGAGGATAGAGCCCATTAGACAAGAAGGTAGAGACTGAAACTGAACACAAACAACAACCAAAAAGCCCCTAAATATACACTATTGATGTAAAAGCAAAAAAGACACAGGGCTGAGTAAGTTTAAAGGAAGAAGAAAGCTATAAAAGCTATCATGAGTGGAACTTTAAAGAGGGGGCTACTTACAGAAGTACAAAATAAAGTACTATGTACTTCCTCCCCTCCCGCTCTCCCATGCCTCCTGATTAGACAGGTGAGTAGAGCAGCAGGTGAGGTTAATGACAAATCACTCCATGGTAAAGGCAAGGCCATGTATCCCCACCTGAGAAGTCTATCAGCTCAAATAAGAGTGACAGGCAAAGTCTAGGGGCGGGGTGAGGTGGGGAGATGACTAGATGTTACTAGTGAAAAGTTGCCCAAACTGTGACTTCCTTTCTTAAAAAATAAATAAATAAATAAAAATATATATATTGCTGTTATCAGAAGGCTAAACTTCTTTTGGAAATTCAAATCAGTAACAGAATCAACCCAAGGAAGAAAGAAGTTAATCACTGAGGATTAACAGAAGTCTCTTTGTTAGCCAATGGGGCTATCCTAATGATGTTTGCTGTTACGAGGTACTTAGGTTGGAGCCTGTCTTCCTACTTGAAATTGGTCTTTGTGATGAATGAATCAATTTGCTTCATAACTTGACCATAACAGAATTCTAGCTGTAAATTACTGTTTTAATGTTTTTACTTATGGCATAAATACTCATTATTGCACAATATTCATAGTCCTGCATAATAACTACGTGTGGAATTTCACTATGGGTGCATAATTTCATCATTTATATGACATTCTGTATTATTTGGGAACAAGTAAATTTAAAATGTATTATTACATAGCCTACACTTTGGTGGAGATCATTTTAGATAAATACCACAGGCTGTAATTGCAGTGCCTGGTGTTAAAATTAAGTGTTCATCCATTGAAATATATGGATTATGGGTGCAGCAGAAATGTTCTCATGTAAGTGAGATGAGAATCATGTTCACAGTATAGAAAGATCACTGAATCTGACTTTTTTTATTCTAGAACTTGTGATTGACAGACTACCTCATTACACTACTTTTTTTTTCTCCTTAACTTTAAGAATATCTAATGAAATTAATCATAGCCTGGAGCAGGCAGTTCGAAACCTGAGAAAAATTAGATTTGTCAGTGCAAGCTTTACAACTCACTTGGACTAATTTGCTACTGGCAAATATATCACAGTCATATACTTCTGTAAACTTCATGTTTGCAGTCTTTTGAACTAACCATACAAGCTGAAGCATTGAAGTCTAAGAGAGTGATAGAAGTGTTGATGCAAGATTTCTAACTCTGCAGTAGTTCCACTAGAGATGTATTGTTATACTCCCATATTTTCTAATAATACTTATTGTTTCACTCATATCAGAAAAGCAGAAAGAATGGGAAAAAATAGTTTGACTATTTCTAAACAAAGCAAAGAGCAGCTAAAGTGAAAAATTAGAGAAAGTGAACTGTACAGGAACATATATAGTGTGTAACTGGGTTGTACATTAGCATCATACAAAATCTCTGCATCTTTAATATTATTACTAATTGGTTTACACATTATTTCATGTCCCTTGAATGGACAAAAAGTACTGCGTTACAATATACCCAGACTATACAAGCATTTTATAAGAGAAAAACAAAAGTTTGGGGGAAGTCTCCAGCAGTTTTTGCCATTTCAGTACTTGCCACTACTGTCAGTTCCTTGTAAGTTATTGATTTCTATTTGAAACAAATAGCAGGAGCAATATCTATGCTATTAAAACTCCCGCACTAAAGCAAAACCTTAATTATGACCTCATATTCTCTTGAGTCAAGATATTGACACATCTAACTGTCACACAGCCCATCTGCTACCAAACTTGTTTTGCTTTTACATTGCTGAAGGTGCAACATAAAGGCACTGATATTGCAGCGAGAGTTGAGTCATCCTGTGAGGGGCTTGATTTTTCTGTTTCAGGATTCAGAGATACCTGTTCATTTCCAGACTGGGTACTGTCAGAAATTTGAACTATTGATTATTAGTAAATGTAGTAGATCCTGTTGAATTCAGTTAATTTCTGCATCAGTGGTTGTTGCAGATGTTTGCCTTCCTGATACCATATTAAAACAAAGGCAATTCTAATAGGATTTATAAGACGTGCTAAACTAACAGAGTGGTAACAGATAAAGGCTAATTTTTAAAAAGAAAGTCTCCAAGTGCTTTGAAAAGTTGCCTTAAATATTACCTTTATTTTCTAGATGGGAAACTGAGACATGGAATGGATACGAGACTAGCTGAAAAAAACAAAACCCAGTAAAACCTAGGAGTCCTGAGACTGCTTTTGCTCATATCAGTTAAAGAGCTTTGGGGAGGAACCCTCCTAAAAGGTAACTTCTCCCCTCAAAAAAAACAGGTTGATCCCAAAAGTCTGTGTATCTAGAGAGGGATAGGAAGATTTTTTTAGAGAAGCCTAGGCACTTGAATAAATATCTTTAAAGACATCAGTACGTATATCTCTAACAAATTTTAAGGTCAGATTGGATGTAGATCTGTATTCTCTAGCCAAGCTGCTATTTTGCTTTACGAGATTAACGAGAGGGATGGGCACTTGAGTAAGTGAGGCAACCCTCAGCATTACTCATCAAAGCACAGTCCCCTCTGAGATGCCATTTTACATTATGCATTTCATCTGGATTCATTACAGTAGGAAATTATAAGAAACCTAAGCATTTCCAGATGGTATTTGTTTTTGTTTTAAAAAAAGCTAAACTTTTCAGTCTATTATAATCCTTTGTTTCTTACCATTTTTCTTGATTTTTGAATATTGGGTATTTCCTGAAGTGTTACATGGTACATACCAATTTACGCTAGAATAGGGCATATTGTGAAGCTAAGAGAAGTCCTCAAGAATTTGTTACATTTTTATATTCAGAGTATGGCAGAAGGACAGATTAAAAAAGGGACCTTTTACATGTCTTACAGAGACACTTTTGCATTCAGTTTAAAGTCTTTCTCAAAAGAACTGCTGCTGTAATCCACTTCAGCCATCCAGATGAAGCTGTTAGAGCAGTCCCATAACACAAGACTTGGCTGGATCCCGGTGGCAGCTCTTTGTCAGCCAAGGAGTTGGTTTTTCACAGCAAACTGTGCATTTGAGTGGTTGTTTGGCCAGCAGAAAACAAAGGAATGTGAGGGACGTGGGTTATTCACGCTGTGCTGGGCACTGTGTTCTTAAGAAATCAGTCATATGCATTTCTTGGAGCTTAGCAGAGTTACTGAGAGCAGCTTTGCTTGTGGAATTTTATAAGGACATTTTAACTCCCAGACCTTTTCCTGTGTTCCTACAACTCTCTCATGTAACTACTTCTCAGCAGTATCTGCTCATGATTTTCCTCTGTCATATTAGCCAAATCCTCCTGCAGTCTATCATGGAACATCCCATGAATTCCAGTCAAGATATAGGACTTTAGAGGAACAAAAAACACCCAGTCCCCCTACTATTTTTTCCTTCCCAGTTGTAATTGAACATTTTCTAACTCAAAACAAGGACACTTCACTAGCAATATGACTGTGCCAGACACTCCCTCTCCCAGTTTCTGAGCATCTGCTTGGACACAAGCTGTATGGCTGTCTCTGCGTCTTGGAAGAAGTCAGTACATTTAGATGCCACTAATTTTTTTTCTAGGGTAGAAAAGACATGGGACAGTCAGCAGGACTGGAATGTTTCTTGCAGTTTCTTTCAGATGGCTCTGATGCTCCCTAACAAGAACTTTGACTTAAGAAGTTATTCAAATATGTGTGTGTGGTGGGGAGGGTTGGAGGGGGGCTGAGGGGAGGGAAATAGAAAGGGAAGTAAAAAAAGAAAAAGCCTGAATGAAAGCTTTCCTTTCCCAGAACGACACTACATCCATCCCTTTGCAAAAGCAATAATTGGGTTCTATATTTATGTCCATCTGAATCAGGAGTCCAAGGAGTTAGGCTGCTTTTAAAATGAGCTAGCCTTAATAGAAGTCATATTTATTTCTGTGACTCTCTTCACTTTGTTTCATACATATGTGATGTTTATCAAATCATTGCTGGTTCTTTATTAGAAAAACTAAATCAGACCATAAATAAGCTCACCCGTTAGTGACATGGGGCAGCAAGGGCTGTCCTTTATCTTCGTATACAATGATCCCAGTTTCCACAGAATACTTCATTTCCATTTGCAAGAGATTTTCATGACTCGCACAATGAACTCTGTGGCTCATGAAATTCTGACATCGATCCTCTCTCCTTTCTTTCAGTTAATTGTAACAAATTTCATTGCCTTGTTGTAAAGGAGATTATTTCTGGGAAGGCAATTCCTACCCTAGATACATAAGAAGGTGAAAGATTTCCAAGTTTTGTCTCTTGAGCGTATTAATAATGCACCGAGGTTTAGCTTCTTTCAGTATGAATTTAATGGAAGGGTGTTAAGAGTTTTTCTTAGCTAATAAAGAAGTGAGAATGTCTGAGAGTCACTGTTTCTCATTCTTTTTGGCAAGCACCCGATTAAGTGGGTGTCAGCTGGTGACAAAGGCTGTGACTCCATTTTCTTGTGAGAGCTGAAGCAGAGCCCTGGCCTGAAGTAATTGCTGCTGAGTTCCAGCATGGTTACGGAGGAGAATTATGCAGATGTAAATATTTATATCAAATATGCTAGTTCTAATTGGAGCTGCTAGTGTAGCTACACCCCAGAAGAATAGGGAGGGCTTAGACAGTGTCATTTCCCGTTACTTAAGGGAGGTGGTGGTGTCTCTTGTGGCTGTAGGAACCTCAAGCAATTGACTTCTGCTTTATGGTCTGCTGCATATTTTATGCTGAAGGTGTTGCCTGTAGGCAGCTCACTCTCTCCTGGACTCCTTACTTCAGTGCATGTTTTTAGTGGTACTCTTTGATCAGTTCGAATGCCACCTGTGAGTGACAGTGAAAATCCTTCCTGCCAGGAACCTGATATGATGTCTCCTCAGTCCCAGCTCTGGGACCTTTAAGGCAACACTGAATGTCAGTCTGCCCTCATCTTCTCAGAGGTCTTTCTCTGTCTCCACCTTTGTTTTTAAATTTCTGTTTCATTTCTTTCCTAAATGTCATCTTAGCTGAATCTTTGCCTACATCACCCTTCTTTAATTGTGAACCTCACAGTGCCAGGTGAGGCAGCACTGCAGCATGTTCTCCTGACACCACTTTTCCTCATTCTTCTCATATTTCTTGTTCTTCCCCATCACACACAGCAGGTATGGTTCTCTCCCCTCTGTTCCCAGTTCCTCACAGGAACAGTTACTTGTTAGCTTTGTGTGTTAAAGGGAGGTACTGTACTGTCTGTTTTTGCACTACAAAAAGGCAGAATGGTCATGATTCATTTCCCGAATGAAAACTCAGACTCAAGGCCCCAGTGGAATTGAAACTAGCCCACTGTATTTCCCTCCTATTGGAAAGAAATAAAAAATAATGCTGGCAGAGTGAGTGATTTGGTGGTTGAGTCACACACTGATCTGGTGCTCCTGCTGACGCTGGCACTCTGTCAAGCTGCAGAGCAGCCAAGGAGCAGTGGCACAACCAACAGCTGCCTTTCCACCCTGGGGGCAGCAAATCAGGGACTGATGGTAAAGCTCTTTCCCACTTGAATGACTATGGCCTAGTTGTACTGAGAATAGCAGGCAAACTCAAAATGTTTTCCTGTGAATCCCTCTGTATATATTCGTGCCTCCTTTAGGCTGAATATACCTTCTGGTGAAAAATGTTCAACAAAAATTGCTGATCAATGAGTAAACCTAGAGTTAAGTTTACTTGTGCTACACAAAACATCAGCACCACCTGTACAGGTGTAAAATAAACATTAAAAACAGAAAGCTGTGTCCTGAGAGAACACAGCAGATATAAAACAGGAACAGCAGGATTGGAACAGCAGAACGAGCTGGAGCTACCTGCTTGGTAAGAACGAGGCATAGAAGAATACATGAAATAAGTATTATGTTTGTGTGTGTATGTCTATACATCTGTGCCCCTCTGCCTGTGTGTTTGTGAGCTTGTGTGAGCTAAAAAATGAAATGTCCAAATTACAACACTACTAATTTCATAAAGAACCACAACACTGCATTCACGTTTCAGTAACCTGTGTTATGAAATGTGAACAGACTTCTTACGCTCTCTTAACCACTTGTCAGAGGAGAAGCTTATGATGTGTAAATGAATCTCTGATGACCTACTGACCTTCTTCCCTTCTACTCAGTGAAATGATGCAGTGCTCAAAAAGGATTTCAACTGCTGCAGGAGGGTTGTTGTAAATGGGGAAGGTGCACGAGACGACCAAAGAATGGCTGTGGGAAACCATACCTCAGCCTTGCAACTGTCCAGTGCCACAGGATTACTTCTCACCTGCAGCAGCTTCAGCATCCACATGCAGGCTGTACATCTGACAGACAGTCAGATGGTCAGCATTCATCTGCTAGCTGAAAGAAGAGGGCATCAGTCTTAATTGCGTCCTGGAAAACAATATTAATGGGTTGCCAAGTCTGTGTGGAAGGCCCACAGCACACCCCAAACTGATGCAGTCATATTTCTAACCTCCCAACAGGAGCACTGCTGCCCTCCTCTACAGCAGCGGGCATGACCTTTGCTTACCAGCTTGAGGCAACAGAGACATCTGAAGGTGGTGGCAGCAATTCTTCGTCTGTGGCACTTCTCAGGGAGCCTACAGTAGCACAATGAAGAAAACTACTGCTGTCCATGAAGAATACCTTCAAGCGCCCTCAAAGGGGTGGCAAATTTGGCTGCATTTTCTTAGCAAGGTCAGCCTGCTCCCCATAGTTGGCTTCCTGCAGTTTTTAGAATTTAGCCTAAGGTCCTGATCTTCATTTTGAAGGCCCTTACAGGCCAGATTAGGGAGCAGCTGAGAGACTCCCTAGAGCTCTTAAGTGTAGATTACCATCAGTAATTTAATTCCAGCACAATGAGGGCTTTACAAGGAGAACATCCTAAAATCGGAACATAGAATCCCATAGGAAGAAAGGGCCATCACAAAGGGTACTATTTCTTTTCCAAGTGCTTTTTATAATCTACACTTCTTACATAAACATAGGGGAAAATGAAAATAAATGAATAAATAAAACACAATGCTTCATTGCACACATAGTCCTCCATGGGGAGCAGATGAGAAAATAAATATGACAGTTCTTAGTCATGTTGCTTACTGCTGTTCTGTAGGGTAATCTCACACTACGTTAGTGAGTGCAATATAATGATGTGCTTTAACTGAATCGTATCATGGCAAGTGCACTTTTGTCTCTAAGGTGAGCATTAGATGGTCCAGAAAGAGTAAAAATGCATTGGAGCAATTACAGAATTATAAGAACTATTTTCTTTTTCCTGAGCCAGAGCTGTCTAGTGTTCTGACACAAAAAAAAAAGCCTTTGTAAAAGGTGTACTTTCTAATTCTCCGTACTTTCTGTTCAAATTCATTTGTCCAGGTCCAAATCCTGATTTTCTTGTTTCTTCTCTTTGTATCTTACATATTCCTACATGTCTATAAGCCCAATCAGCCTAAAGTTCCTTGCAATGGCAAGCACTGCCTGTTTGCCATGCGTTGGCATCAGTGTTTCGGAAAACGTTTCTCACTGTATGGTAGCTCTGTGATTCTGCTGGTTGGACCAGATTCTTTTAGCACCTTGTGCAGCTGAAGCTCTAGAGACTGAAAAGAAGAGCAGCAGCATGACAGGTTCCCCTTTGGTCCTAAACCTGGAGAGGGTCAAACCTGTTTCCCAAGCTATCTGCACGTGCACAGCTTTGCCTCCTCTCCCTGTGTGCTACCTTTCCCCAGCCAGCTGGCATGACTTGGAGGACGTGCTCCCTCACAATACACTGAGCAGGGACACTTGCTATCCTCACCAGCTGACATTAGTGCTAATTTCCTGTAAGATGCTACAGAATAAAGAAGAGGGCTCTTTCTAAAAATCTTTCCGGCTTGCTTAAAAACACTCTCTGTCTTCTTTTTTTTTCCTCCATGCAGCT
This sequence comes from Pavo muticus, assembly GCA_016647715.1. Classification (NCBI taxonomy): domain Eukaryota; kingdom Metazoa; phylum Chordata; class Aves; order Galliformes; family Phasianidae; genus Pavo; species Pavo muticus. The sequence continues at coordinate 847,250 of JACDJE010000195.1, forward strand.
TGCAGAATCAATAAAGCCCTTGCCTCTTACTCTTGAGCAGCAGAGGAGCTATTGCGACCAACTCAGCAGGAGCAAAAGCTCGGGTAAGTAAGTAGCCCAGAGCTAATCAAAAGTGCCCTCCTGTGGCTCAGGATGCTGCCAAGTGCTTGAAGGAGAACCAGAAGGCAATGTAGCATGACTCTTTTGTCAAGCAAGGAACCATCTTCATTATCCTCCCTTGATTATCTCTGAATTTCTCTAATTGTACTTACCTTTACCTTGCACTTACCAGCAGAACTTGACAGAGTGTTGCTCTATAACATTATTTCTGAAAGTTGTATNTTCTTTTTCTTTTTTGGCAAACCAACATAGAGAAGCAGCTCTGGAACTGCCAAATTAAAAACTGAGAATTTTTGCAACTCAATAGTATTTTTAAGGATTGTAATCAAATGTGGTTGTAATTTAAAACCTGAGGCTGTGCACTGGTTGTTAGCATAAAACTACCTTTCCATATAACATTGTGCTTCCATTGTATAACAAAGAAAAAACTAACAAGAACTAGAAAAGTTTGCTGCTGAACAGTGCTAGGACATACAGACAAAAAAATACTTAATGTTACCTACTCAGAATATTGATTTGAGTCATATCTAAAGGGATATAATGGACATTAGAAAATGCCTACTTGTGACTGACTTAGCTACTGCCAAAAAAGTTAAATATGTATCAAACAATGTTTAATTGAATTTATTATATGCACTATATACATATACTAAAATGTCTTGCAGTCATGCCCCATGAACGCTTCAAATTTGAGTAGGCAGGTGAGTCCATGTAAAGCAAATAAATTACAAAAACAGAAATTACTCACAAAAAAAATCTCTAATCTTTGTGACCCCAAAAAAGCAGAAGAAGGCAGGACAAATTTGTTTCAAATGAAGCACTATTATCTGAACTTGCAGAATCAGTTTAGCTATTCAGCATGATTTTACCACTGAAACATGGCACTGCTGTCAAGATACCATTTAACATAATAAAGCAAAGCAAAGCAAAACAAAAAATTCAGTGGATTGACAGTTGTTTTTTTTCCACCAAATCCAAACACACAAGAAACTATTCTACAAAGACTTCTGTTTGTATTTCCTAGGGCATATGTCTCAAAAACAAGTTGCTTTTTTAATTATAGACATGTATAAAACATTCTTTGTAAACCTCTAGTCTTAGACTTAATATTTTATGTAAGTAAATTAGGTCCTTACCTAATATATTTGTTATGAATATTGTTCTATGACATACTAGTAGGGACCATGGTAAAAGAAACTGAAAAAGAAGAAAGCTGTATAACATTTAAAAATGTAGAAAACTTGAATTAAGATGATGATTAACATTGTTAAGGCTGTATATTCAAGCACTGTATGTTAAGAGAGCAGTGGATATGAATTTTAGGCAATAAGAAATGTCCTGCTTTATACATGATGCTGTAATTATAGAATGGGTATGTCAACAGCTGATTGTTGGCATAAACTGGCTACTTAGAGCAGGTATGCGAGTTAATAAAGATAGCAGAAGATGGCAGAAATGAAGTCTGAAAAATGATAGCCAGTTTTCTCCAGCATTCAGCCTGATAAGTAAAACTCGAAGATTCTAGCTCTGCATCTAAATGAAATACTCTTTTTTCTCCTCTGCATTGACTTGGCTGCCTTCTGCATTGATAATGGCTGTGTCAGCATCAGGTGCATCTTCAGCTCCTTTTGCTTCATTTGTTAAATACGTTCCTATAGGAATCAGTACAACAGAAAAAAAAAAAAAGAAAAAAGAAAAAAGATTAGTTTTTTTTAGCTTTACATTGTATTATAGGAAGTACATTTCTAACAGTACTCCAATTGCTTCATGAATAGACAGGTACTTTTACACAGTTTTAGTATGACTGATACTGGTAGGTTCAGCTTTCTACTTTGTCTATGAAATATCTGTAGTATTAACACTGGTAATCCACATGCACAAATTCACAAATAGTAAATGAAGGAAATACCTTAAGAAAAGACTACTTTTTATTTAACTGCAGTAGTATGCAATATATTTTGTAATTATAGAATAAATGATAAAATCTTGGTTATTTCATGGAACAAATATTCACAAAAATCAAATCAACTTTGAAGATTTAGATATTCATAAATGCTTNTTCCGTTTTTTTTTTCGGGGCCTGTGCCCCCCTGTCACGGACTTGTATCCAGAGATAACCCGTGACAGTATACAATTAAATTATTCTCAGTATTCCATGAAATTTCAAGCAATCTTTACAGTTTTTTTTTTTAAATTATGTTTGTTTCCATTTATGTTATTCTCATTGAAAAACAAAGCAAAACAAAACAACAGACAAAAAATAAAGCTGTATTTTAATACTGTGGGGTATAGAGAAGGCAGGTAATTTACTGCCTGTTTATAAAAACATTTTTATGTATATGAAATGTCTGGAGACATCCAAGATGAGGCTAGTTGGGTCTCTGAGCAACCTGATGGAGCTGCAGGTGTCCTTGTTCATTGCAGGGGAGTTGGACCAGATGGCCTTTAAAAGGTCCCTTCCAACTCAAACAATTCTATGGCCCTATGATTCTATGAAACAAATGTAAGGATCATGTTTTTTTAAAGAGAATCATGCAAGGAACAAAGTAGATTAGAATAATCAAGTAAGTATCTACTCAGACAGGGAAAGGCACAGAGTAAAATGCAGTTACTTTTGGTGAAACTTTTGGTTGATGAATGTGAAAAGGACAGTGCTAAAAGAACAGCAGCTTGAACACATAAAAGTATAAACATGGTGGTAGATTGTGTCCATTTCATAGATGATGTCTTTTTCCTTGGGTACAATGCAGAATTTCAGCATGCTTTGTTTCAATTAATGGTCAAATGACCCTGAGGATCATCTTGTATTCTCCACAGTTGTTGTATTTAAAAAATATGCTATTGCACATTTATAAATTCCTTAAGGAAACATGTCTGGATTTAGAAAAAAAGAAACAAAGAACAAATCTGCTGAATGCAGCAGGTCTGTACATTTGTTAAATGAATGCCTCGTTTAGGTCATAGGAAAGATGCACCATCAGAGATGCACAACGGCACCAAGATATCCACTGTATAGAGAAACCAGCTTCAACTAGTGTCCCACTCTGTATCTGGAACTTGCTTCTTTTAACAAGGACTCCTCAGAATTTCCTCTTCCCCATTATATTTGCCTATCTTCCTTTGACCCCAGTGGCCTTTTGCCCTTTATAGCATCAATTAAAGGTGGTAAGTGGTATATAAAACCTTGGATGAATTCTCTAGCTCCTTCAAGAGTGCTGAACCACCATTTAAGTCCCACAGCCTTAAATGCATTTTCAGCACTTGACCTCTTCAGAAGCATGAGCTTCTCCTACAGCGAGGACAGCATTCAAAAGTTACTTCGTCAGTCAAAAGGAACTATAAAGCAATATATAGTAAATAGCTTCTAAACATTAAATAAAACAATTGAATTTGTAATTATCTGTAAAATACCAATGTCTCCTAGATTACTTTCTTGGACAATTTTTGTAATCTGAGAATTAATATTTAAAGAAGTATGTAACAGTTCGATTAGCAACAGCAAAATTGGCTCAGTGAACAGTCTGTGTGTACAGCCACTGGTCTAAATCAACTCCACTGCTGATCTGGCAAGCACAAAGAAATACACTAAATGAATATTAAATGAATAGACAATTCAGAAATGTCCAACAGATAACTAAAATTGAAATTTTATTTTTTTCAATAATATTCATCAGACATTTTTCTGACAAGACTTTTCTGAAAGATGAAGTGCAAATGGGAACCCTGTAAGAATGTTTAGAGGAATTGTACATGACATTTTTTAAGCGCCACTAAGTACACATTGAATACTTTGTAAGTATATAGGCATAGCAACATGCAAGTGTCATGTACCTAACATTACAATATGCATTTTGTCTGCTTGAAGTTATTACTGAAGAAATTAAATGAAGTAAACGTGTCTCCATCATCAGTGCAATATGTTTAATTCCCAGGGGTTTTGTTTTCAAGGTAGTGGGTTGTTTTGTTTTTGTTTTTGTTTTTGTTTTTTTTTACCATTCAAATGTATCCTTCCAAAGGCATGAACTGCAAGCATAAGAGCAGTGACTTCCCTGGAGAATACACTTAGGCTGACTGAATAGATAAAGTTGTTCCAGTCCTTTCACAAATTGTGTCTAACTATTTATTCTAGGAAACTTCCTGCTGAACTGAACGTTTTTTTGTAGCTATAAAATATCTATACTCAGAGTAAAGGATGCACAAGGAAAGCTTTGTCATTCTGTTCTAAAGGAACTAAAGAGCAACTCTAACGTGCATTAGCAACTCGAGCCTTATTCTTTTGAGATCAATAGGTGTATTGTATCTAACTTTTATGGAAGCAGAACGTATATGAACCCAGTAATCCATGAGTTCATTCTCTTGGCTCACTGCTGAGGATGAAGCAGATGACTGTAGGTTATATTTGCATATTTCTATGGATGCTGTACAGGGGCATAAGGAAATCTGCTTTCACTGAAAAAAGACAGCATGTGCAACTGTGCATTTACTAGCTTTAAGCAATATGCATAGAAAGGAGGGAAAGAGGAAGTGCTAAAGAATTCAGCTCAGCAGTTAAAGACTTTTCCCCTCTAATAAACAATGTTAACAGTTAATGATTATCATTATCTTTTTTTTATATATATATATAAAAACTCTCCTTGTGAATGTATTACAAAGACCCTTCAATGGTTTTGCTGCAGAAGACGACTAAGAAAAGAGTATGTTTAGAAGCAAATAGTATCAGTTTTCCTCAGCATTGCATAAGGGCAGGGTAAGGCTACGTGTAGTTTGTGCTGAAATGTGAGATTAGAGCTCACACAGGAAATACTGCTGGCTTAACCCTGAACACACGGACAGTGCTGAAGTGCTGACCCCAAAAGGCTTGGCTTTGCAACTGAACTCTTAAAAAAAGATGAAAATAAAAATCCTTGAACATTTCTCCAATATTAACACAGACACTGCTCCTAAAAAGAGCCTCTAAAAGAAGGGAGACTGTTTTCTACCTCCTTTCCAATCAGACTGCTGCTTCTAGCCCAACTGAGAATAAATGACTCAAGACATGGAACATGGAGAGCAGATCTATTGTAAACACAGACATCATAAAGAATTTTTTGCCATCTACTGAGAGGCATCCTGCTACAGGAACCCCCTAGAAATGAAGAGTCAGCGTACTGACTCTACACCATCTTCTGTCTGGATGTAAATACATTGAACAGTGCTGAAGAAAATGAACACAGCTTGGAAACAAGGTGATTCCTAGATGTGGGAATAATTCCCTAAAGGGCTGCTGGAAGCGCACAAAGCTTAAAGCATCCCAAGAACATGGAGTGATACCGAAGTGTGCTGTTAAACCATGTTTATACCTTTATTTCCTCCTGAGTTAAAGCAAGTGCAGAGTGCTGGGTTAGATTCACTGACAGCAGGAAGGAACTGTTCTAGCCTCTGTCAGAGCTAATAGACAATACTCATTTGTGTTGGAGGTACTAGTTCAGATCCATTCTGAAAAACCATGTAGGACACCTTTAGGAATTTCCATTTCTGATGAGTTTCTACTCTGTTGACATCAAAAGCAGCTCCGCCCATTTCATTTTCTCTTATTGTTTGCAATAGTCCTTCCCTGTCTAACATGCATTGAGTGTTTTTAATGTAAACATGCTCTTAAAATATGTTTAAATAAGAGACATGTCAGAATATTTCAACTATAGTGCTATTGCATATTTAATTCAAAAGCTTGCATGTGCTTTAAAAAGTTTCTCTTCAAAAATGCATGCCTTTCACTGAAAAGGAATTGTGTAGAAGTTGGATTGCATGCCATTGTCTAGGACTGACTAAATATTGATATGGTACAGCAGTTCATTTTTAAGCTGTTTGGGATGAACCCCCAGCCAGTGTAAATTGGCCCACATTTAAGGCAATAGAGTGAAGCTGATTTATACCAGCTGAGGCTGTGTCCTTATGCCCTATTATAATCCCAAAGAATCCCAAAGTCAGCAAAAAATAGGGCAAGTATAACCAACCTAGGCAATATTTTCTTTCTATTTTTAGCAGAAAAACAAAATTACAATCATCTTATTTCAAGACTACATCAAAGACTCAGTAGTAATTTAAAATGTATACAAATATCTCGTAGCTAGTATTCAGAATAAGAGGTAGATGTCATATTCAAGGAAGAGTACAACATGGAAAAATGCTAATGGCAGTTGCTAAATACATCTATTTGCCTATTACATATGACACAAAAGAGAATTATAGCAAATGGCAGCTAAAAATAATAATTAAAAAAAGGCTTACAATACTCTTTTCTTCTTTTCCTATACTATGTTATCTGTCTTTCAGTGCATTCCCTCTGGTGGGGTCTGAGGGAAAAGTGGCAAGAATTAGAAGGATCAGTAATACAAAACTGCATGTTTACAAAACATCAGCTTTATCACTAAAGGCATCCTCTGTGCTTTGATGGAAGCATTTGGTACTTACAATTTAAGACTGCCTGGCATTACTGAGCAAGTGGTGGAAATTCCAGGTGAGGTGATTCAGCAAAATAGGGGTCAGGAGAATGCAGTTCTCTCTTTCTCTGTTGTTCCTGCTAAAAATGACAGGGCATATGGCAGCATATTTCAGCATCTTAACATACTAGGCTCCCTTGAGGACAGAAAAAAAAGAGGAAACTTGTGCTGTTCAGCCCGAAATAGATTACTGAACAGTGTTGCCAGACACAAAGAATGCTGGCAGCAAAGCCGTCAGCACAGTTAGTGTCTGCCTTTGCCTAAAGGTGTTTCAGTGATACTTAATGGGCCTTAAAGAGATAGAAATTAAAGCTAGTGAGAATAATGAGGAGTATAAGCATTTTTATAAATTAGTTGTCATTGAAGGTAGAGGAATTACACATATTGCATTAGGATATCTGCTGCTTGTATATGTACCTTCCTGGTTTTCCTTGCGACTGTTAGGGGTTGTCCCCCTGCTTGAAATAATCAAAATGCATATTATAATTACACGGTTTTCCAAAATCCATACACAGCAAGTACAAGATACTTACATGTAAATACACTATATTTACCTATATTTTTGCATAGTTTTTAGTGTGTACTTTGTGCCACTTAATAAAAGCATTACTCGCATATTTTTGTTTTGTTTTTCTCTATTCTACAGCTTATTCAATTAAAGTAGAAGTAGCTGGATTTTGGTATGTTCATCACAGATTACCAGTTCCTTGGAGTGTAGAGATCAGACACTTGGAGGAGTCTGGATAAGCGGTGGGGAAAGCTGCAGTGTGAACACGACGTTTTAAATCACCTCCTTAATTAAGATATATAGTATCAGATTTACAGTGCTAATTTAATAAACTTACCTTTAATTTGAATGGAATCATAAAGGTAAGAACTCTGTTTTCCTTTTGGTAACACTTTACAATAAGTGGCACTAAATTACACTATAACGGCTATGTTACAGGGAAGTACATGTATCTACGCTGTAACTGTTGAAAAAGCTACTGTACATGTGCGTACATGGTAACTTCAGTGCTGTTACAATCATGAATTACATAATTACAGATGATTCTGTCCTTTCTTTTCATTGAAATAGTTATATATATATATATATAGTATACTGTCATGAAAATACACAAGATGTTAACTTTCATGTCTTATTTAGAAAAGTTGGTTTTCTCCACAAATTCCTTTATAGAGGGAGTCTCAGTGCAAGATGAACCACTCCTAAGAAATGTGAAAGCTTTTTAACGTGTTCTAGCTTAAAATTCTGAGCCTCAAAATTCAACATCAGGTTCCCTAAACTGTTTCTTGGTTTGTCTGATGATGCTAAAAGAGTGTGAGGATGCCCCCCTTGTCTTCTGATGCACAGCTTTCTTGTCCAAATCATGAGAATGTTCTTCAAACATTAGAAAAAAAAAAATTAAAAAAAAAATTTCTACATTTAAAAATGTAGAAATAATCAGCAATCAACACTGTAAACAGTACACTGGCAGAAACTAGCTACCTGGTTTTGAGAAAACTACTCTGCATGGGCGTGAGGGAGAGGATGTCACACATATTTTGGCTAATGTCTTCCCATTCAAAGCCTCCATTTTACGCATTTGCTGGGTACCTTGCAACCATCTTCAAAATGATATTTCAGAATAAGACCTTGACTAAAGGTAACAGAAAACTGGTTTAAAAACCAGCCCACTGAATATCATTAGCATTGAGCCACGGTTTTGCTTACAAAAGAGAATGATGCCTCTTCACACTTGGTACAGTAATTTCAATCTGTGAGGACTAGATAGGCTTGTATAGTGCTACCCAGTTAGAATTTGCCATTTATGGCTGCTTGTTGTGGTGTTTTTTACACCTGCTTTGCACAGGTGTAACTGACATCACAAGGTACAAGATAATGGAAGATCAACTGCATTAAAAACCAGCACATACAAGAAGTTTTAATTGGAAACCAATGAAATAATGCATTTCAACAGTCCAATTCATACCTTTTTTTTCTTTTCTTTTCTTTCTTTTTTTTTTTTTTTTGCAAAGTTTAAATGCTGTTTTTATGCTGCTGGAGAAAATGATTCAAAACAGTTACCCCAAGAGCAATCCTGCTTTTGAAGGTCCTGCCTGACCTTGGTTGGGCAACAGTTCAAGTGACAACTCTACTATTCAAACAAGCTGGAGTTAGGAAGAATAAAAAAAGGCAAAAACATCATGCTTGTGGGGAATTCCACTTGAGCAAATAAGGCCCTTGTCCAGGGAAGCACTTCTTTTTATGCGTAAGAATAGTGCCTTACAGTTCAATGGAACGTCTCCCATGCCTGTCACTGAGTGTGTGCTTAGATGCTTTGTTCAGTCGGGCCCCAGGTACTGAAATGAAACCTTGCAGTGTGTGACACTGTATCGTGACTAATGGGAATTACAGTTGTGGCAAGAATCCATATTTTTGGTACTAAACTGAATGACTTTCTTTGCCAGCCTTTTTACATGTGTATGTTTTGAAAGACATGAATATCTTGTAAACCTATACTAGTTTTCAATGTGTCTAGTAGCACCTACCTGGTTCTCTCAAACTACCATATTATATTAACATATTATTGCATTTTTCCACAGATGGGTATGGAGTGAACTGTAAAAACAAGCATGCAATCACATCAATGCAGACTAATTTCTTTAAAATGTCATACTGTATATGATTTATTATGTTAACACTCAACCACATCATATTATTTATGTCTGTATATTTTGAAAAAAAGTGCTGCTTGATTGACGTCACCCTTTTTTCTTAGAAATTAACAAGATAAATGCTTCAACAAAAACAATTAAAATACTCTAGTATTGTCTTTAAAAGGTTTATACTCTTTTGATAAATAATCTGACACAGCACCTTTATCTTCCATTTTTCCATACTACGTGATGTCATATTCCAAACTCTCCCTTTCCCACACAAAAATAAAATCCCAGGAGAAAGTCCTTTACAGTAGACCATCATGCTTTTAGGCTTCACAAACAAGTACAGCAACCAGAGAGAAATATTCTTTTGTCAAAGGTGCAAAACTCAGGAGTACAACAAACTCCGTCTAGACTAACTTGCATTCTCCAGTGTAGAATCATTACTAAGAGCTGTTATGGCAACCTTGTTACTTCATTGGAAGAGGAAATAAGCCAATGGGCTTACAGTGTTTTGTTGTCGCAGTTAAGAGCATGTGTTTTTCAGCTGTCAATTACACAAAAAATTTCAGAAATAATCGAAACAGAGACTTTCACTGTGGAGCTAAAAGCATGGCAGGAATTCTCTATCATTCACGGTGACATAAGTTTGTACCTCACAAAATGCATAGACAGGAATTTAATATAAAGAATTAGTCAATTTACTGTATACACAAAACATATATCTTTTGTTTTAACATTTCTATTTTTTTCTTTTTTTTTTTTTTTTTTACTTTTTTTTTTCTTTCTTTCTTTTATTTTTATTTTTTTTTTTCTTTTTCTTTTTTGGCAAACCAACATAGAGAAGCAGCTCTGGAACTGCCAAATTAAAAACTGAGAATTTTTGCAACTCAATAGTATTTTTAAGGATTGTAATCAAATGTGGTTGTAATTTAAAACCTGAGGCTGTGCACTGGTTGTTAGCATAAAACTACCTTTCCATATAACATTGTGCTTCCATTGTATAACAAAGAAAAAACTAACAAGAACTAGAAAAGTTTGCTGCTGAACAGTGCTAGGACATACAGACAAAAAAATACTTAATGTTACCTACTCAGAATATTGATTTGAGTCATATCTAAAGGGATATAATGGACATTAGAAAATGCCTACTTGTGACTGACTTAGCTACTGCCAAAAAAGTTAAATATGTATCAAACAATGTTTAATTGAATTTATTATATGCACTATATACATATACTAAAATGTCTTGCAGTCATGCCCCATGAACGCTTCAAATTTGAGTAGGCAGGTGAGTCCATGTAAAGCAAATAAATTACAAAAACAGAAATTACTCACAAAAAAAATCTCTAATCTTTGTGACCCCAAAAAAGCAGAAGAAGGCAGGACAAATTTGTTTCAAATGAAGCACTATTATCTGAACTTGCAGAATCAGTTTAGCTATTCAGCATGATTTTACCACTGAAACATGGCACTGCTGTCAAGATACCATTTAACATAATAAAGCAAAGCAAAGCAAAACAAAAAATTCAGTGGATTGACAGTTGTTTTTTTTCCACCAAATCCAAACACACAAGAAACTATTCTACAAAGACTTCTGTTTGTATTTCCTAGGGCATATGTCTCAAAAACAAGTTGCTTTTTTAATTATAGACATGTATAAAACATTCTTTGTAAACCTCTAGTCTTAGACTTAATATTTTATGTAAGTAAATTAGGTCCTTACCTAATATATTTGTTATGAATATTGTTCTATGACATACTAGTAGGGACCATGGTAAAAGAAACTGAAAAAGAAGAAAGCTGTATAACATTTAAAAATGTAGAAAACTTGAATTAAGATGATGATTAACATTGTTAAGGCTGTATATTCAAGCACTGTATGTTAAGAGAGCAGTGGATATGAATTTTAGGCAATAAGAAATGTCCTGCTTTATACATGATGCTGTAATTATAGAATGGGTATGTCAACAGCTGATTGTTGGCATAAACTGGCTACTTAGAGCAGGTATGCGAGTTAATAAAGATAGCAGAAGATGGCAGAAATGAAGTCTGAAAAATGATAGCCAGTTTTCTCCAGCATTCAGCCTGATAAGTAAAACTCGAAGATTCTAGCTCTGCATCTAAATGAAATACTCTTTTTTCTCCTCTGCATTGACTTGGCTGCCTTCTGCATTGATAATGGCTGTGTCAGCATCAGGTGCATCTTCAGCTCCTTTTGCTTCATTTGTTAAATACGTTCCTATAGGAATCAGTACAACAGAAAAAAAAAAAAAGAAAAAAGAAAAAAGATTAGTTTTTTTTAGCTTTACATTGTATTATAGGAAGTACATTTCTAACAGTACTCCAATTGCTTCATGAATAGACAGGTACTTTTACACAGTTTTAGTATGACTGATACTGGTAGGTTCAGCTTTCTACTTTGTCTATGAAATATCTGTAGTATTAACACTGGTAATCCACATGCACAAATTCACAAATAGTAAATGAAGGAAATACCTTAAGAAAAGACTACTTTTTATTTAACTGCAGTAGTATGCAATATATTTTGTAATTATAGAATAAATGATAAAATCTTGGTTATTTCATGGAACAAATATTCACAAAAATCAAATCAACTTTGAAGATTTAGATATTCATAAATGCTTAAAAAAAAAAAAAAAAAAACACTTCTTTTTTGTACTTCTTTTTCACGTGATCTTACCTATGCTTTTATTTTACTGAATTGTGTTACAGTCATTTCCAAGGATTACAAAGCTGAGATAGTTTCACTAGCTAAACCCATTCATATTATACTAGCTCACATTTTTATGATCAGGAAATGAATTAAAAGAACTGACCTCAACAACCACCTGTCCCTTTGTGAAAAGTATAATTTATATTGGCATAAGATTCATATGCTTTTGTTCAGAAATGAAAAACAAAAGAGACACATTTCCACTGGCTTATTTTTCCCCTACATGGTCCAATCAAATTAAAATGTTATTTGTATCAGCTGATGTCTGCTAGCCATATGATTATCCTACCTAAATGATTTAATGAGTTAACACCAATACTAATCCTTTCTTCTAGGCTTTATTTTTGGTGAGGACAAGCAAATCAACTGGGTTTTAACAACTGGTCTGCAAGATATTCAGAGGTTAAATCTCACAAAATGATTTTGGAATTAACTAGGTCAAAATGGGATCACAGAGAGGCTTAGTCAGAAGTCAGTGTCACTCCGTCCCTCTTATCTCTGTTGGTGGTGGGGATTCAAAATGAAAGGAATAGCATTCTTAAGGTGAAACCTCTGCATAAAGTAAAGCTTGACCCATGAATGAAACTTATTCTGGTGGGACCATTAGCAAAAGAGCTACCGATCTGAAATTTCATAATCAGTATTTAAAATTATCTTTTTAGTGCACATTAAAAGTATCAGCACAAGAAAAATCTTGTTTATGTATATAAACATTCATCTGTTGACTTGATATACTAATTAATATTACAAGATTATGTAATCAAGTGTCTATAGCTAAAGGCTAAAACCAAGGGGCATTCTAAATCACTGATTCATGACATGAACACATAACTAGACACCCTTTGCCTCAGTTAGTCCACTGAAAAACTGGACAGAAATTCAGGGACTTCACTCATGATTAGAATGTGAACGGAGCTTGCTTGCCCAAATCATTCAGCAGATGGGGGAAGGTGAAAGGGAAAAGCATTCCCAAGTGAAATCATGCCTTGCTTCCAAAAGGGATAGAAGTTCCACTAAATCTATCCTACCTTTATGTCTTGCCAGGTATCGACCAAGGAGAATTATAGAACATAGCGTTACAAAGACAACTACAGCCACTATTCCTCCTATTAGAGCGTGGTCAGGTCCGGTCTGTCCAGCCAAAGCATTTGGATCTACAGGGAGAAACAAAAACCAAAAGTGGTCCTACACAGACAAAAACCGACAGGAAATTCACAATATCAAGTTTTACACTGATCATCCTGAAAATAGGGCATTTCCCTCTTTAATATTTAGCATGGTTATTCCCACTTTTACTACCCATATCTTATCAACAACACCGTGCTGCTTGTATTCCCAGACTGTCAAAGCCCTGAGGACATCACAGTTATGAAAAATATTACCTTCTTCTTCTTTGGCAGAGGCTATTAAATGGGAAAGGTTTCTGGTTTTGTCCTTGTCATTTTACAACTGAAAACCTGGCCACAGCTATTTATAGAAGGAAAAACAAGGAACTGAGAATTGGGGATCAGATAGCATCAGCAGAATAGTGTCTGCATAATACATAATTTATAGACCTGATTCTCAGTGGGGAACCCTTATATATTCTCTTCCTTTCATTCCTATCCTATTGCACCAGAACTAAAAAGGCAGAAAAAGTGCAGCCTTGCCAAGTTCCTCTGCACATGGCTGAGTCTGCATGAATTTGGTCAGATAAAGGTATCGGGCAACCTGAAAGATCATCATTCATTTTCAAGCCTCAGTTTGAGAATTTACTGTGAATACTCAATTAGCGCCCAAACAGAACAAGCTATAATATATCCAACAGTGTATTATCAGGTCCACTTTACTAACTCTGAACCAGGTGCTACTATGAATGCTGTCAGATTTGAGCCTTCTGTGCTGGTCACCTGTCTGTTCTGTTGGCTGGTGCTTTATATTGCAAAGAACACTGGGAAATGACACTATTTAGAGGTGAGTAATTCTCTGGAACTTTTGAACAATGAATGAGCAATCTCTGTCAGCTGAAATATGCAAAAGGAAGAAAATATTCAATCGAAGAGTCATGTTAAGATTTCTATTTTGATGAAAGTGCCTCAGCTACATGGTAATAGTAATTCTCTCAAGATGCTATTAGCATGTTCTCTATGTTGCTGTCAGTCTACACACACTGTTTCAAGGGCATTTCCCTTGTAGCAGCCATTTATATTCTACAAATAGTTTGCAAACAACAACTTTTTGCGAAACAGAAAGGCAGGAAAAATATTTACAGAGAAAAGAAGGCTATCCTGTAAAGACGATTAAAGTGCTTCTGATAATGCTTAGGAAGTGTGATTCTGCAACACCATAATTACATTCTGCTGACCAAGATCACTGTTTAATGGTGAGATGTATTTATCTATCTACATACACACAACTGTATATAAATATAGCATTATTTAGATGAAATGAAAGAGGCATGCTTTCCCCTCTCTTTGCAAAACGTCAGCCACATGGAAACTCCAAGTTTGCTGGAGCACACAGCAGTATGGGCCATGGTTATAGATACTGTTCTGCTCTTTACAGTCACCGAACCCCTGAAGCATGGCTTCGTCCCCTACTGCTGGCTTCAGAACTCCCAGCTGTTTGTCTTCTGGCTGCTAAGAGAACTTAGGGAAAAATGGCCACACCACTTCTGCAGACATCACAGCAAACTAGCTAGGGGCCTCAAGAAAGCTAGAAACACATTATAAAGTCCGCTGTCCCTGCTTCTTCTCCATCCTCATGAAAATTCTAGTTCGCTATGTTGAGGAGGGGGAATCAGTTCAAAAGGCTCTATTTTGGTGATCAAGAAGGACCCTCATCTCTGTCCTTCCAGCAGCCTTGCAGAGAAAGGCAGGAGGGCTGAAATCTCATCTTGCCAGAGCCACAGCTTGGAGCCAACAGCCATCCTTCCCCAGGCTTTGCAGAGGCTCTGCTTTCCACAGCACTTAGAAGGCAGTGATTACTCACTTGAGAAAATGGAAGGTGACAGCTTGCTGCAGGACTTTCAGCCTGCTTGAGCCATCTAGCAAATTCCTCCTTCTGTGGTGCCTGTGGCAAAGTTGCTGTAAACCTGCTCCCAGCAGCAAAAAGCAGCACCAATTTTGGCACTCAGGAGAAGCAATGTCCCTAAGTGCTGCATGTAATCTGCAGGAGAAGCTCTTCCCCAGAACCTGGGCAGGAGCAGAATGAACTTATTTTCCCACTGATATACTTATATACTTGCTAATATAGTAGCAGTAAAATTAACAAATGAAAGGCGATATTTTGAGGGATAACATCCTTCCTGATGCAGAGTATAATCCAGAAAAGGACTAGCATGGCACTTTATCCAGAGGTATTTTTTGAAAAGCTGATCGCAGCGTACAAGCTCAATACCCAGATTTACACATCACTCTTATGTGAGCTTTAATAAGCACTACAGACAGAAATGGTCACATAATGTTAATCACAATACACTGAGGTGAATATGCCTGTGTTTTCATCCTCAGGCGATTTCCAGTTTGTAGGTCCTTCTTTAACATACCTGATGCAATGGACTACTTGTGATGAAGATTAATGAGATTCTACTGTTCCTAAAGTTTGACATTTTTAACCTTACATTTAATTTTAGTTTTTCACTGGAATGCAAAAAATAGCATTGTATTGCCATTAAGAGAGAACTTTACGTTTCTCAGTCTTGGTAAGATTATATTGATAAATATTGTCACAGAAATCTATTCACAAAGAAACTGTGTATGAACTATTTCTATTATCAAGAAGCCAAAAAAAGAAGATCCAGGGAACTACAGGCCAGTCAGTCTCATCTCTGTGCCTGGCAAGATGGTGGAGCAGATTCTCCTGAAGGCCCTACTAAGGCACATGGAAAATAAATACGAGGTGATTGGTGGTAACCAACATGTTTTCACCAAGGGCAAGACGTGCCTGACAAACATGGTGGTCTTTTATGATGGAGTTATGGTGTCAGTAGATGAAGGAAGGGCAACTAACATCATCTACCTGGACTTGGGCAAAGTGTTTGACTCTGTCCCGCACAACATCCTGGTCACCAAATTGGAGAAAAATTGATTGGATGGATGGACTACTTGCTGGATAAGGAATTGGCTGGATGGCTACACTCAGAGTTGCAGTCAGTGGCTCAGTGTCCAAGTGGAGAGCGATAATGAGTGCTGTTCCTCAAGGATCAGTACGGGTACTGGTGCTATTTAACATCTTTGTAGGGGGCATGGACAATGGTATCGAGTGCACCATCAGCAAATCTGCAGATGACACCAAGCTGAGTGGTGCAGTTGACATGCCAGAGAGAAGGGATGCTATCCAGAGGGACCTGGATAGGCTTATGCCAACCTCATGAAGTTTGACACGGGCAAGTACGAGGTCCTGCACCTCAGACAGTGAAATCCCAAGCACAGACAGAGGCTGGGTGGAGAATGGCTTGAGAGCAGTGCTGAGGAGAAGGATTTGGGAGTGTTAGTTGATAAAAGACTCAACACGAGTTGGCAATGTGCACTTGCAGTCCAAAAGGCCAATTGTATCCTGGGTTGCATCAAGAGAAGTGTGACCAGCAGCTTTAGGGCAATTACCCTGCCCCTCTATTCTGCTCTCATGAGACTCCATCTGGAGTACTGTGTCCAGTTCCGGACCCCGCAACACAAGAAGGACGTGACCCAGTTGGAGCAGGTCCAGAGGAGGGCCATGAAGATGATCAGAGGGCTGTAGCATCTCTCCTATGAGGACAGGCTGAGAGAGTTGGTACTCTTCAGCCTGGAGAAGTCTCCAAGAGGACGTCATAGTGGCCTTCCAGTACCTGCGGGGGACCTACAGGAAAACTGAGGAGAGACTTTTTATAAGGGCATGTAGTGACAGGAGGAGGGAAAATGTTCTTTTTACTGCAAGTGGGTAGATTTAGACTAAATATTAGGAAGAAAATCTTTACTGTGAGGGTGGTGAGACACACTGTAACAGGATGCCAAGTGAGGTTGTGGATGCCCCTTCCCTGGAGGCGTTCAAGGCCAGGCTGGATGAAGCTTTGAGCAACCTGGTCTAATAGGAGGTGTCCCTGCCTATATCAGGGGGGTTGGAACTAGATAATCTTAAAGGTCCCTTTCAACCCAAACCATTCTATGATTCTATGACTATTACCACTGAAAAAATCACTGTTTTAAAAGAACAAATTTAAGGAAGGAATGGATGGAAGGGAAGGAAATGGAGAAAGATCCTCACAAGAAGCCAGTATTTTTTTGGGAAACAAGCATTCTGTCATAGCAAAATGAAAACCTGCACAATATAAACAATACTATGAACAGGAAGTGCTTCTCATAGAAATTTTCTCCTCATTGAAAAATAATGTTAACATTAAATATAGATATGCTCTACATTATGCATGCTGTGTAATGCACTATACATTTGCCATTCATTAAATGACCTAAGCCCCATGACTGAATTATAGATCTGGGACTATCTACCATCTCATAAATAATTACAGTGTCAAAATGTTCCTGAACAGTAGCTAAAAGACAGAAATACAGGGGTTTGGAAAATATGCCATTTTGTATTTTAGATTTTTATACAGTGACCATATACAATCTTCCAAGCACTCTTGGCATTTTTATTACCAACTCCCTTTAGGGATGATGCCCTTTATTCATGAGTTTTACCTGGTCTTAGCCTGCCACATTCGTAAGTCCAGTAAATAATGTCTTAATTATGCAATCATGCGATAAATACTTATCATCAAGGGAAGAAATAAAAAAGGGATAAGTTTGTTAGACTGCTTTCTACTGCATGAGCACAATAAACTAAAATAGAAATGGCCCGAGACGCAGAAATTCAAAGATCTTAATCAGTCTAGATCTTCAAAGATCAGTTCTTTTACCATTTATTTTACACTTCGGACTAAAGAAATCTTACAGCAAGACAATGCCAGTAAAGCCAAGAAGTTCTTTTTGTTTGTTTCGGTCCAAAATTTAGGAAATACTGTTGAAATACTGATTGCTGATACAGTGACATTTTCAGCTTCTGGGATTTACCCATTACTATTTGTTCACAGAGTTACAGAGATAGCATACTTAAAATAAGTAAGAGGAAAGTAATAGATCATTCATTAAGAAGTGAAACACATTGGATAAGCCTTTACACCTATTAAATAAGGAGATGATAAGTGCATTTTCTGACTGAATGACTAAGTTTCAGTGTAGAATATTTGTATGTGATTTCACACATTAGCTAAGCAGAGAAATGCTGAAACAGTTTTTCATGCTTTTGCATAAAGTATATGGTAATTATTCATCTAATTTCATTTTCTTCCTGCATAAGTTTCCTTCTTATTTATGCACAGTTGACTTGACTGAGCAGGCTGCAGGAAGGGGTCACATAACCCTTTTCCAAGCAATGGGAGAAAAAGAGCTGTGTATGCTGAAATGGTAGCATATTTTGGGGAATATGCTCAAGTAGTCCTCTTTATTGTAAAGCTTAATTTTTGGCTCTGGTGCTGAACTAAAAAGTTACACAAAAATCACTCATGACATGCTCAGCTTTGAGGGATCTAAAGTAATCATTTGTTTTGACCATTTATACTAAAAGAAAAATTGGAAATAAAAGCCCTAATTTGCTCTGGAGCTTAAAATGCATTCTCAAAATGAAGATGAATTAGGCAGACATTATTTGAAAATAACTGTTCCTTAAGGCTGGGAGAAGAACAGGGATGTCCCATTTCTGACAAGCGCTGAAACCCCCAGCCTACAGTCACTTTTACTGATTTCATGAATAATCCATTACTAAGGCAAAATAGAACTGTTCCAGCAAGAGATCCTGGGGTGTAGCACCAAGTCACAATTTATGTGGCAGCAAAATCTCTTCAAGTGATTCCTCCTTCTTTCCTCAATTTCAAGGGCTTGTTATCACTTCCAGTACAATTTGCAAAGCATTCATACTTTGGACAGAGACATTGTTTAAAGGGCCTGGCCCAAAATCAGATCAGTAAAGCAATGTGCATTTGGGGGTGAGGAGACCCAAAAAGAACAAAAAAAAAAAACCCGATTTTGTCCTATTTGAAGATCTGTTGAGTTACTGCAAATGAAGAAGGGTAAGATGAGAATGTGTGGCGGAAAGCAGTGAAAGCTTCTGGAAAAAATCTATCAAGGAACCACATCTAAATATACAAGTACTTTTAAGTGCCTTTGTGAAATAAAATGCAAAAATTACAGGAAGCAAGTGATGGACAGGACTCTTTACTTCTTCCTTTTGAGTTTTGAGAAGTTCACCAGTGAATGTAAGCTAAATTAGAAATATTCCCCTTCACTAAGCCATATTTCAGCTTAGCTTCCTAAAGAAAGAGAGCTTTTGTGATCATGCTCTTTCATTCTCTTCAAATTGCTTACTTAGGAACCATGGATCAATTACAACCAATTTTAAGAGACAGTATAGATCTCAAGATCATTGTTTTCCTGTAACTATCCTGAAAGAACAGGCTGCCGCAGGAGCTCAGACCTCATTAGGTATCAGAGAACCTACAGGAAGGATGCCTTTAGAAAAACCCTAATAGAGACAAAAAGCTTCATACAAAATCTGTGCCCTGAGATCAATTTTTCAATAAAGGTTTCTCCCCATTGTGATTTCTTTGGCATATAATAAAGCACAGTCCCTTTTTGAAGCTTTTCACACCGTTAGGAGACATTTGTAACACCTCAACTCTTCCCTCAGTGCCTTCTTGTCTCATGATCGGTCAGCTCATGCTGCAGCATTTAGATAATTCAGTTTTTCAGTTTAAAAGTCAGTCAACCAAAAAAAAAAAAAAAAAAAAAAAAAAAAAAAAAAGACTAAGGTAGGAATTTACTCACAGATATATCCAGTAGATAGGACTGGATTGACAGCTGACAAGGTCTTTGATTTAGGAATAGTGGCTGTGGTGCTGTCTGTGATAAGTGCTGGTGAGAAAATTTTACCCATTTTAGCATCTTCATTTGGGCATCCCACAGCTCAATTTTCCCTTCCTGGCCTGGAGTGCTGAAACAGGTACTTTTAATCTCATTTTGTAATATGCCACTAACCACTAAAATACATGTACTTGAAACTTGTGAAAGTATTGTTAAGGAGGAAAAGAAAGTTTCTAAATCCTCATTTAAATTGCAAAGAGTAGCTGCCCAAAGGGGTTGGTAGTGAAATTTGTTGAAAATGTGTTTTGTTATTAACCAGTTCTGAACTTAAAATATGTGACAGCCTTCCTTTTACTTCAGTGCCTGAAGCAAAGAAGAACAAAACAGAGTCCTAATATGCAGCATATATAAACTGCTATTTTAATAGGAGAACATCATCAACCATAGAAAAGACAGACAGAAAAAAATCTTGCTTGTAAACCTTCAAAAGAATTGATAGCCTTTTCTTCTGGTATTACTGCAGTAGCACATTTGGCACATTTTGCCTCTGTTTTTTTTTTTTTTTTTTTTTTCCCACAGCGTTGAATTATATATACATTCCTATTAAGAAGAGCCCACATCCCAGAAGGATAAAAGCCCCACACTAATGTGTCAACAGATGAATCTTCAGCTCCTTTTGAGAGCTCATGTTGTTCTCATGAATCTAAGATTTTTTTCAGTGGACGTAAAAAATCATGTCTTCTGATGTGTATTTGTGAGTAAGGGGCCCTTGTCCAAGGTAAATAAAACTATTACCCATATCTATTACTATTTTTTTTTTCTTCT
The DNA here is from genome assembly GCA_016647715.1 of Pavo muticus. NCBI lineage: Eukaryota > Metazoa > Chordata > Aves > Galliformes > Phasianidae > Pavo > Pavo muticus. The sequence continues at coordinate 867,907 of JACDJE010000195.1, forward strand.
AATAAGAGAGTTGTATATCTACACCGGATAAGAAATGAAAAGTTTAATATTTTCTAGGGTCCTTAGAGCCTCGTTCCAGATTTTCTGCCTTGTCTTTTGTTTCATTGACACAGTTATTCAAAGTTTTGTTTTGTTTTTTCTTTTTTAATGGTTCTTCAAAAGCTCCAGCTTTCTGAAGGGAGCACTTCCCCTAATTAGAGCACACAACAGACTTCTCTTATTGACAACATTATATTTTCATCCTTCAATAAAGTCATTAATTGCTTCAGACCTTGTCTTAGAAAAACAAACAAAAAACCTAATATCTGCAAATTTTTGCTTTCATCTTACTTTCTGTAGAGAATAATGAAGACAAGAAATACTTGCAGACAGTCCAGCTATAACTTCTGGCTATTGAGGAAGGAGGATGTAGGGAAACAGAAAACTGGCAGAAATGACTGTAAAATTTCTGTTAAGCCTCTCTACCTGAGTGAGTTATATGTAGGCTGCAGCACAACAGCCAGGTGATGGATTAACTCTGCTTCCAGCATTTTAATTTTCGTCTTCTTCTGAAGTTCCAGAATGCTCACTGTCTCCCTCCATTGCACAAACAAAGCAAAGCAGACTGAAGTTTGGAAACTACAGCCTATTACACATGAAAAAGAAAAGAAAGCCAAACCTACTTAGAAAGTCAAGATGCATGACATCCTATTTTCTGAGAAAAATTGCATTTTGTGTAATCTTTCCGCTAACGACTTTCCATCAATAAACATAGGAGGATCCCTGCTCTTTTTTGTTTTCTTCATCAACAATAAAGGACAGACACCAGCTGGAGTAGGTGTGCATATGTATGCACAACTCTTTTTCTTGACACCAGAAGTTAATTATCTATATAAATAATGAATAATTCCCTAATTAACACAGAGACTGGAGATGCCAATGAACTCTCCTGCTCTCTTTCTTGTAGTACCTTATAGCTGTGGCTTTTGGTCACTTCCTACAGATTTCAGTTTGCCAAGCAGAACATACAGATAAATGTCTGTGTGGGAAGGGGAGTGTATGTGTATGCTCAGCAGGTTCTGAGCTCAGGTACCTCTTGCTGCCATATGGTCTCTTTCAGTCTTAACCTTTGCTGACAGTGAGAAAGCAATGCCTTGTCACCACAACTACACATCACAAACTACAATGAGATTGTTTAAAGATAATCCTTCGAAGCATTTAAGAAAGTAATTCTGCTAACCAGTAGCTTCTAGAAAGTAGTATTATCTTTTCCACAATGACTTTTTTTTTGCCACTTTGTTTTTATGTTTATGTACAGACTCCCTCACAAATTGCTTTTCAGGGTTAATCAGTACCAATGTATACCTCAAATAAAACCTTCTACCCCAGGTAAGCAGTGCAAGGAAGATAAACTTTCAGCTAAGGAATGATATTTAACAAATGGAGACCTTCAATAAAGTGTAGATAGAGAGGAAGCTGTTCCCAATGGCAGAGCTAGAGGGGAGAAGGCTTTCCCTCCAGTAAGGCAGAGAAGCAGACTTCAAGCTAGCAGAGAACATCCATGGGTGTATAAGGAACAGAGAGGCATGAGTGGGTCCACAGTTACACAAGGTACGGTGGATTGAATGCATTCAGGAAAGTTTTCAAAACAAGAAAGGCAGTTTTAATTTAATTGAAGAGCAGTTCTAATTAAAACTTACTCCACACTGGAAGAAAACCTATTGTTGAAATGAATTCTTTATGCTGGTCATACTAAGTTTTCCTTACTGAATCAGATTAGAATAATTATAAACCTATAATGACATCAAAACACCTCAGTAAACCAGCCACTTACAGCCAGAATCTGACACCTTAGTCATGCTGAAGAGCAATTTAATCTGCCGTGAGACTACTCAGCATGAATAATTGCAACAGAATTTCCTCTTTGGCAGTTAATAGCATATTATATCTGTCAATATATCTCTAGAAGATTAGCTAGGCACACTTGTGGTTAGGGTAACTGATCCAAGGAAGACTGTTGACTGGCCCAGCTCATCTCAGAAATAGAGAGGTGAGAAACATTAGCAGAGACAGTCTGCTGTAATTCTGAGTAACAGAAAAGAAGAGTAAATTATTGAGAGGAAGGTGAGTACTCCTGTTAACATTTAAGGCATCTTTTATAGCCATTTTAATTAGGGCATAAAATCCTATGTAAATTCTCTGGGACAACGGCAACCTCCATTAGTGAAGTTTCTGTCCAAGCAATAAAATTATCTTCAATTTGTTGGAATTTTTGCCTGTGGTTCAACTGAATGCCATCCATTCTATATGCCAATTCTCTACTAATGGAAGCAACAATATTTTCTTCATTTAATAATGACATGCTTGGTGGAATTCAATATCTTAACCAAATTTTCCCCTGGGAACATTAAGACTTTGTTGTTTTCAGAAGTCTTAAAGTTAAATACCATCCAGCTATTAGTAAGAGATTGTTTGCTCTTACTGCCATTGATTGGTAATAGATTTGTTATTAATAAGGTCAGTCTTTGCTTTCCTAAAGGACTTTTGTATTCATAAAAACATTATGCTGTGCTAGTTTTGGTTTATGTGGCTATTTTTTGAACTCAGCAGCATGTGTTCATTTCTAGCAGCACTAACAATCTCTGTTGTCAGCACAGCTAGCTGCAATACATCCGGATTCTACCATGGGGGTCACATCCACACTAGTATGCAACTGACAGATTCATTTCCTACCATCTCTGGAGACAGCCACAAGGACTGAAAAATTCAGAGGTCCAGTGTAATTACTATGTATATTTCAGATTAAATAAATGTGATAAAAGCCTCCATCTGGCTGTTGATCAAACGTGCAAAGGCAGGCTGATTTTCAGTGACATATTACAATATGTCTCTTGTAACAGTCCCAAATGCCATCCTGTAAATTACTTACATTTGGGATTACTTGACTATGGCAGACAGAAATATTACTCACTGCTTAAGTGCTGCCTATTGGGAGTATGGGAGACATGGGCTAATCTTAAAGTTGTTAAGCAAGGCATTAAGAAATAATGGGCCCATGTTTATTTTACTAAATGGTGATTGTGCTCACACAATTTGAAGATGGCAAACCCAATTTAATAGCAGCCTGAGCTAGACTCTTGATATTGAAAAGCCACAAAAAGTCTGAAACTGGGGAAATAAGTGTAAGTGGTGTGCTGGAACAGTTCCTAAGGAGAACTTTAAAAAGCAGAACAAAACACATCAACAGCTTCAAATTACGTGCCATCTGTTGACAAAATGGAGGCCTCTTTCGAGACAGAAACTCTGAGATTGAGAGGCTGTTGATAAGGAAAATCTCAAGCAGCTACCCAACAAAGAAACAGAACTTTCAAGGGAAAAATTGAAAGTGATACTTCCATTTCTCCTTGGGGTTGTAGTTGGAGTGTGGAGAACCATCACTACATTACTGAAAGACTTGTAAAGAGATTATGGTAAGAAAGAAGGCTGGAAAAAGCAGGAGAGATATTCACAGGGCAAGTAATTGTGGTACAAAGGGTCTGTTCATTCTTATGACTTACAGCTCCTTGAGGTTTACAACTCTCAGAAGAACAAAAAAAAATTAATTCAGAATTGAAAACGTCACTGCTTAACTTAAAAGAAAAATCCTCTCCCCTAGTCAAACTATAGGTATTTCTTGTTGGCAGGATTACGCTTGTTCACACTGAACACTCATTCTGCCCATTAAGTGTACCAGAACACTGTATAACAAGGGCTGCCTACCAAGGACAGCTTTGGCCATTCAAATTCTTGTTGTAGAGCCCAGAAGAACAACTTATTTCTCTGTATCTCTTAAAAGGACAACACCTTCACAACACAGTGTAAAAACTGATCTTCCTCCAGCCACTTATCTGGAAAAAAATACTTGGAAGCATTCACGAGCCTAGTAAGCACTTCCTAGTGTTTTTGGCTCTAGAAACATTCTTCATATCTCCTATTTGATGACTCCAAGAAGTAACTTTTCCTTCTTTTTCCTGTTTGGTTCTCATTCTATTTTAACTGCATGAGAGTTTCCTTTTACTCTGAATTGTCTCATTAGCCCACATCACTCAGCATCCAATTCTACTTTACTGAAGTGGTTCACTAAATGTCATTTCCTCTCAAAAGTTCTCTAAGAACTTAGTCCTCCCTCTATGAAAGCACAAACACAGAATGTGAATGAAAACAAAGAGGTTCCAAACAAAGCTGTGTCTAGCACGACTCTCTCAAGTGTCACTAGTTGGCAGCTTTTCACCGTCTCTTTCCTTCTTCCTTTCCTTCCTTTTTTCCTTGTCCTTTCCCTTTACATTACATCCATGCCAGGAACACAATGTTCCTCTCTGAAGCATTTTTTGAGCTTAATCTGATGAAAAATAAAGATGCACTCCTAAAAATGTGATTCTGATCACTATGACCTACTTGATGCAGTCAGCAAAATGTTCATTATGACCATCTCGCTAACACCTGTAACAATCTCATTCTTGATACGAAACTAGCAGATATTACATGCAGCTGAGAATCAGAGATTCATTCTGAAAGATCAAGCAGGTATAAACCCTTTACACTTACTTAAGTATAAAACTTTAAGTATAAGAACTTTAAAACTTTAGCAAGCTGCTCCTCCTCCTGCAGAGGTGAGATTCATGAATTCGTGACAGCTTCTCTCTGCCACCAGGACAGCTGGGTATGGCTCAGCTGTGGCCTCCAGCCTGAGGTGCTGGGCAACCCGTAATCAGAGAGCCCCTTGCTGGCAGCAGCCTCTCATCAAAGCCCTGCTCATGCCACCTGGGCCAAGCAGGCAGCATGTGGCCTGTTCCTGAAAAATCTCTTTCAGTACTTAAGGTGGAAAGTTGGTATTTGTTTCCTTTCTTAATGTTATGCAGTTCAGCAACTCATGACATGTTAGGCTTCATCAGCCTGATGATTGTGCAGCCTGCTCACGCTTGTGAGCTGTCCCTCCAGAACACCTTCTGGTGATGCACTTCAAGAGGAAGGTCTATTTTTCCAGTGATAAACATGAAAAATGCAGATTTAAATCCTTGCCGTGCAACAAGTAATTTGCACAAGCTTTGACAAAGTGTTTTCTTTAGCTGTGCCTCTGTTTCCCTAAAATAACTTGAGACTCAAAGAACAAAGAATGATTTTGACTCATAGAATGACTCACAGAACAAAGAATGAGGTACTGCAGTAGTAGTAGCGATAAGACAGGTACTTGACCTACCCTTGGAAGTGATATCCTATATTTTGAAACATCTGAAACGTATTTTCGTGGCTTTAGTTTTTACTAAGCTTCTGTTGGATATATTTTTATCTTGAGATAAAATAAAATCAAGCATCTATTATGACGTGTTGCAATAATGAAGAAGTTAATGGCTGATGTCTTTATTTCTGACAGAAGAGACCAAACAAGATGACCTTACACAAATACATTTCTAGATGTGATTCACACCAGGTAATTGATAAAGAAAAAAATAAACATAAATATGGAATAAGCCAGAAACAGTATGAATCAACTTCCAGATTGTGGGAACAACCACAGAAATATTAGAGATGTTGTTAAACACTCTTAAACAGACATGAACAAACCCCTTGGTTTCATGAATAATATTGAATTTAATAGGAAAAGTTGTTCCATTTTAGCACTAGAATCACTGACTTTGCAAGTCAGCTAATACAAGAGCGTAGTGGAGAATTAAGGTTTAGAAAAATGAACAGCTACAGTCTCCTGGCTTCAGTTTGCTTTTTCATCCAAATAATATCCAATATTTCATCAGTACCAATAATTTTTGCAATATAATCAAACTTAGAAAATCACGATTAGAACTTCTTTATATTTATTTACACCAAATTCTTAAAATCTTAGGGAACATTTAAAGGTTAGTTCCTTTACCATTATGTCAATCAAATTCAGCATTTTGTAAATTAAAATTAAATGAAGTGAGCATCTAGCTGTCAAGGTTTCAATTAATGGTATTACAAGCTAATTCTACCATTTCTGTGATAACTGAGCAACAAAAAGCTATCAAAACAATCACATTGAAATGTCATGCAATGTCATTGTTTTAAAATTGTGTGTTTACAGCTACAGTAATTTCTCTTAATAACTGCAGTAATTCTTCAAGCACACCAACATGTTAGATATTTCAAAGGACGTGTGTCTTTCATTGCTGCCATAGGGTTTATGTAGTTAAATCTTCATACTGCTATAAACTAGTATTATTTCAAATACTATCAAGGCTCTGCAAATGTAAAAGTTGCTACAATACATTTCACATATGTTATGCATAAAAATCCTGGTACACAAAAATAAAAGAGATCACCAAACTCAGCCTCTGCAGAGGTAAGCTAGTTAGTGGCTGTCTGCAGTTAAGAAAGTAAGGATCACCATGGTCACTGGGGTCTGGAGCCCACAGTGTGTGAGTGATCTTTGTTCAGCTTTACAAAGGGAAAGCTAAAGGAGGAAACATCATCAGCTGCTACCCAGAAGGAGAAAAGACGATCGAGCCAAATTCCAACTAGATATTAATAAACCTTTTCACCACAGGGAGGTTCACAAACTGGGGCTGTGCGGTCTCCAAACTGGATGTACATAAAACTGACATGAAGGAGGCCCTGAACAACCCAATATACATGAAAGCTTGGCTTGGATCAAACAATCTCAAGAAGACCCCCCTACTGTATATTATTTTAAGACTAGGAAATGGGTGACAAGCTACTAAAACTCAAATACATGAAAAAATAATTGATAAAGAGCTTTTCTGTATTTCTGCATCTTAATAGGAACATAGGGTTAATATTAAACTAGCAACTTGCAGATGGAAGCTAAAATTTTATTATTGCTTTAAGATGTTCTGTTCTTTCTGTGTTCTTTCACATTATTGCCATCACTTTTATATCCATACTGTCAAAAATTCAAGAGCCTCTCCCGTTACTTTTCTCCTGCCTTCTAGTAATTGGCACACTTGAATAAAGGAGCAAGTATTCACGTAAACTCTTAGAAATGATATCACAGAAAGGAGCTCTGTGTTGGCAGAGGAAAACCCTATATGATAGAAAGGGCCTTGTCTTCCCCTAATAATTTATTTTTCTTGGAACAAAATTTATTCTTTTTCTCAAAAACAGGGTCACAAAAGCCTTCCTGAAAAAAAATATTCCATACTAGATTATTCCAGATGTTTTACGAAGCATTATACATAATAAGATCGTCAAAGATCACTACATTGTTCCAATGGACTTTCCATTAAATTATGTTTACAATTACAAAGAGGTTAGATTTGCAAAAAAATGAACTGACATTTCAGCTTTCTGTGGCAACTACTGTATTTTCAGTTCAAGGGTTTCAGTTTTATGGCCAGCTTGGCAAAACTAGTGTGAATCTGCTTTTCCAGGTATAGCTAGGTTTATTTATAGCAAGGTCAATTCATTTGAAATCTCTGGTACCTCTCTACTCACTTGAGAAATTGTTATGCAAGTAAAGCTCTGGATGGTGTTGTTTCTCTGTAATAGCAGGGGGTAAGAACCAGCAACCACAGAAATTGCTTTTCAGCCTGTCAGACTTGATATTCAATGCACAAAACATTTCATAGATAAAAATATACTGCAGCTTATCTCTATGTAATAACACTGAGCATGCATCTTTCAAAGAATTCCGTAGGCCTCAAACACGGCAGGAATTCAGAGATGGGGCTACTACACTGAAGCTCTCATCTAACAAAATGACAACTAAATACATGGTCCCAAATCTTCTTCAGAAACCTGGGAGATTAAATCCTGCTGCAAATATTCTCTCACACCCCAAATGCCCCCAGATTCAGTGGGAAAATATTCTGGAGTGCAGACAGCAACTCTTCTCTTCCTGCTTAGCACAGTCCCTTCCTCTTTGGTAATTTGACTCCAGGAGAGGGAAATTTCTCAGAAAATCTGCTAATGTCAGAATATGTAGCTGTATTTCCAAGAGTTTTCTGGGTCTTCTGCCCTACACAGCTCTACCACCGTCCTTTAGCAGCATTACATATTCATGAAAGCTCATACACACCTTCGTCAAAGTGTAATTTAAAAGTGCAACTAGCAAGCTGCATAAATCCTGCTACTGCCTTGCTACTATACTATTGCTACTTCCTGTTACTGGTTTGGAAGTAAAGCAGAAGTTCTCCTTATCTCAGCAGTAACTTCCATGAGACTGCTTGCATTTTTTCTTTTCAATGTTATTGTGTACTCAGGATGAGATCCAGATGCATATTTAAATATCTTTAATGCATCTTAGGACAACTTTAAGCAAAAAAGTCTTGAAATAATGATCACAAAGGCATAGCTTAAACCATTTAAAAGACAGAGAGAAAAAATGTGTCCCTGACAAACACATCCTTGAATAACTAACGTGCTGTACTGTCAATGCCTAGAGGCACTACTGTTTTGGCTGAACTGATCATCTGGGTACCTGCTTCCGTCATAAAGTTGTTTTAAATTCACAAAGTAGGTGTCTCTAGCCTAGGTTGCCTCAGGACTCAAATGATTTGTTTTACTTCAAGAATGTTAAATACACACTTGAAAATGCTGAATTCAAATCAAATTGCACTAAGCACAGACGATTTTATTCAAGATGCAACATGAAGAGGAGCAGAATCATCATGTTTCACTGGGGCTATTGAGGTTAGCAGGGAATAATAGGGGAGTTTTAGCTTAGATGTTAGGTGAAAATTCTTTACTCAGAGGGTGGTGTGGCAGTGGCACAGGCTGCCCAGAGAAGCTGTGGATGCCCCATCCCTGGAGGTGCTCAAGGCCGGGTTGGATGGGGCCCTGGGCAGCCTGAGCTGGTGGGGGGCATCCCTGCACATTGCAGGGGGCTGGGGTTGGATGGGCTTTAAGGCTCCTTCCAACCCAAACCGTCCTGTGATTCTATGATTCTCTGAATGTTAAAATAAATACAATTCTGGAGTGCATGAAAGAGGTTGAAACCAACCACATACTATGAGACACCACTTTCGCACTATCAGACACAAATGAAGTCAAATCCCTAGAAGCTGACAGGCATGGTATCTGAGAGGTATGGCTTGTGACCTTGATTTAGGAAAATATCACTTTTGATCAGAACTGCCTTGGAGCATAGGTAGAGTGAATACATGCATTACTGCACCAAAAAAGAACAGCTTGAAATGCTCAGGTCAGTATTGACCTCTTCTGTACCCAGCTACCCAATAGCAAGCTCCGAATATCAGACTGCCTCTTCTTTGGCCTGATTCTCTGTTGACTTGGTGTCTCTAGAAGGGCAAGCTGCTCCTGGGCAAAAAACCTATAAGATGGATGCAATGGTACCTCCCTTGTCTCCTCTTTCTTTCATGCATGAGCAAGTGTATGCTGACCAGCAAACTGTACGGACTGGCCTTGGGCATGGTCAAAATGTTCAAGCACTCCTAAACGAGATACAAACTACTTTCAATTGGATAGTTCTTCAACAATACCTTTTCTGTGAATGAACTGGAATGTCATATTTGAGTACATCATATACGAAGGACATGATAAAATATTCTGCAGCTTTCTGTAATGATCAGTTCAACTTCTGACTATACATTAAATTAAATGAAAAGACTCAATTAATATATATATAAATATATGACACATATATATCTGTATATATATATGCACACAAACACATCTCCTGTCTCTTCAGAGATGGGGAATTGTGGCACTCTGACTGATTAGAACAAAGTGCTTTTATGCACATTTGAATTTAGTTGATAGGGCATATTAGTCACATTCATGATTATTTAGTTTAAACAACTGGTTTTTAGCATCATATGACAGTAACATAGTTCATTGATTAATTTTATACACTGTTTAAATTTTTATGGGAATATATTAAAAAACTGTGCATGTGAAATCTTGTAAAGTTTTCTTCTAAGCACTGATATTTTGCTGAATTTAATTTCTTGTTATTAAAAGAAAATCTATATGAGCTATGAAGACAGTTAAATGTATTTGCATTGTTTGATGTTACTTAAATCTGTCCTAGCTAACACATTTGTTCTTTCAGACTTCATTTACCCGTGCAGTGATAATCAGACAAATTACTGTAGGATTTCTTAGCCAGATTCCTGTCACTTCACAGATCAAATTCAGAGACAAGAATTTGAGTTATTCATCCTTTCCTGAAAAAAAAAAAAAAAACAACAAAACCTGCCTAGAGAAAACAATGATTTTAATTTTCCATTATGTCCATGAGGAACCATGCCAGTCAACCCTTTAAATAAATGCTGTCATGACTGAGTCTCTCATCAGAGGCTTAACCACGAACAGTCAGACTTGGGTACGCTTCATGCTTGCTTTACTCAAGGATCTGAGGATGCAGCCTGTTTCCCATTAGACACCATGCACATTTCAAGTTTTAAAATATTTTAAACAACTTAAAGCTACTACTAATTGTTGTTGGCAGACAGATGTTTCTTGGGCAATACAGACTACTTCTGGGACTTTCTTTGTGTGCAGGCTGGCCAAAGCTGTTTTCCCTCCTAATACAAAGAATACTGAATCCAGTCTAAAAAAGTACTGAACAAGTATTTATACACATACTTATTTCCTGATTTGCAGTATATTTAAGTATATCACCAAGAAGATTTCTTGAGTCAAGTCCATAATCTTTAATGGAAGTTGGTCACCTCATCACAGGGCAGAAAACAAACTCAAGGAAGTAGATATAGCCTGGCAGGGAATAACAGCCATTGTGCTGGTACAAATGTAGTGGCCATGCTCAAGGAGTAGAATTTCAGGAATGGTAATACTGGCATTTCAAACTGCATATTTTGGCACAAGATCTGTTTTACTTTTTATAGGTGGGATTTTTTAGAGATCAGACAAGCTTTACAATCAGTTGTTACAGAAAACTTATTTTAACATGCTGACATGTAAAAGAGAGCATAAAAAAACTTGATCTGGTTAGTCCATAGATTCATACATAGAAAAGAATACAAAAACAGAATCTGAGTTCAAATTATTCCACATCTTCTTACGTCAGCAGTAATATGGATAGGGTTCCTTCAGTGAAATAGCACACAGTATAGGAACTTCACAGTACTGTCCCTCAAAGGAGCAACAATGTTTAAGGGATCCATGCCACATCAAAAATTCAGACTCAGAGGCTGTTAAAAGAGAACAGAATGAATGTTGTGAAATGCTCCAATACAACACTTTGAAATGTCTCATATGCATCTTCTGAGGAAGCATGAAAAATGGTGGCTGTGTTTGCTTTGCATAGCTGACAACAGCATTTCGGTATTAGATCTCCTTTTTTGTGGTAGAACCTGTGTGAAACAAGCAGCTGTGGATCAAAACCAAAACAGTCTTCCAGAAAGCTACAAGAAAGACCTAAGACATAAAAGGACTGATAATTAGAACATAATGAGCTGGGTGTAATTGATGGTGAGTCGAACTGTTCCTTTAAATCAAAAAATCAGATGTCATTTTGAACACTTTTAGGGAGAGATATTTCAGTACTAACATTTTAATAGTGTTTTTACACCTAAATTATACAGGAACCCTTTATTCACAGAACACCCTGAAAACTAGATGACTCATTTCAATAGGTTACGCCTCGTGAAACATTTTAAACAAACTTGAAAATCAATTATTAGGAAAGACATATTACACAGAATGTGGAAATATTAGAAAAAAAAACAACAAAGGTATGTTATTCTTTACAGCTTTATGTGCATGTATACAAATAAATGGATAATATATTTTAAGAAATTTCAAAGAAACAGAACAGATTGGAAGGTATGGAAAAAGGAACAAGGAATCTGCCCCATGAACGTAAAGCCCTTTCTTTCATTTTTTCCCATTCATTCACATTGTTATTAAACAATGTTCACCAATAGAAATACATCCACACTCTTTGATTTGTGGAACTTCCTACATAACTGAATGCTTTAAAATTCAGTGGAAAGGGTTATTTTGTCTTTGGGTGAAATTACAAGTACCATGAATAAGTACTGGATATATTCATTCTGGACATGTAGTAGGGATGGGGAAAGGCAGATTTTCAGAGATCCCTTAAAAGGATAATGAATTAAAATGAATCTGCTCTTTTCCTAGTGATTGCTGTTACTCCTTGTAGCAGGAGTTGGAGTGTCAGATATATGTTTCATTTACATTTGTCTCCATCATTCAAGGAAGTTAGAATTAGTGTTATAATCTGACCTTGTGCTTGCTTTCTCCAAATCCTGTCACTTTACACGTAATTTAAAAGAAATTATAGTAAGTTATTGAAATAATACTAGCAATTAAGATACATCTTTGGATTACACTTCCACCCTTTTCTATTCTTATGGCATTACCTGCCTGTACATCTTTGTGTTTGGTTGGTTTTCTATATGCACGCTAACAAAGGAGAGACTGGGCTTTAGGAAATGTTCCTGATTCCTTAGCATGCAAAATGCTGGGTCCCTTCCCCACACTGCAAGTTTTGCCTCCTCTGAGTAGGGAACAAGAGCTACGCTTTTCCCTGTTCATCAGTAATAACAGTGAAAATAGCTAGGGCACAACTGAGCTTATAGGTTCTGCTTCAGATTTGGCATGTTTTCCTAATTGTTCAAGCCCGAATACAAGGCAATGCTCTAGTAGTATGATTAACAAAAACCAGATCACAAACAATACATAATTTTGGATTTTTTTTCCCATTCCTTTCCCCTAGTTAGTTCATTGCTTTATTGTTGCTGAATTCTCTTTGTTTTCAAAGAACCTCATTTTCTGTCCATTGAAGCAAAACTGAAGAAAAGAAGTGAGAAAATGCTGGGGCAGCTAGGCAGGTAAAATCCTTGTAAATCCTACTCTGAACAGTTTAATATTCTGAATCCCAGCTTCAGGGAGATGAAAACCCTGTAGGCATGCTCTGAGTTGCACTGATGTCTGAGTAGCAAGAGTTTACTGTAGATTTGGAAGCTTGACTTTAAAAAAGGGAAAGAAAGAGAATGAAATTAAGATTCCTCTGCTACACTGAAGCTTTCTACAACACAAGCCTCACTGATAAACAAAAATATAAACACACAGAAATTAGAAGCATCAGAAGTGGTCACAAGCTGCTGAAGGTCTCCATTTAATTAGTATTCAAACTACTAGTGAACCATCTAGCTCATTTTGATTCATTATGAAGCATTGCTGGAGAAACAGAAAAATAACATAATTCCTAATGATTAAGACTGCCATTATGCATATTTGTATAGGCATCAACTTCTTTTCAAGTTGCTGGTACCAAGCCAGGATTCCAATCTCTGCCTGAAGCAGGCAAGAGACTGCTGAAATTAAACTTTAACATTCCCATTGCAAACAAAAATATGCCTTCAGAGTGCATACTTGGTTCAATCGGTTGAATATCTATATGGGATAGAGACTTCTCTGCACTTAACTAGTGGAATAGTAGTGTGGTAATATGCCACTATGTACCTCTTAATATACTTAATGTATCTTATGTATTATTCCAATTGTAGCACTGTATTAATCTGTGATGTCACTTTTTTTTTCTTTAGCAAAAGAAGACATAATTAGGACACACATAATGGATAGGTCAGGAAGCAGCTCAATACCTTCCTTGCCCACCCATCTCAGCTCTCCAGAACAAACCAACCCTGAATATTTCCCCACCTACTCAATGTAGGCAACCATGCGCAATAATTCATACATGGAGTTACTAGGTTACGCTCACAGGGCTCAGGCACTGTAAGCTACTGTTATATGACAGCCTTCAGTGACGTGTAGAAGCAAGGAGCCTGCTAAGGGTATGTAGAAACAGGTCATTCTGTTGAAAATGTCTACATAAATTATTCACTTCTACCTGATGATGACGCTCTAGTTCTTTCCAGTGATTCTTCACTCACTCATAAACTCATAAAGAGTAAAATGCAGCTGCTCTACAATTTTCAGGGCTAAAAGCTGCTGCTTCTGATTCATGACTGCATGTGAATTAACTGTACATTCTCCTAGGAGTAGGGTGGACTGAACAGGATATGTGTCTTCTTAGCAGATAGAGTTTAATATCCAGCACTTTAGTAAAACCAGAAACAGAAAAATAGCATGCTAATAAGTCACAAGAACTGCAACAAATACATTGCTGCTCTGTAGTAGGGGGTACAGCTTGAGACCTGGAGAGGAACACGCCTCTTCTCACTCTTTGTGGAAAGTACCAGAATACAGCTTGACCAGGTTACCAATTTCAAGTACTCAGTCATTAGAGGCAATAAACTATAAGAGCTTTGTGGATGCGTCTCAGGTCTGAAAAGCATCACCTTTTCTGTGTGATTTCTGTAACTTTCAATGAGCAGCAGAGCTGTAATAAAATAGTTTTATTATATGGTCTTCTCAGAAGCACTCCTGGACATGAAATCAGCCTGAATTTAACACACATCACCAGAAGGAAAAGGGACAAAGAGTATCTAACTACATAGTTCATTTTCCCAACCAAACCAAGCCAAAAAGACAAACTAGAAAAAAAGTAAAAAACCAAATGAATTATTAACTTTTGTTCACTATATAAGATCACTATATAAGCTTGACTTCTGGATTTTATAACTTCTGGGTATAGAAACATGGGGATTTTTGGTGGAAAAAATACTGCATATGTATGACTACCCATAATGTACTCCGTGTTCATATAAATATATAAATCTGTACTACACTTGAACTTGTAACCCTCTCCATATGTTTTATTTCCGTATTTCTACCATGTTAGAACATAGGGCTTTCTGGCTTTCCTTACTGTTTGGTTAACTGTGGGACAACAACTGCTATTACAACCTTACACCCCCCATAACAAGCCTCTTTACCAATACACAGTATCGAAGACATACAGACCTCAAATGGAAAACCATTATTACTTCTTCTAGAGCAGTAAGAGTCAAAACTGATGAGCACGCTTTGTGTAACAGTATGATTTTTTTCTTACTAAAGAAAATTACATAGCAGAGTGTGTAAATGCCCTTTTCATCTGTAATGTATATCTGTGTTATTAGGAAGGAGGAGAACTTTTAACTTGTTTTTTATTATTTTATAATTCCATTGAAACCATAGGACTTGGCAATAAGGAGTCTAAATTTGTAATTCATTTTGTTAAAACATGCTACATCACAATTATTCATAGCAATAAAGGTGGAATTGAGCTGCACTCTCGGGCATCTCTGTCTCTCTTATAATGATTAGACTTCCACTGGGCTTGCAAATAAAATCTCAGATTTAGGGGTAAAACATGCAAATTCTGTTAAAACAAAAACAAAAACAAAAAACACTTTATTCAAAGGCATCCTCCAGGAAAGCATAAAGCACTTTACTGTTATACAAGTACACGCATAATAAATTGTCCATTTACTTTTACATTTTCAGCACTGAGGCCTAATTAAAATACACTGTGGAACCCTAAAACAAACAAACAAACAAACAAAAAAACAACACAGCATTTTCCATGGCAAAGAGTTCCAGGATTTTATGTTTTTGAAAAGCCATCAGAGTCAACCCTGTCCTAGCCTTCAAATTTTACAGGTGTGGGTAAATGTAACCATATAACAATAATCCTTTGAAACATTGTAGAGTACCTCAAGCAATTTGCCTTTACTCATTAGTTGCCAGACAAACTCTAACTGAAACTATAACTGCTTTTTCTTTTCTCAGACCATAAGAAAGCAAAGTTTTTGGTTTTGAGTTCCTTCCAAACAATGCCCTGGAATCACAGGCACATTTCCCAGGTACAGCTAGATCCACAGAAGGCAGGAAAACCAAAATGTTCTCATATTGCATGAAGATGTTTTAAAATGAATATATTCCAACTTACTTTTCTTCACACTGCATCAAAAAATAGTCTTGTCATCAAATATCTTACATCATTATATCATTATATCATTATAAAGACACAGTGTGATTTAACAGCTGTTTTTAAAAATAATTAAAACTATGGTTTGTAATTGGTATGCTTTTGTTCATCTACATGATGAACAATGTGAAGTTTGTATCTTTTTTCCTGTGCAGAAAGATCTTATAACATAGGAATGGCTGCAGTAGATCAGAAAACAACACTGTCTAGCCAAGCTTCCTTTATATTCAGATAAAAAATACAATACATAAAGTTCCCTTGTTCACCCAGCCATTTTCTGAGTCCATGGTCTAGAAACTTTCTGCATTGGTGACTGCATTCACATCATTCACTTTTTTCATGTCATTTCTAATTTATGAACCTCTACCATCTCCCCTTCCAGCTATCTCATTTCCAAGCTGAAGACTGCTAGTCTGTTTAATCTTTCCTAACACAGAAACCATTTTCAAACAGCAGTCATCCTTCTCACTTTCTCTTTTTCATTCCTATCAGATCTTTTTGATGGCAGATAACCAGAACTTCACGCAGTATGTCAGATGCAGAGGCGCAGCATTAACCATGTAAGGCACACTGTAAGATGCACCGCTTAAGATTTGATGCAACATCAGCAATGACTGCTGTTTGTCTTTCTGCTCCTCGTGTGCCCACATTCTACTTGCCTTGTGGTGTGGTGACTGAATCCTGATGTGTTTTCGAAGAACTGGCTACAATGCCCCCAACACCTCCTTAAGGAGTACCATCACCACTTAACTTGGACCTTACATTCACTGTACAGGTTTGTACAATTGAGTTGATTTTCTAGAACAAGAAGTGCTTGCATTTATTTTTTGCATTATTTTCATTAGATATTTCTGCAACTGCACATTATGAGTACACAAAATCACTAAATTATTTGGACTGACCAGTCAGTCTTCTGGTGGAGAAGTCTCTGCCTGCACAGACTCATTCCGCCCTTCTACCTCCTCCCTCTGCTTAGCAATCATCCTTTCTCTCCCAGAAAAAGTGGAAGACAGTGCACAGCAAAGAGCACAATACCTCAGATGACAACATCAACGGCACTGGAGGGAACTATGACTTTTGGTACTCCAGTAGAATCACTGAAGAATCACAGAATCATAGAATATCCCAAGATGAAGGTTCCCATGAGGATCACTGACTCCCAGTGCCACATAGGACCACCCAAAATCTAAACTCTATGTCTGAGAGCGGTGTCCAAGTGCTTCCTGAACTCTGGTACTCAGGGCCATGCCCACTGCCCTGAGCAGCCTGTGCCATGCCCACCGCCCTCTGGTGCAGCACCTGTCCCTAATCTCCAGCTGCCCCTCCCCTGACAGCTTCATGCAGTTCCCTCGGGTCCTGTCGCCATCACAGAGAGCAGAGCTCAGTGCTGCCCCTCCACTCTCCTCGTGAGGGACTGCAGCCACTATGAGGCCTCCCCTCAGCTCCTCTGCTCTGGGCTGAACAAACCAGGAGACCTCAGCTGCTCCTTATACACCTTGCCCTCCAAACCCTGCCCCACCTTCGTAGCCCTCCTTTGGATGCTCTGCAATCGTCTTATCTCATTTTTGTACAGTGGTGCCCAAAAATGCACACAATACTCAAGGTGAGGCCACACCAGTGCAGTGTAGAGTGTGACAATCAGAACTTAGTGTAACAAATTGAAGTCTTTTGTGCTATTCACACTCCTAAAATTTCTCAAGCTGTATTACAAGTAGCTTGCAAAAAAAAAAAAAGCACTGCTGTGCTGGAGGGGTAGAGGTGATTTTCCCCTCTATATGTGAAGAAAAAAATACGGGTAATGTCTGGTAGATTCCTATAAATACTCTTGCATTTAAAATGATGAAGCTATCAGTATGGGATAGTGATTTCAAAGGCTATGTGAATTGACAGGTAATCATGTATTTTTGTGATGTACTCTTGCTACATAAATGATCTATGAAATGAGAATGGGGACTGCTCAGCACATGAGTACATATTTTTAATTTATTTTAAATTTCTAACATAAAAACGAAGTTATACTATTGCTGCCTAGTATCAGGAATATTTAGCATTATCTAAAATGTTACTGCAGATGTTCAGATATACACTCTGAAAACAAGCACAAATTTGAAGTCCTGTTACATTTTCTTACTTTCAAGTGGGTTTTGTGGACACTTCAGACATTAATTGGGTCTTATCTTAAAATTCACACCTTATCAAAGTTGTGAAGTGTTACATAAAAAAAGCAAACAGAGTAACTGCTTGATAAGTGCATAACAAAATAAATGCTGTAAACTTATTGTGGAAATTATTTATCTGTAATAGCACAGACTAAGTAAAACAAGCAGACATAACAAAAAGCATAATTTTTGTTCTAATTGCCTCAGTATGTAAGGAATGAGCTAGAAAAATGAATAAATATTAAGTGAATTGAATGTTCGGGGATGAATATTTTGCAGTGCCGGCTCCACAATTGGCCAAATAAACTTTCTTAAATGTAGTTGAAAGAAAGGACCTTATCCCTAATGTTAAACATGGTCCTGATCTCCCAAAGACTTCAGACATCTTCACTGATTTCAACGGCATTGTTGATAAAGTGCACTAAGTACATGTGCAAGCCTTTGCAGGATTGGGCTGGTATCTGCAACCACAATAATGACATTTGTTCAGAAGACACAAATGGCAGCTCACAGGAAGCCACCTATGCTTATTACACACTCTCTGATGACTTAGTCACAAACTAATTTATATTTTGTATTTTTATACAATATACATTTAATGCCATGTAAAACTGATGAAAACTTTCAAAATTTCAGAATAGGCCTGGAAAAGTGTACCATCTACAAAGTCTAGACTGAATAACACACTGCTTGCTACCTCTGCAGGCCCCATTCTTTCCAATGCTTTTGACCTACTAAGTATGTAAGTAATGCTGCCAATGCAGCACTGTTCTGCTTCTGATATATTCTTTTGTTTCTGATTGCTGAAAGACTAGCTGCAGAATACAGACAGGATGAGTTCACTTTCCTGAAATAGCTGGTGGTCAATATGTACCTTATGGCATCTACTGCTACTATCTAAAAAAAGACTTTTTTATTTTCTGGTGCTAAATACTCTTATTTCTGTATTTCCCCTGTATTTTTATATTCATCCAAACCTAAATGCATACATTTCAGTAAGATATAGGCAATCCAAAGACAGCAGTGAAGCAGCTAGTGAAATACCAGAGGATAAAACCGAGCTCTTCAAAAATGAGATATTAATGAAATAATCATTTTATTGAAAATGGTCAAATAATTAAAAATTAAGTAAAGAACTGGAGCTTTTGACAGAAAAGAAAAAACATTAATTCTCCTGATAATTATCTCTGATTCCAAGTGATCACTAGGTTTCCTACCAAAATAAATCATTCACATTACTTTTGACCAAGATCTGAAGTTTTGGTTCAGCTTCAGGCTTAATAAGGCTATTTTTGCAATGCTTTGAACTGACAGTGATTAACTATGAGGACATCTGACTGCTGTTTTCATTTCTCCCTTTACTAGAAAGCTAACAGTTAGCATTCTGTTAATATTGCAATTTGACTAAAACAACTGCACCTTTTTAAACAGCTGTCATTTGTACACCGTATAAATGATCAGCCTTCAGCCCTTACAAAGAGGATTAATAGCTTGTTTGGAAGCACTGAAGCATTAAATAGCCATATATATACATATATATATCTATACATATATGTAAGATTAATATATATATAAGAAATCTAGCAACAGATGGGGAACCTATGATTCTAATGCTTAAATATTTGTGGGGTGCTTTGTTGTTTGTTGTGGGGTTTTTTGTTTATTTTCTAATATCATATTCTAATAATATCATGATGTTATGATTATAACTTATAACTTACTTGGAGGTAAAAATAACCTAGATTTTTCAAAGATGATATTAAACATAAAGCATTTATCTTTTTCTGCGAGTTCTAGTTGAACAGCAGGTATTTAAATATCAACAACAATCTGCTGTGGCTACTGTGATATAAATCTTAAGGATGAGTTAATGCCAATTCTAAGACTTTCAACAAAAAGAGCAATTCAGTCTAGGCATACCTAAAATACTTTCCCAAGTAAATTACTTCCTTTCTAAAATCAGGTATTCAATAATAAAAGCATACATTATAAATGTATGATATATACTCAAAGTCTGGTAGATAAAGGTAAAGCTGAATTGACACTTGTAAATAATCAGTATTCAATTTGGAAAGGTTATTACGCACAGAAAATTTTCACAAATATGAAGCCACTTATTTCTTCTCAGTTCTCCTGCTTTGTTTGTCCTATTGCTTTCCTCAACCATCTGTTTGACCACAGACAGATGTGTTCAGTTTTAGACATCAGAGATTTTAAACACTCATTAATGGTTTACTTCATTTCTCCACTGAAGTCTGTGAAAGCATGAAGGATTAGCAGCATCATTCTGCAGTCATCAAGTCAAAAGAGATGAAGGGTCTAAGATATGTGCACAGCCCTAATCAGATGATCCCCAAGGAAATGAATGCAATATTATATCATAGAATCAAAGAATCCTAGAATAATAGAATGGCTTGGGTTGGAAGGGACCTCAAAGATCATCTAGTTTCAACCCCCTCCTGTGGGCTACCAACCACTAAATCAGGCATTAGATCAGGTTGCCCAGAGTCCCATCTGACCTGGCCTTGAACACCTTCAGGGATGGGGATAATGATGTTTAAAGCTCATACTAGCTCATGCACTGAACTGAAAAGGATTGATTTAGGCTTGTGCTTGAATATAGCATTAAAGTCAATGCTGCCATGTATCCACCATAAATTCAGAGAATTTTTCACAAAATGATTTAATATATTAGGGTTTTATAAGTTGTTAAGGCAGACTAGAAACTGGGACACAAACAGGTTTAGCAGTCTATACTGAACTCAAATATATTTTAAAAGGTAAAAATAAATACATAAAAAATCATTAAAGTATTTGAGCAGCAATAACATCCAAAGCTTTAGAATCTACTCATCATGTTCTGCCTTCAGAACAGATGGCTTAACAGTTCATCTTTCTTTTTCTTTTTATCACAAGGCAAACTTGAAAATGACTTTTACATTGACACATGTGTTGCCTGTATTACAAACTTTTTTTTTTTTTCTGTTAGCATGCAGAAATGGTATTTTCTATAAAAGGCTTCACACCATAGAATTTTCATGATCTTCCTAATTTCTCCATTACACTGAAAATTTTCCCAAGAGCAAGATGCTTTGCACTGCGTACAACTGGTGTATTTTACTATAGTGCTGAAAGCAACTACATTCTTTTGTGAATTTCTTTTGTGTATGAATTATTTTCCTGATTGTTTTATTTGGTTGATAAAGACTCAGAATTATGTGAGAATCCTACATTTCACTCACATTTCATAGTAAATATAGAGAAGCACTTCCTGCATGGAAAATCCAAACTAAAATCCCTGAGTACCATAACAACTATTTGAAACAAATTTTGCCACATAAATAATTTGGTAAGAACTAGCAGATACTACTCAAATGCAGTACAAAGCAAAAAAAAAAAAAAAAAAAAAGAG
>JACDJE010000195.1:894226-1199519 GCA_016647715.1 Pavo muticus
GAAAGAATCCAGCGGAGGGCCACAGAGATGGTGAAGGGCCTGGAGCATCTCCCCTATGAAGAAAGGCTAAGTGAACTGGGTCTGTTTAGCCTTGAGAAAAGAAGACTGAGAGGGGACCTGATCCAGATCTATAAATATCTAAGGTATGGGGGGCAAAGTGGTGAGGCCAGACTCTTTTCAGCAGTGTGTGGAGACAGGACAAGGGGAAACGGCCAGAAACTGGAACATAGGATGTTCCGCACCAATGTGCGCAAGAACTTCTTTACAGTGAGGGTGACGGAGCACTGGAACAGGCTGCCCAGGGAGATTGTGGAGTCTCCTTCTCTGGAGATATTCAAGACCCGCCTGGATGCCCATCTGTGCGACATGGTTTAGGGAACTGCTTTGGCAGGGGGGTTGGACTCGATGATCTCTGGAGGTCCCTTCCAACCCCTACGATTCTGTGATTCTGTGATGCCTTCAATCTTTTACAGGCAGCTTTTTGAGAGGGCTGTGCATCCTTGCTACACATGGGGGATGGGCAGGAGTGCCAACACCCTGCAGTTGGTAGCACCTAAGGTGAAAGCTCAGGATGAATTCTGAGCCAAGGATTTTCTTTGCAGAAAGTGAGCATCCTTCCAACAGAAGAGACTCTTAATTTGGAAAATCTCTAGCACTGTTAGCTTACAATAGAGACTGTCAGACTGCATAATTCATATGCAGTAGGAAAAAAAAGCAGTGTGATCAGAGCTCAGGTTGGGAATGCTTGAATTTCTGACGCATTGCTGAAGCCTCTTAGGAGCTCAGCTATATAATGGAATCTTTATCAGACTATCAACCAATTGTGATACTTATCTGTATACTGTTGCATTTTGGGTTAAGTGATAATCCATCAAGGCTGGAAATCACGATGTACTTTTTAAGTTGCATACTTCATTACTGCAAGCTGACAGCTGGATGGATTTGTTAGCACTAGAAATATTTGTTCCAGACACAAAGAACAGGTTCCTAATATATAATATTATAATATTTCCTTTCTCTCACATCTTCACTGTGCCCATTTTGTAATTTATGCCTCATGTTTATAATGTTCATTTACATGGCAAACTGTCAACAGTATGAAATCTCTTTATTTGTGCTAGAATGCAACGGTCTCACTTCGGGAATAATATGACCAAATAACAATGACATCAATCTTCATCTTTTATCATGCTAACTGTTAAGAAGAGAAAATTGCAACTTTCTAAATTCCAGATGTTTTTGCTTTAGTTTGTCTATGATAAAAATTGAAAAACCCATATATTTCATGGCAAATGAGGAAACTAGCTTCATGTGGATTCATGTTGACAGAATTTTCATTTGTGGTCAGGCTCCTTTAGTGCAATGTGCATTGACCAGAGGATTGCTCTTAAATTGATATCACAACTATGAAGCCTATTTTAACATTGTTTGAGAAATGGGACTTCCACCCTGAAACATCTGGTTTTGATTTTGGTCTGCTCACAATATAATCATCAGAATATTTCCATTTTTTAGCATGAAGTAATATTGGGGGTTCACATTTAAATTCACACTGTACAAAATGGTACTACCTTTCACAGCTGCAATCTAAGGCTACTTATTGCACCATTTTCCTATCTGCTGTAAGCCACACACACACACACACACACACAAAACAAACAAACAAACAAACAAACAAAAAAAACTTCAGATGCAACAGCGTCCAAAATTCCTAGTCTTCTCCTAAAGAAAAAGATGATTTTTGTACAGCCTGTGGCTTGAAGCTATCATGTGTTCGGTTGAAGATCATCACACATGTGAGCATGTACCCATGAAGGGTATGTACACCATGACCATGGTGATGTAGGAGGACTGGGGGAGCTGTTGCCTGTAGGGACCTGTGCTGGAGCAGTCTGCTCCTGAAGGATGGCCCCTGATGTATGGAGCCATGCTGAAGCAGAGCTTGAAGAACTGCATCTTGTGGGAAACTCACATGGAATCAGTTCAGGAAGGAGGGAATCCACACTGCAGGTACAGAGAATGACTGTGAAGGAGCAACAGAAATGAACTTTATATGGACTGATCACAGCCTTTGCTCTCTGTTCCCCTGTGCCAGGTGAGGAGAAGAGGTAGAAGAGAGTGGATGGGGAAAGGTGTTTTTTGTTTGTTTTTAGTTCTCACTGCTCAAGTCTGTTACTAGCAACAGACAATAAATTACACTGATCTCCCCATGCTAAGCCTTATTTTGCACACAGCAGCAAGTGATGAGAGATCTCCTTGTCCTTATCTCAACCCACGAGCCTTTCTTTCAGCACATTTTCTCCATTTGCTCTTATGAGAATGAGAGAGCAGTGTGGTGGAGTTTAGCTAGCCATCAGTATGAAACTACCAAAGTCATAAATCAACTTATCTCAGATTTTGTCCTCTTGCTCTCTAGGTACATTGGATATCTGCTTCGGGTTTCTCCAGGGTTTCTCCTCCCTGTTGCACAGAAGCCTAGGATTCAGCCAAAGAGCCAAATATCTGCTGATGAGTTGAGGGTGTATACAAACACAGCTGTGGAGTTTTCCTTCCAGTATCAGAACACTCAGTAGCAGAGGACAAGGACAAGGACAAGGACAAGGACAAGGACAAGGACAAGGACAAGGACAAGGAAAAGGAAAAGGAAAAGGAAAAGGAAAAGGAAAAGGAAAAGGAAAAGGAAAAGGAAAAGGAAAAGGAAAAGGAAAAGGAAAAGGAGGCAGACAGTGTTATGCTGCTGCATCTCCCATCCACACTTGCTGGCTAGTAGTGGACCTTGGGAGACTAGGCACAATTTCTCCCCAGTCTACTCCACTTTGGCCATAGAAATACCAAGGAATGGAGAGGCCCTTTCTACTCCTGGTCCCTCTATCATTTGGTTGGAGATACTTGTTAGGGAAGGTTTCTCAGCTACTGTTTTGTAGCCTGTTGATGTTTCTTCTGGGTAAGAAATACTAGTTCTGACCAGAGACAGCTCTGAATGTTTCAAGACTTAGGTAAAGAAGCTTATAAAATAAGTTTGGGCTTTCATCGTGGTCTAAATGAAGACCTTATAAACAGTGGGGTAACAAGCAGAATGAAAAATTGATGTAATGAAAGAAGTCGTTATAATATCAAGATATAGCAGTTCTTGCAAAAGGAGAGGTAAAGGCTGGAATGTCTGATGGGGAGAAAGATAGTCTAAAGAACTATCCAGAGTCTTGCTTTGAATGCCAAATTGCTTGGTCTACTGGGGAGTCCAGAAGTTGCATTAAGAGAAAGGAAAACAAAAAAGAAGAAATAAAAAACTGGAAAGTTGTAATGTTGTTACCCGGTTTGAGTAAAAACAGGCACAAATTAGTTTCTATGATGCTCATACAGCTATAAAGTAGTGTATAAAGCAACAAGCTTTTAGCATGCTGTCATACGAAACTGCTTTTAACATTAGACAACGATTTTATTTACCCTTGTCTCCCTTGTCCGCCACATATCTTTGGTCCCTTCTGTATCTTTTTCTTGCTTTGCTGTTTCTTTCTCTGTGCTTATCGCAAAGCACCAAGCTATGAGGGCTGCTCAGAAAGTAATGCCTCCTATTTTATAATGTTGGCCCAGGACATCAGAGGCAGATATTGATGGTATGACAGTAGAAGTTGAACCCTTCAACCAATATTCAGCTACATTCTGTTGTACAATAGATGGCAGCAGAGGAGCACTCTGACAAGGGGCTTCTAATGTGGAAGTGTGTATGAAGCAAAGGTGTGTCACTGAATTCCTCCACAGGGAAAGAATGGCACCCACCGACATTCATCGACGCTTGCTGAATGTTTATGGAGACCAATGAGGAGTGAGCACAATGAGGGGTGGGTGGTGCATTTCAGCAGTGGCAACAGAGACATGAAATATAATCCACGTTCCAGAAGGCCATGCACAGCTGTCACACCATGAAATTAAGAGCATCTCAATCAGCTCATCTTCACAAGTCTGCTAATGGTGGTGACTATGTTGAAAAATAGTGTTTTGTAGCTGACAATTTGCTCCATCCAATAGGGTTATTGTGCTTTTAGTAATGCTGCTGTTTCCATGGAAATAAACAGAGGTCACAGATCACTACTTTTGGAGTGGCCTACGTATCTTAATCAGATTATGTGAAAGAAAAATTAAATCACAAGCAAAAACTGGTAATGCTTAACATTCTTTTGATATGAAAAGAACTGGAGAATATAAGTACTGTCCAAATAATTCACGCATTTTGACTGCCTATAATGAAATAACTAATTGGGTCTTTTTCCTTCTTTTTTCTCATGAAGACTACAGAAATGGGACAAAAAGAAGGTAATTTTCTTGCTAGTATTGTTGTCGTTTACACTATTAAATGGAAACATTTTCAATTTATTGTAGTATATCAAAATAATCACACTCTCAAATCTTTTATTAATCCACCATTAACTATTCTTCTAAATTTAGTTCTCCATATATCTTTTAAGAAAGCTTACTTAAAATCGTAAAAGCAAAGAAGATTAGAATAAAACAGTGATTTAACAATGATAATTTATTTATTTATACGTTTATATATGAATATGTATATTAATTGACTTTGTGAACAACCTGACTATTAAATCAACTGTTTGACTTTGTAGAGCAGCTGCCTGGGAGCAACCTCATATCTCTGTTATATGCATTGTTTTTGGAGATGTTTTTAGAGATTGCTATATAAAGCTGTGAACATTCTGGCACAGTCATTACAAAATGAGTCAGTTGAGACTGACGCACTCAGATACATAGAACAGAACTGAGTGGATCTATCTTTTGAGTTTGGAATGCTCTTGCAATGTGACTTTTACACCTATTAGTGTGTGTAGGAGGGGAGGGACAGTGGAGAGTTGTGAGATTTCAATCTTCAATAAGTCAAAATTATAGAGTTTTATAACTTCTGACTTATTTTTTCTTGCCAGGAAAGAGATTTAAATGAAAAAAATCTTGGGGAAGAGGGGAATGATTAACATAATGCCAAGCCTATGAGAGGGTTTTGTGTACATTTGTGTGTCTAAAGAAAAAGAGCACAAGCTTTTATGCTTTTATCTTCTGTGAACCCAGAAGCATGAAGAGTTGTTATAAGTGGAGGTGACTTCTATACTGTTAACTATACTCTCTCTTCACCTATAGGACTTCAAAGGATTGACACAGAATCATCTAGATTAACTTTATATTAACAAAGGATTTCCACAGGAGAGGGATCCCTCATTCCACTACTAGGAGAAAATCCCCAGTTTTCTTTGCCTCTTCCCATTAATAAAAACAGTACAGTAGTATGGATTCACACAGAGCTTTAATGTTACATAAACCTGATTAAAAGGAGACTACCTATACAATGCTTCTTTAGACCCCTGAATTGTTTCTACTAATATATTTTATTCTGATTTTGTTGTACATTCCTCAGCATGGTTATTAGGCTTTAAGATACCCTTGACAAATATATAAAAGACAATACTCTTCTCTGACATCAAATTGTGTTTAGACTTTTGAGTTAGTAGGTAATGTACCGGTAAAAGAATAATTAATTCCTGAAGGACTGAACATAAAAGTAAGCATACGTTTGTCTGAGAAAGTGAAAAGTTTGACTGAAGAAGATGTTTATGAATTATCATGCTATTATCTAACTGGATCAGTAGCTTTTTCTCATACTGTTTACTAAACTCCATGCAAATTAAGAAAGTGATGGGTCACACAGTTCCAGAAATAACTGATGATGGTTTGGATTTTTTTCCCATTAATTCAGGCTTTTGGTAATGAGAAGGCATAATCATCATAATGTAAAATGACTTAGATTTAAAGGCTCACTGGGATCCTTATCCCAGTATCCCTGCAGTATATTTCTGTAATGGCATTTCCTGTGACTAGATGTAACATATGCTCAAGGTGGACTGAGTAAGAGTCTTGCAGAACACAGGAATGTCCTGTGAAATTTACCTGGGGTGATTCATAAGTATCTAGTAATAATTTTAGAATAGTAGTAATGAAATCCACTAAGCAAGAATATTATATCAGCTATTGGAAGTCCAGTTAAAAAATATCTCAGATATTAGAAATCCATTTCAAAGACTTTATAAATCTGTATGTTACAACTATATGATGTAGAGTAAACTTCCGTTTCTTTAAGGTATGATCAAACAAGAAATAAGAAACTAAGGTATAGAGGAATGCTACTTCTAACCCACCTGGAAGCAAAATAATAATAATAAAAATGTATAAAAAAAGTTCTGTAGGTTGAAAGTAAATTAATAGCTTTCCAACTTCATGCCTTTATGAACTCCTTCAAGTCAGAACTCTTATTGGAATACGAAGCAGAAGCATCACAGGAAAATATGATTACATGGCACTTTTTGTTCAGTCAGAAAAAGATACAACTGAAAACTTGACCCACACATCATTTACTGCAGGTTTGTGAACATTATTCATGTGCCCAAGAGTNAGTAGAACTATAGCAATATTCTCTATGTACTCCTAATCTCTCTTTCTCTCTCAATTGTAACAAGAAAATATATTCTAAATCTATTGTCTGAAGCACAGAATAGCTAAAAGTCATGCACCACTACCAGCTCCAGCAGCCTCACAGCAAGCCTTGCCCTTCAGTTTTTTCACAAGGTGCCTGGAAATATGCAATACACTTAGCATTCTGCCCTGAAAACATATCTCTGGTGTGCTGCTTCTCAGCTATTTCGGTATTGTATGTGCTTGTAGACATCATACACACAACTCAGCCTCAGTGATGGCCACCGTACTCAGTTTTGACCACAGCATGGTTTCCAAAGTTGACATATAACTAACATCCAAATTCTCTAATGCCACAAAAAAGAGGGTGTTTAGACATTTGATTTTGATGCTCTGAAAAATGTTGAAGTATTATCTTTAAGATTCCCTTTTTTATCTTTATTGTCTCAATAATCTCACTTTGTATGTGCTTTTATGTTGATAGTTTAGAAGTCAGGTAAAACATAAAATTTATTATGGGCACATAAATCCATTTTTAGATTTAAGAAAACCAAGGAACACATTCTGACATAACTTTATAGGCAAAAATTAATAGGTCAGATTAAATCATCTCCAAAGTCACTTTGTGTGGATTTCACATTTATTTTATTGTTCTGGGGAATGCTGTAGCTTCCAGTTTTACCAAGGTCATTTTTCATCCAACAAACTTAATATAATTAGTATCAATTCTGTATTTTGTGAAGCTCACATTGGAAGTTATTAAATGTGTTTCAAGTGGTGTGTCAGAGAAAGCAAGGGCAGAGAGTAATCTTTTCAGCTTCAAAGGCACAGTTGATGACTTTAGTTCACTGGTTAGTGAAAAGGACGTGCATTTTTTATTAAAGGTGTTGGCAATAAATCTGAAACTAGAAGCATTTTTCTCTCTTTTTCTTTCCTTTCCTCATTTTTACACCTTGTCAGCACTGTTTCAGTCTTTTTTAACTTCCCACATGACCCAGGAACATTTGCTTTAGTTGCCCTTCCTGTTAACTGCAATGATGCCCAGTTGTATAATTCTGCCTTTACCCATTAAGCATTTCATCAGGTATCCTCACAGCACAGAACTCACCAAAATCTGCCTTACTCTGTAACTTCAGAAAAAAGACCTCCATGTCATTCCTTAAGAAAAAATTAATCTGAAATTATGTTAGACTTGTGCTTTGACATAAATATAGCAACAACAAAACATTTGTCTAATCTTTCTCCCTGCTAAAATGAATGTAGGACATTTCCCTTAAAAATCATCACTGAAGGTACACTAGACTATGTAGATGCCTTTACAGCAAACCAAATCAACCAGAAGTCTTAATAAGATTNGAGAGCATCTTGTTTATTTCCCTCTGTCATTAGCACAAAGCATTTTTAAATAAATCAGGTCTGATGAAGGTAAATCTAGAACTCAGATATCTACACTGTGCCACTGCCTCATCTACATTTAATAAGTTTCCCCACTCAATGTCTTTGCCACTAATTCAGAGGATTCATTTGCCTGATTGAATCTGGAAAATAACTCTTTCAAAACTCTTTCAAACTTCCTTTCAAATACAAGCTATTCAAGAAACAGCTTTCCTAAACCCCTTTGTCCCTCATATTATCTGACCAAGAGATCTTATCTATCAGTACCTTGAGTTTGAAACAATCTCATCTTCTCAGTCATTTTGCTGCATTCCATTTCTAAGAGAATTTCTGATTTTTTAGTGATTGATCACATTCTTCTGATTTCCTTCTTCTTTCAATTTCTCTCAAGTAGTATCTCTTTGTTACTGTAGCACTGAATTGCATGGTTTATAATATGCAATAGAGCAGAAGCCTAGAAGAGTGTCTTTTTTCCAGCTCTTCTTTTTATTGCAGGGCATGCATTTGGTGAAAATTAACACAACAGAGTAGTGGAAAATGAGATCCTAACTGAAAACAGTGAGGGAACAGGATACCTGAATCATGTTGGTATACTAAGTGTACAAGCATATCACAGATATAGGTTAGTTATGATCACATGACATGATCACAGAACAAAACAATCAAGGACAGCAAATACCAACATGGAACACCAAGCAGTTTGTCCTTCCAGAATATAAGCTCCCAGAAAGCTGGGAAGCTTCTGCTGCTTAACTGAAAACACTCTCTTTAAAGATATGATCATCTCAGTCATTCAGTTCCTTCTCCAAAACTGTTCCTCTTACTATCATTTAGCCCTCGGAGCTCTTGGCTGTTTTCCATGATCTCTCCATTTTTTATTTTTATTTTCCTGGAGAGAAAGGACTATTATATCATTCTTTTCCTTTTTACTTTTCATTAAGATATTTTTTCACACTCTGAGTAATATTAAAGCTTAAAAATGTAATTTCAGGCTTGACAACAGTTTATTACATGAAGGCCACAATATTAACATACAAATAATCTATGGAGGTAGGAACTGGGTAATCTGATACCATCACAACCTTCATACAATGGACTTGTATTTAGCTCAGCTTATTCTTGCAAGTTAGGTTGGTCACTGCAACTGCCTCATAATGATGCTTCCAGAAAGAAAAGATTTCATAACACTGTCTTAACTTCCTTGGGATAGTTGTAACTCATCATGTGAATATGGCACTGTAATAACTGAATATTTCCTCTCTCCTTGCACAATGAAAGCCATCTACAGATCAGACAGGAACTGTCTGCCATCTCACATACTGTGAGAGATATATTAACTATTCCTTAACCCCAAGATGATAACCTGTGAAACCCTGCAGACACATCTTCACTGTTGAACAGTTTCTGATGAGTCACTGAATATAATCGTAAAATTAAGCTTTCACTCATACCAAAGCAAAGCAATACTAGAATCATTTAAAAAAAAAGAAAAAAAAACACCCAGAAAACAACAACCTATATTAGGAACACCTTTAATTCTAAAAGAGTAACAAAGATTATAAAATATGATGCCTCTTTGTTACCAAGCAGGATTGCATCAATAGTAATTCCAATGCAAAGACACTTATCTTGTTTTAAACATTAGCACCCAAAATAACCAGTCTTAAAAGGTCATGTTTATTTAAAAATAGCTTGTTTGCATTTTACATTCAAGTTAATTTACTAACCTTAAAAAAATTAAATGCAAATGTATACAAATAATTTAAGCATCCTGTCAAAGTTCATGTACATACTGCTAACGCAATTAAGTATTCAAGGTCATAAGTAATTTTCCTTAACCACGAGCCATCACATGGATAATTCTATTAAATTTATTTTGAACTAAAATGCTTGAACTCACTCTTAAGCAATTTCTATTCTTTTTAAAAACCAAACCTATAATTTCCTATTTATAATGTGCTTTTCAGGCCATAACAAAGAAGCATACTGTACCTCTGGTGCTGATGGCTGTTGCCGATGTGGTTGTGCTGGCTGTTAAGGCTACAGTGGTTGTGACTGTTGCAGTGGTAAGGGAGGGGATGACAGTAGTGGGAAGCAAAGTGTTGAAAACATCTGGTGAGTGGAAAAAAAATATAAAATAAAATCATATCATGCAAACAAAGGAGAACCATAATAGTGGTTTAATTTGTAAATACAAGTATGTCAAAAATGACTAAATTAAAACATGATTAACACAAATTATTAAGGTACAACAATGGTACCTTTAAATTCTTGACATTATATCACTCTCAATTTTTATAGTCAGTGTGCTAGCAAACAGAATTTAAAATACTGTTAAAACGACCAAGTTTCCACAGATCGGGAGAGTGAATGTTTAAGTGACAAGAATCCATTTCTTCACTGAGCCATTTTAAATGTCTCATACAGTAGAAACCATATACAGATGAAACATGCTGTGTCAGAGTGGGAGATGAAACAACAACACCATCATGCTAAAATAAACACACGCATGTTAACGAGAAATGGCTGTATGTTAAGACACCCACTTTCAGACAGACTCAATGGACAGAAAAAGGGGAGAAAATGCTACTAACTATAAGAGCTGCTTTTTCCGGATTGCTTTTCTTCTTCTCACACACTTGTTTAAGACACAGTTGTCTGCTAAGATCTAGAGCAGAGTATATTTCAAAATCTTTACCCTAGTTAGTAGGCAGTCATCTTGTAATCATCCTTAATACATACATGTTATCATTAATATATAGTTTAGAACTGAAAAATCAGAAAGGCCAATTATATTACTGTTAAAAAGTAAGTACACAAGTCAGAGAAGACGCAAGGCCCGGATGACAGCATCCTGCAAAACCCTTCAGCTTCTGATCTAATACAGGTATGCCAAGTACAGGCATCTGCCACTTCATTGCAGAGGAACCAACAAACTGTTGCAAAGCGTTCCTGTACAGAGTGGAACATAACCAGATGTACAGATAGAAAATACCTTGATTACACTGTCAAAAGCAATAAAGACTAGTATCACTTTCCTTATAAGGTGATTGCAGGTTTTAAAGAACAAACAAACAAAAGCCCTGAAGAGAACTACAGAAAAGCACTTCTGTGAAGAAGTAAAAAGCATCTGACAATTTTCAGATTATTTATACCACAGCTTTAAAAGGAAAGGACCAGTTTCTCATCAATTGATGGTAAGTAAGCCATTCCACACTGATTTCAGGAAAAAAAAAACACCACATTTCTGAAGGGTGCTATTCAATGCAATGCAATAAAGGAGCACAAACCTGACCCATGATCTATCTTCCCTTGCTGTGGAAGGAAATGCAATTGGTGTCTGAGTACCATCAATTCTGACTAAAATCAATGGAAGCTAAAGCAGCTCAGCCCTTTACAGTATTGGGCCCAACAGAAGACATTTCAGAGACAGGGTTCGTGAGTTCAACATAGCATAATTATTCCTTTAAATCTTCAAATTATAATGTTTGCCTTATTTTCGTGATGGATGACAGATTACTTTGCCACTTAAAAAGTTTCCTTGTCAGTTAATATCTATGAGTCACCTGTATTATTACTCTGTATTATCCTGGTTTGGATGAACACCAGCATTATCCCCTCCAGAACCTACACCTGTGGGATTTCCCTCTTGGAAACCTTCAGAAAATGGCACAAGATCTTGCTTTTGTCTGCTGTACACTGATATTTACATCTGTTTTGCAGTATGAAATATTAGAAACCAGAAAAAAATTAAAACAGATTTTTAAAAAAGGCAGTGTAGCCACATTAATCATCAGGAAGAACTGCCACGCTACCTGGAATGTGAGTACCACAATAATTAAACAGAATGGAGTTGAATAATCATTAGAAATAAATCGACATTTTAAAAAAGATACATGCCATATGTGCTGATCTACGCAATTTCTTTTCATAAAGGGAAACTCCTTAGATAAGTATCTGTTAAAAATGAAATCAAACACAGAAACAAAAATACCTCCTTCATACAGATAGTAAATCCTTGTTTAGTAGAAAAGCTTTACAAATCAGCCTTGTTCATAAAAGCTAATTAATGTGACATATTTCCCATAATTATCTTTCTTAAATATGTAATTTACTTAATACTATGCAATGGCAAGTCAACTGCAACTGGCAAATTACAGTTTTATGACACAGTTTTTTGTTCTACGAACACACTATCTACCCAGTTTGCCACACACCAGATTACATGAGTCCTTGGTGAATTTAGAAGCTCACTGTTTTCTGGTTTCTATTCTAATTGAAATATTTCCAGCAAGAATTATTATATTAAAAGAAAGCCTATATAGGAAACTGAGACTGGTAAACAGGAACTAGAAGATACAAGTATTTTAATACAGATACAGTAGGTTCATCTTTTCTGATCACACCAAGAGTAACAAAAACTCATGCAGAAATTAGTTTGCTGATTGAAGTCACTAACTCTGATGCAAAACATCAATGTGGCAGCTTGTCAGGAACCTCAAAGAAAAACATATTTCCTCAAAGAAAACATAAATGCAAGGAATAGGACTGGCTTTGCTTCTTTCTTATCAGAGAAAGGAGATATTCATGCAGATGACTGCAGCTGGTTTGCTTTGCCCATAGCATTACAGCTACTTGCTCTCAATAACCAAAGAACAAGACAGGAACCAGAATCAGCCAGGCGAGTCCAAAGAAATCCAAGTTTAATGGAATCTATCCTTTAATGATGAGTATGTCATGGGAAATTATGCGTAAAGTGACAAAATAGCTAACTGCTTTACCATCAACAGATTTTGGAACTCTTGCATCACATTCTATCCTTAAAATCTATTTGGGTCCGCCTACGCCTAGATGAAGATTAGCATTCTAAATAGCACTTGAGTACCACATTCATGTAATTTCCTTATTTAGGCCTACCAGTCCTACTAAGTCTCTGTGACAGAAAGGCTCTTTCTCAGTTTTTCCAGGAAGACTTATGGGTTCCTGAGAAAACCTTAATGTCTTTGCCTTGAAAATGTGTTCTTTGTTGTTGCTCTTTGTTTGTTGTTTTGTTTTTTTGCTTGTTTGTTTCTTGCATGAGAGAATGCAGAACGTGGGCCTCAAAAGAAAAAATAATAATGTGCAACAGCCTTCATTTTCTCCTTGTTTAGTGAAGATGTGGGAAGTGAGTTTGGTAGCTCAAAAAATCAGACAGACTGCAAATATAAACTGTAACAGAGTTACACATAAACAAAAGTTATTTATAAAACACAGAGCACAGGCTTCTGTTTAAGGCATATGAATCTCCATCAGTATTTTAAATGTCCATTTAAATGTCAGAAAAAGGTATTACAATATGACTATTACTAGTTCTATACAACTTTTTTTGGCAGTGTTTTCACTTTGGGGCACACTTCCCATGCAACTAGTGAAGCAGATCCCTGTGTTACCCACATCTTTCTCTTTAGCAGTTACTGAGAAACATACTATCAAAAGGGCTACATAGCTTTGATCTCTCCTTGAGCTCTCTGTCAAGAAGTATCTCAATAACATGAATTTGCAAACTGCGGTCCAGCAAATGTGTGTTGCAGAGATATTTAATTCTATTTTCTGGCCTTGCAGTTTCTGAATCTGGTTGTACAGAATGTTCAGCCAAAAACAAATTTTTGTTTATGACTTTCATGCCCCTAAATAATGAGGATTGCTATGACCATGGGACCATGTAGAGTGGAACTTTTTAATTCAGGTGGCCATACCCAAACCAATGCACCAGATTGCTGTTTCCATAATACTAAAGTATTAATCCTCATCTTCCTGTGAAGCAGAAAATAGCCATATTTTGCAGATGGAAAACCAAAGAGGACAGAAAAGCCATGTTAGATATAGAAATCAAACAATAATTGCCACTGTTAGTTTAGAAATCTCACTGCTATAAAGAATGTTTAGCGTAAAATATTCCATCGAAAATTCAGCAATGTAATAAATATGGTATTCATCACTTTGCTATCTCTGAAATACAAACAATTCACTGAGAACTAATTGTTTCCATAAAAAATTTTTGGAAGCAGAAAAGGGATTAGATATCATGCAGAAGAGAATAACTGACCCTATACTCAACACTTTTTCATGAATGTTCCCACAGGTTACACATGAGACTGGAACTGGATTTTCAATGGAAGATGGTTCAGTGGATGCAGAGAGAAGCACGGAGAAAGTTTTAAGGGTGTTCTTCATGGAATGCTGCAGTACGTTAGCATGACTTTAAGCCACACTAGCAGTGGCAAGGTGAAGGCAGACAGCAGGTAATCTGACAGCTGACTGTGAATGGAGAGTGAAGAAAGCAGGAGAATGTACTGCTTGGCTTGTTCAGGAGGCTGCTCTTTAGGAGAGGCATAAATCCAGCCTGCTTATGAGTGGCAGAATAATGCCATATAAGACTAGTTCAAAACACTGTCCAGACCTGCCCAATCATAATTTTGTGCATGCCTCTCCTTTTCTCTTGAATTGATGCTGCACTCTTGTTAATCTAACAGAAGACATTCACTCATTTAAGTGCAAGGAGCCTGGACATTTTACTCTCACTGAAGATTTGGCCCTAAGCACTTTTACTCTCCATTTCCAAATAAATGAGAAATGGTTCTGTTTGGTTCAGTAGGCATACATGAAACACAGATCTGACCTATTGAGAATATTTGACTTGTTTGGTAAAAAAAAGCAAACCGATCAGCTGAAATGACTGAGCACAATTCAGACAACAATGGCTGCAGCTGATAAAAATGTAAAGGTTTTTGTTTCAAGCTTGACAAAGTCTGACAGAAAAATTAAAGGACAGACTGATAATGATGGATGGCCCGTGCTGTATTTTTACTAAGAGCGAAAGAAATTTTAAGTGCTAAAGTGAACTGAGTGATGACCTACCTGGGAAACAACCTCACTACTCTGCACAAAATTTAATCAGTCTGTGGTATGTAGTACTAAATAATTTAGCAAGGTTTTAAATTCAAAGGGAGCTGCATTTACAGTTGCTCCCAAAAAATGGGATTGAACAAAGTGATCATTCAGCTTGAATATCATGTGCCAATATCCCCTTAGCACTTTAGACTAAATGATCATGAAGCCTTGCAGACATGAGGTCAAGGGGTTCTCTTTACTAATTGATTCAGATTTATGAAACTCTGAAATGGCAATTATGTGCTTGACATTTTTGCTAGCAAATCAGATATCATTAAAAAATATCCAAAACCTTTTAATAAAAGCCTCATGTAGATCTAGATCCCTAGCTAAAACAATTAGAGACTAGTGGTGGATGAGTTCATAATGCAAGATACACAGCTGTACTAAAATGGCCAGGCAGCTTTGGAAGGATAGAAAATAAATTCACATAGCGCTGTTATTCTGAGATATTTAATGGGCCTGTAGGTCATATTAAATGTTGGAAAATGTGGGAGCTCATTAAGATTTGGTTTAACATACTTTGGTTGCCCAGTAAGACAGAAGAAAAAAATCAAATGTTAAAAGATACCAGAGTTTCGATTTCATTGAGAGTTCTCTGTCTTCTTCTAGAAACATCAACAGCTTTTTTTCCTATTTTGAAAGCAATAGATTTCAGTCACAAATGAGGGACAACAATGTATTTAAAAGAAGACAGTGACTTCTTATTTTTCAAGAGTCAAGTAAATAAATGTGATTTGTCCAAATTTTATCCTTAGAAAATTAAGAATAGAAGAATAGAAGGCAAAGAACCAAATCCACTTCAATGTTAATATTCAGTATCGGCAGCATGGTATCACCCAAAACTGCTTAAAAGTTTGTCCTTTAATGTGACGACCTTATATCACATCATGGCATGTTTTAAGACACGTGTACGGACCAGAAGAGCTTATGACAAAACTAAAAGCATGATAAATATAAGAAAATTA
The DNA here is from genome assembly GCA_016647715.1 of Pavo muticus. Lineage (NCBI taxonomy): Eukaryota > Metazoa > Chordata > Aves > Galliformes > Phasianidae > Pavo > Pavo muticus. Next base: position 909,988 of record JACDJE010000195.1, read on the forward strand.
GGATTAGTAGAAAGCTGACATTGAACTATGAAGTGAAAGTTAACTGTCCTTATTTGCCATAACTGTCAGAAAATAAGGAGCCAGGACTTCAAGCAGGTGACAAGAAAGAATCAATGGGAAGAAAGTGCCTTAATACAGTAGGAAGGACATGGGAGGTGACAAGATGTTCTTGTAACTGAGGGCAGTGTTCAGCTCTACGAATTCCCTCTACCCCCCTAGGTGAAGATGTCCATCTCAGGTCTGCTATCACCACATGCTGTGTCCTCACAAGCTGCTAGCCTGGTTCTTGTCCCTGCTCACGCTGCTCTGACAGAAGTAAACATGCAAGAGTCGAAGCTTGAGGGGCATATTCCATACACACAGTGCTGTGGAGTATGAAGTCCCTGTGACAATCCCGGTAGGCCTGTGGGCACTCCACACAGCCAGCTAGTGCCACCCTTGGTGGGGAACAACTTGGAGAGCCTGGACAGCAGCTTTCTTCCACTGCTTCTCCTGAGGGGCACAGGACAGCACTGAATAGCATTTCATATTTTAAAAAAAAAGTTTTATCTGGCTAGCAAAACATGAGCATTATGCACAGCACAGATGTTGCCACAAACATGGCTTTGTCACCTGGAAAGCGAAGTATAGTATGTTACACTCACAGCTGCACATAGGTACCACAGGAATAACGGATAGGAAAGCATCTAACAAGAATATTTAAGTGCTGTGCTAGTATCTGACAACTTTTAAAATTAAGCCATTTTGAAGCCCTTAGTTCTTACTGTAGAGATCATTTTGCTTCCCATATCACTCCGATGAATTTGTTATTAGCAGAAATTCTCTAGCTGCAGTTCCCTCATAAAGAAGAAGTTTGCAAAGGAAGGTCTGCAGTGCTAGGCTCTCAATTAATTGTCCATCATGGTCATTGTTTGCCACCATCTGAACAGCTCACTGTTCTTGCTCTTTCTGACGTAGAAGAATGAAAGGCGACACAATGTAGTATCTCATAATATATCTAGCTATTGCTGTTCACTTTTGGTGGGGCAGCTTATATGAATTACATCTTTTCTACCAGAGAAAGCAAAAAGGTTGTAATGTGGTATTTCTTAATTCCTACTTGTGCTAAATCCAGGTGATATACAGAGAACATAAAAGGATACATTTGACAAGATAACTACTTGTTCTGATGAGTAGATATTGAAGATTACCTTAACACAAGGAAAATCTAAACTCTCAAGTGGGTGAACTCTTCAACACCAAAGAATTTGTTTTCAAGTGCTCTACTTTATTAGTTTTACTTTATTAATGGTTATTAGCATAAAATGTACCTCTGAGGACATATCAAGACAAGTATTCCACAGAAAAATTTATCTCCCATGTTCTGGAGTCACATGAATACGATATTTTAGACTACTCCAAATGTATACTCTGAAAGAACCACTCTTTCCCAAATTACATTTTGCCAGCTGTGAAAAAAATCCCTTCACATTTTATAGTGGTAATATTAATAAAAGCCTATTATTTTATTTAAGGGAGCTATTCTATCTTGAATAAAAGCTCATTTTTCTAATTGAAATAGTTACAAATAATGCACTGAGCACAGTAGTGAAGCTTGTGCAGTTTACCTGAAAGAACTTAAGTAAAATCAGCAGAATGTGGAGTAGGCTGAGGAAAAGAGTTTTGTAATTTGATATTTTAAACAAAAAGAACAGTTTTAAAGAACTGTTTGAGTCTGCAGACTTAAAAGAAGTAACTGTACTTATAAAAGTGCATATAAATGCATCCTGATTTTGTTCATAACTCTTCATAAGCAAAAATATATACACTAAAGAATGGATCTCTGCCTTGAGTTTCTGTAAGATCCTTACTTAGATATAAGAGAAAAAAAGTTAGGGAAAATGAGGTAGCATTGTTCTCATTCCACAGCTAGGGAAATGAACACAGAATTATTAAATAGAATATCTTATATCTCACAGTTCTCTGGTCATGATTATGGAGTTCAGAATGGATCTCCTCAGTCCCATTGCAATTTGCTACTGAAACAAACTCATTCAAAAGGAGAAAATAAAACCTCTTAAAATTGCAACTCTCCTTACACCTGAAGCGCCAATTTCACTGCATTCAAGATGAAATGTTAACACAAAAGTCACCAACCACCAGTTTGATTTGTCCCAGAAGCACGGCATTCTATCATTATTAGTATGATATTCTAGACCCATTGCCACTGCAATGTTAAAATGTAAAAATACATTTTTATTCTTTTAAGGTAAATAGACAAGACATATTTCCTTGTTTCCCCAAGCTGTGAAATAGAAGTATTCAAAATTAAATGAAATAAAGTACCAGCATCTGGCCCTTGAAAATCTATAAAGAAAAGCTAACATACAACACAAATTCAGACACCAGCAGCCTTGAACAAAGATGACAGCTTTTTCAGAATGACACTTGACTCTTTCTGTGCAAAAAAATTTCAAAATCCTCATGCAGAATGGCACTAGGAAGAAAAAAAGAGGTCAAGGAGAATTCTCTGAAATTTCCCTCATAGGGAGTCAAGTGTTGAGACTAAATGGAGGTAAATAGACTGCTGATCTCTATTTTATTATGGTTGCTGCTTTCACTTCTTGGAGAAATTCCAGACAAATCACTGAAATTGCTTAAACAACACAAAACTCACTGCAATAATTTTAAGGTTAGTAAAAAGACATCAGATAGAATGCTATTTATTTTAAATTACTTCATTTCAAAAATCAGAGGGGTCCAACACTAATCTGAAATGCTTTGAAACAGTATGGTAGCTATATCCCGTTGAAAATCAGCCTGGGGAAGTTAATGGCATCTTTGGAACAAAAATATAGTTTACTGCACTTCTTTGCACTGTTTCTGATTAATAAACTTATTTCTCACATTCTTATTACCATAATGCACTACCTGAAAGAAAAAGGTCCTATCTTTTTAGTTGTCAGTCTTTTTTTTTTCTTTTTCTGAAAGAGTGCTATTCATTTAGTTGAATTCTCCCATGATGCTGGCTTCACTACAATGAGAGCTGAGACACACGCAATACAGTCAGGACTTGCTCTTATTGTAATTATACAGCGTTCATTGATGTAGGCAGGTTATTTGGTACCTTTACTAACAAGCCATCAAATAAGACAGTTCCATAGTTCCATTCCAGTGGATTGCTGCAGTATTTGTTATAAAGAAAAACTGGTAATATCCCCTTATTTATTAAAACAAACAAACAAACAAACAAAAAAACCTTACAAATCAATGTAAAGAGATTTCAGTTCCTGCTTGTGAATGATGAAAGTAATCCAGAGCTCTCCTCATTCAAGCAGTAAATGAACACTGCAAGTTCTTAGCCTCGTTTCTCCTTGCTTCCTACCCATCGAGGATTAAGAAATGTGAGAAAATTAAAAAAAAAAAACCCAAAAAACTAGAAACCGTGGAGGGAGAAACCAATCCACTACTGCTATGACCCACAGAAATATCTAAAGAAAAGAAAGAGTTTACCCTGCCAAGTTCTTTTCCTGTCCTTCCTCCTCTCCTTTGGTTTGGTTTCCTCTTCACTTGCTGTGAGAATGTGGGTAGTTTCAACTGAAAGACATACCCTCTTCAGGCATGAAGTTACCAAGCAAAAGTAAGGTTTTTTCTTCAAGGGTGTATTTGGGGACTAATTAAGTTTTGTGGATACAGGTGAAGGAAAGGTAAAGGAAATGCAGGCTAGAATATAAAGTAGATAAAGAAAAAAGAAATAAAATAGTTAATTCTTCTACCTCCAAGCCTTGTAATAAAAGAAAAATGACCTAGACTGAAAATTTTTTGGACCATTCTTTCTACAAATGACAGATTATCTAACATCATAACATGAATTCCATCAGAAGTAGCAGATATCTAAAGATTTGTTCACAGATACTTGCCTGTAAGTTTCACCAAAAGGTGTTTAAAGCTTTCTTTATTCTTGTAAGGTAACAACGGCCTCTTACAAGAAGTCACGTTATTGCGAGAGATCCTCAGACAGCACTGGATGTTCCAACCAACATTATCAGCTTTGGCAGATATGCATTCATACTTGCAAGCAATATTCTATTGCCTGGGAATGGTTTTGAGATATACCCTTACTGCTTTCCTGCCTACTGTTCATGTCTCTTTCACTTTCTGTGTGAGTCATATAGAAAGATAAATGCAACACACTTTCTTGAAAGCTGTGAAAAATGTGGTGAATCCTTGGGAAAAGGTCAAAGCAATTCACAGTAACCCGTAACAAGGCAGATGAAGATTCAATGTAGAAAGTCTACGTCATGATTTGGCAATAAGTTAATATAACTTTAATTACAAAGCAAAGAAAAGAAATGCTGTGTTAGGTCAAGAATTCAAGAACGAAGAGCTAGAAAAAATAGTTCATCATTTCAAGTTAGAAGTTTCTTTTTTGGGGGATGGAGTACAGCTATTTCTGTCCCACCACAAATTAAAACTGAAGTTAAGCTGTGAAGAAAGATGTTATAAGGAGTCTGAAATTTTATCCAGGAAAATTTCACTTCCTTGTCAGTTTGATCAGTCTTTTAGCTGGAAGAATACTGAAAACAAAGGGAAAAATAACCACCTTATTTATGCAGAGAAAAATAGTAATAGAATACTGAAAGAAATATGAACTGAATATTTTTTTCTTCATACAGATTTTTTTTCTTCAATTTTTATTTATTTATATAGAAATGTAAGGTAAACTACAGAAAAATAATTTGTTAATTACTAAAATTATGAATAGCGAAAGTATAATAATCAGAACAAATTATTAACAGTAGAAAACTAAAGATGTTAGAAACATTAATGATTTGAGATAAGCAAATTCCAGACTGTTTACTTCTCTCTGAGCTTCCGTCCTTCATATTTGATCAAAGATCTGAGATACTGAAATTCTCATAGCTCTCAAGAAAAAATGCAACATTTTAACAGATGTTTTGCTCAGCTCCCTTCAGTGGTAAGGTGAAGATGCAGGATGCTATGAGCTATTTCCCTAAAGCAATTATATCTGTCTCCCTTTGCTCAGAGCTAATGACTTGTGCTACTTTCCCAAACTTTGTAATCTCAGTTAGAACACAAGGTACTGATGTATCACCAGGCTACCATCACCAATTGATATTTAAAGTATTATCACTATATACCATTTCATTTCTCTTCTCGAATTAAGCAAAATGATGAGCAACCTATTCTCAAAAGAAAGGTGAATTATAGAAGCACCATATCAGAATGAGAGACAAAAGACCATTATCTGCATTCCATGTGGCACACAGTGGTACAAGAAAGATTTGAAAATTGCAAAGTTACTTCAATAATTTCATTATGTGGGGTTTTTTTTGCTGTTGTCATAGGTGGTTTGGTTTTTCTGTGAATAATAAATGATCTTGCTGGAAACAAAAAATCATTAACAACTGTTTGACTTCCACTTTGTCATCAGACTCAAGTGAAATTATTCTGTTAACAGACTTATTTTCTTCATGAAGCCAGCATACGACATTCATATATATGATAATTTTGCAGTCTAACCTCTCATCCAAAAAACCTTGACTGAAGTAAAGTTCAAGAACGTTAGAGGCAGGCAATAGCAAAGCCTGAAATCCAGAAAAAATTGAGAGCAATCGGTGATACCAAAGCAAATCAAAGTGATAATAAACTCGACAATACTATTTGAGTACACTCCAATAAAGATTATTCAAGAGTTCTGTCTGAAAGAGCAACAGTACTATATCTAGCATGTGTAGTTAAACAAGTACTTCAAGCATAGATGTTCTACCCATATACAAGCAACCAAATAATTAATTCTGCACATATTGGGTGTGGAGAGGAATCCTCATTACCATTCAAAACTTGTATGCAATATTTTCCTTTTCAGAAATCACAGAGGGAGTCCAAATCAAGAACTATCACATTAGCCAATTACACATGTACATAGAAAATTAAATTTCTTCAGGTACTGTGTACTATTAAAGACATGATCCAAACCTACAGTTTATTAGAATAAGAACAGTGATAGCTTCTATTCAAATAGGAATGAGCTATATGTGTTTTAATAGGTAGTTAGTGCTGAAGAGAGCTCCTGCCACCTCCACAAGGAAAAAAAAGAAAAAAAAGCAGGACAAATTTGATTTATGTAAAGTGAAATACTTCGGATTCAGTAATTTCCATAAGCATTCCGTTTAAAAAGAAATCATGTTATCAAACAAAAAATTACTATTTTAAAACTTTTCTTCAATCAAAACCAATATTTTAATGTAAAACTGTAGAAGTGTTAAACAGGTTCTCCAAAAGCATTACTGTGGTTGGGAATGTTATTGTATTGACCTTTACAAAATAATTTTGAGCTTATCTGAAAGAAAAGAAAAATTGTATCTTATTTTTCTAAAGTCACTATAAATGAAGAAATATCAGTTCACACAGCTCAACTATAGACCCTACTGTGCAAGTATTTATCAACAAAAAGCAATTTCAAAGTAGCTGCCTTGTGAGTGTTCAGGGATAATAGCTGGCCAATTCATCCATAAAATTAAGCCAACCATTCCACCATGAGTTTCTTGACAGACTTCTCATACCTAAAAACATCAAATAAACATTATACTTCTTAAGTCCAATAATAAAACCTATATTACACAAAGATTTCTTAATTCATCTGATGGCGCAGCATTCAAAAAAACCATTCTTATAGGACCAAGCCACCTGCTTTAGCACTGCTAAGAGTCTTTTGGAGAAGTCAATTTTAACATTGCAATGCTGATTCAGTATGACGCTGTCACTTTAGAATGTTGATGTACATGCAAAACTCAAAATAGTTCAACATAATTTGAAGGGCTACACTTTGCAGAATATCACACGAATAAAATTACTTCAGTGCTGCTACCTTTAGCAGAGAATTCTTATTGAGTTACTTTCTCAGGATTGCCACAATGCAATCTAATTCCTCTATGCCTCAGCTTTTGCACAGAAACTGAGAAAAACTAAAGACAGTTTGGGGGAAAGGAAGGCTAATGTGGGACTATCAACTCTTATTTACATTTTTGAGAAGGAAGAAGTCTTCAAGAGCATCCCTTTGTTTATTTTTCCTCTGAAAGCTCAAATTCCTCTGCCAGTGAGTTGTCTTTATTTTATTTTTTACTTTTTAAAAGATGGAAATAGGAAAGACTGTTCTTTTCACCTCTGTTTTATGGGCTCAGAACTGAGACACCCACTTTCTTTTCATTCAAACACAGATAAAAAATCTCAAAACTAAAAAGTATAGATATTCACATGCACAGAATTTCAAATGAAGTCTTAAGTGGTCTTTTGAGACCCATTTTCTTGATACGCCTTGATTGCTGTGGGAGTAAAGTTAGTTTTTAGTAAAAACACTCTCTATTGTAGCTTTACAGGCTATTATTTCTCCATTACATCACAAGTCTGCTCAATTCTCTTTTCAGAAGCACAAGCTTTGTTCAGTCAAAGGGTAGGATTTTCCCACAGGCAAGGAAAGTCTCTTCTCTGAAAAGTTTCTGTAAGTGAGATGTTTCATCTCAGGAACCATAAAGAAAGCAACTTTAGAAAATGTCCAGCCACCTCAGTATCTAGAATCTTGACACCAAAATGGAGAACAACTAGTTTACTGTTGAGCCTGCTGCTCCATATGGATGTCTTTCATTCATTTCTGTCCTTCCCACCTCTCTCTACTATCCACTGAATTTTTTAAATGTTTTTTTGAAACATGTTTATGAGAAAAAGGTGTCCAAAAACAGTCTATAAGATTTATCAGAGGCTTGTAGTGAAAATATTTGCAAATCAGGAGATCTATGGCCTACCTGACATCTTCAGTTTTCTAAGAAAAGGAAAAAAAAGTCATACCTTCTCAGACATACTCCAAATTATTTCAGACTCAGTGCTTACTTTCATAGAGTGAGAGACATGCTCAACTGAGTTACATAAATAAAGGGAGGGGCTTCTATGAGAACTTCAAAATAGAAATAAAATGTAATAAATATGATAGTGGGCAAAAGATAAAAGAGTTTAGAGCAGATAGATGTAATGGAGTTTGATTTCAGACGTGTTTTGGATTCCACAGTTTTTACTAATCTGAAAAGAAACTTGCATAGAAAAAAAAGTTCAAAGTGCTGTAATTATTGGTGGCCTCATAACATGAATTTCTGTAGTAAACATGTGGAGGTAGGAGTTAGATGTGTAAGTAGAGGTAAAAAAAAAAATTATAATCTGACATGGCTGGTGCAAATTTGGCATAGACATCTTCCAGATATGGAGAATAGTCAGTCAAAGAGTTTTGCTACTAGAATAAAAATGAATAAAAAGTCAAGAAAGCAACCATGAAAGAAGAAGAGTCTGGATAAAAGAGAAAGGAATCTGAATGCAAGTAGTCTACAATGAAAATTAGTGAGATATTGACAGTGAGGTGGAAATATTTGAGAATCAAGTGAAGGGAAGTGACATGAAGATAAAAGTGATTTTAGCTGAAATGCAGCAATTCAACTGGAAAATGGCAAAATGAAAGTGGAAATAGGAATATTACAGTAATAAGAATAGCTGTGGGACTTAGAATGGGATATGAGCCAGTTGCCCAGGTGGGACACTTTATAACAGGAAGTGTACTGGGATTTGAAGGAAATTATGGAGGTGATGGTAAGACAGATGAGAAAATGCCATCAGAATGCAAACATGATCAGCCATCACAGTGACATTTCCAATACTTACACCACAAACAGCAAAAGATGCCAAGTAGATTGGAAAGTTAAGAAATGAAGACCTCAGCCAACAGGTTTAAACAAACAAAAGAGAACACTTTTCCCTCAAAGGCCGTAATTCAATTCAGAAACTTGTTGCCACAGGGTACTGTAAAAAGCCAAGATGATAAATGTTTTGAAATGGGACTGGATGTGCACATGGAAGACAAATACTCACAGTCCAGAGAAGAGGTGGAGGGGAACCTTTGGTTCAGCATATTGTAGGAGATTTTATGTTTGAAATTATGTTTCAAAATATTAACAAGGATATAAATAAGTCACTCAGTTGCCTTTATTTGCAGAAAAATATTTTGTCCACAAAAAAATAAATAAAATTTAGAGGCTGAAGTAAAGGGAATATGCTAAGCCACATCTTATTCTGCAGAAATATTGAGTTCCTGGCTCAATCTCTTTCTACTGTATATATAATTGACCATCCACAGCTGCTTATTCATGTCAATTACTATATTTCTTTGGTAGACCATTGATACATGTCACGTTACTGCTCTGAGTATTTCTCTTAATTGAATGCATGGCTTTAAATTAGTAAATCAGGACATTTCACCCAGGTAGCTTATTTCAAACAGGTCTGTCAGTTATCAAATGATGCCCCTTCCGTTAAGAATATCTCTCAGTGATGTGGACTTCTGTCACCTACTTACTACAACGCTGAACTAGGCTTTCAGTAGTGACATCCAGAGGTCACAAGTTACATACATAGCAGCTGTTTCTTCAGTTTGATCGTGATGGACCACATCCTCTCTCAACTCTATCTATATCACTGAAGATATTACCTAAGCTTTGCCAGTAGAATCTATGTTTTTGAGCTAAGCACCATGAGTTTGAGAGTTAGCTCTGTTTACTGATGATTAATGACTAGTATTTGTACAAAGGTAAACAAAAATTCTTAATAAATTAAAAGAGAGTGAAGATTGCCGGCAGCCTATTACCAAAGGAAGGATGTAATATATCTAACCAGAATGCGCACTTCTAAAGCACTAAGCTCACCAATTAGAATACAGAAATGACAACAGCTACAGGCATTAAAGCATGTGCCTTTGTTACTGCAAGAGACAAATGTTTGAGCATACTACGTCTTGCCTTTGCACCGCTGCCTATAAACTCTGACTTCGTGCCCACCTTCCTCCTCCATGAAATGTTTTCTTGACATTTATTATTAATAACTGAAGTTAAGAAAAATAAAAGTAGTAGCTGTATTGATTCAGCAAAGCTGCATGAGTATGTTTAATAGTCAATGTCTTTTACCTGATTTAAATACATTCATTTTCTTTGATTTCTTTAATTAAAATACAAGTCTAAAAAAGATTTTCTTATGCTATCAGATGGTATTTATATTATACATTGCCATTTATCTGCTTAAAGGAATATGTATTTCCACTGCCATCACTTAACATCAAAATACTATTACATCACTGTCATTTACAGTGGAAACAGTATTACTTTTCTCTATAATATTTTGACTAGGTTGGCAAAGGCATGAGACACTCTTTTCTTGGTTCATACAATTAATATATATATAAACTTTCCTTACTCTTTATCTCTAATTATGGTAAATGACATCTTTCATTTTTAGGTAAGCTTCTATCCACACTAGAGTTGTCTAAATCTGTTCTGAGTTAGGAAGATAACTTCAGGAATTGAGGGAATTAGTAGACAGAGTCTCAATGAGAGGAAATAAATAGAAAAAAGAAATAGAAGCCATATGGAACTTTTGAACCCTTAATGAACAGAAGAAAGAAAAGCTGTAGAAGTGCAAAAAAATGTAGATGGAATCGCAATATGGATGAAAAAAAAAGAAGTTATGAATCAGATTACACTTCTCTGACCCTGTAGAGTCATTGGTGTCCCCTGCCTTCTCACACCAGCTTGCCTGGCAAAACTGAATCAGCTACAGTATCTCACTAAGCTTGGAGAAATGATTATCATTCTTTCTCTCCATCACTGTATGTCCTCTGGACTGAAGATTATACTAGAAAATCTGTTAGCTGTTTAACACTGTGGTGTTGGACTTTCAGAGGCTCCATAAAGGACAGTGGGCTACTAGCAGTCAGGGCACTTATGCTTTACTCCATATAGATTTGGTAGGTCTCTTTTCCTAGACATTACTTCCTTGACTTGCAACGTCAAAGTATCGTTTATGAAGAGAAATTTTCTCCACATACAGATTTCTTCCCCCTCCTCTCCCACATCTTTATAAATATACCTCCCCTTATGTCTGGCATGTACCTGTATTAGACCCCAAAGACTCAAGGTAAGAAGGCATGTTTGTATGATACATCAGCTGTATCAGAAGGAGCAGGTCCAAAAAGTTACAAGTCAGGCACAGGGAAAGTGATGGCAAATCAAAGAATGCTCCCAGATATATTTTGGAAGAAACAGAGAAAATACATCCTCTATTAAAAAGAAGAATGCATCTCAGAAAGTGCTAAAAAGTAGTTTTGCTAGCAGAAAAAGAGAGAGAAGGAGAGAGAGCAAGAATGATAATAATGAATTGTTTTGAGAGGATTAGGTTCCACTAGGGACATTCAGGAATCCAATGAACTAAAGAAAGGATAAGACACTGTCTAAATTGATCTATACAACCAATTGTGGTACAATTCATAAAATAATTATGTCAGTCTCTTCTGTGTTTAAATGAACTTAAAAACTCAGAAATGCAGTAAGTTGTTAAGCACTAAACACCAACACATACCCTGTCACACTACTTTCATTGTTACAGTAATCTAGGAAGCACCTGACATTTATCTTCTGCAGTTCTAACACCAGAATTGCAGAAATGCAATTAAGAAAACGACAGTACTCATAACAGAAAAGGTCAGCAATGTTCAAGCTAAACCTGATAACATGCCTAAATGTGTTGCCACAAAACAGAATGCCTTCCTGATAATGAATAACTTTACAGATTGCCATGAAATTGTTGCAAGATAATCAGATCAACAGGGGGCATACCACTACATGAAAGAAACATAGGAGATTGTGAAATAGCCTTTGATAGGGGTATACCGCAAAGTCAGCACTGATGGAAAATCTACTATTATCAAAGGCCATGTTTTCAAAAATTATCATATAAATAAATTGGGCACAAAACACAAATGATAGAAATTTCTGTTATTTGGTAAGCAAGGAAGACATTACCTCATCCAAGGCAGTGCACATTGTGCATGCAGCCAAGAACCAATACATCACCACGTCTGGGATGCAAAAGAATTTTTTTTGCAGTACTCAATGTAAGTAGAGGTTAGGGGGTTTAGTTTTTCTGTTTGTCTTTAATAGAGAAATACTCACACAGCAGTACAGGATCCGTGCTCCTCATGTAAAGACCTCCTCCTTACTTCTGTCATTAATGCTACATAAACTAATATTGAACTTTAAGAGAAATGAAAAGTAATCTAAGGAGTTCTTTTGATAAATCACATTTCATCAACAGCCCTAAGAAAGTAGCTCATTACTGAAAGCTGAAAGTAGCATTTATTATAACTTTTATGCCAAATACCAATAGTCAGATTAAGCCTTTAGTGAAAAATATTTTTGAGAGCTTGCAAACACTAAGAAACATATATTTCTTATGTCTGAAGTCATTACGAGCTGAATGAAGCCTACATAGTTCCCATTCCTATTTTCAGACTACAATCTGTATTAGATTGTTTCATTTTATTTTTCTCATAGTTATAAAAAGTTGCTTTCATGTAAAAAGTAGGGGAAAACAGTACCATGGTATAGTGGAGCTTTCACCTCTTTATTCACTTACGTTAAAATTCAATCATTTTCTAGGAATTAGTACATAAATATCTGTGATAAGACAAACTTTATACTTTGAGATTGTTAGATTTGCACTGTAAAGCTGTACTAAAGTTAAATTAACATTACTAACATTCATAATTAACATTTTATTATAGTTTCTCCTATAGCTGAGTTATATCAAACTATTTCACGATTAATATAAAAAGCCTGCTAGTTTTAAGCATGACACATACTGTTACCTAATTAAACAATGAAAATAAATAAATTGTAACTTAAGGGGAGCCTTCTGATTTATCAGTTTCATTGGAAGACGTATCATGACTTTAGTACAGAACATATTTTTGAGGATTGATTATAAAAATAAGTCTGATACTGATGATCAGCTAACATGGATAAGCAAAATTTCCTCAGTAGCATGCTGTAACTTGTGCATTCTGCCTGGTATTTCCAATTTTCCCTTCATATATACTTCTGTAACCACCTTAGCTATACAGTATCCGTGAGGCAAGTTTTCACAGCGCAGTACCCAACATACTGCAAAATATTTTTACAGATGCTTACATTGATGAATATATTTTGTTTAAACTTTACAAAGAGAGGCATCCAGTTGAAGGTAGTAAACACACTACAACTAGAGGATAGCATCAATAAAAGTGCAATTACACTTTTAGCTTTTTCCTGCTATTCTTTCATTAATGATCATAAGCAAACAATTTTCCTGAAATGCTACAGATGTGTAACATGCACCGAGGAACTAAAGAAAAGGCACTTACCATGTACTATCAGAACATATTCTGTGCTGTTTCGTCCAATTGGATTTTTTGCTTCACATCGATATGTGCCATTGTCTGTTTTGTTTAGGAAACTGATGCTTAGGACTCTGCCATTGACAACCATTCGCTCTGGATCTGGTAGTTCCCCACCATCCTTTGTCCACAATACTGGTTCTGGCCTGTTGGATCCAAGGTGAGATTTTTATTCAGATACATGAGCGTGTATATAAAACATATATTAGAAACAGTAACTAATGGGTAATACCCTGCCACTAAAGAATACCTAATGATAATTTGAATTACTGGATATAATGAGAACTTATTACAACCTACCCACCAGATGAAAACTACTAAAGAAAGTGAAGGAACAGACAGGAAAATAAGAGGAATAAAAAGGGAAACAGAACGGTATTGGAAAATTCCCTCAATAAATACAAAAATAACAATAATTTTTTAAAAAGTGCTTGTAGGGTTTCAGGGCACACAGTTCAGCAAGACATTTGGCAAGCAATGTGAAAAAGGCTCTCTGTGTGATGAGCAGTGTGGTCCTGTGCAGCTGACAGGCATCAGAAATAATGCAAGCAGGCTAAGGTAGATATAAGTGGTTTGCAAATGGATTCTTAAATTATTTAGGCTATTCTCATTCACAAGTGTACTTGAATGTACTGAGTGTTTTTCCTAAACCAGGCATATCAGTCACAAAGTAGTACATCTGACATACAATCTAAATTTGTTTCTGTTGCTGTACTGTGACGAAGCCCATCCCTTTCTTCACCCATCCTGCATCCTTCCCTTGCATAATTGCTTGTTACAAACGTTACCACAAGCAATGTAAGATTTGAATTAAAATCCTGCATTTCCTTTCAGTGAAACCTTTCCTTCTGTACCTGGTCACCTCAAATCAGACCAAAGGCAAAGCACTGATAACCCCCAGCCAGGTTAAGGACATGGTAGAGAAGGGAACTGATCATGTTACAGATTCCCATAGATCTTCCACTGACATTAGATACTTAACTCTTTCCCAAAAACTCCCAAAAAGCTCTGCAGCCCAAGGGATTTGCCTAACAGAGAGCAGTAAGTAATGATTACTTGTAAGCTGTCTTTACCTGTATGTAACAAAATCCACTCTCAAATTTACATGAAGAAAAACCAAAAAGATAGGTCCATAATTAGGAATGGAAAGCTGGCTTACTGAATCCTATTTCATAAACAGATAAAGCATCTCAACTCCATATGCACTAGTCATTAAAGTGATATATTCAAAGCCTGAAGATTCATATTTATTTATTTCTACCTGGTAGCTTTGTACGTTTTAACCTGAGTATCAATTCCTTTATTTAGGGTCCACTACGTAACTAGTTTCAGTCAACTGCAGTTCTAGACTTGCAATTTATATGGTAGCAGAATCAAACACTATATTTTCCTAAAAAGTATTCAATTTGATGACTAAATAATAAAACAAAATGTAAAATTCTATTATAAAATCAGCAAATGTCTAGTTAGCTTCAGCTACTTACTGAAGAAATACTTAATTTGCTTAATTTAATTATTAAATATGAGTGTTAAGAATTAAACCTAAATACCTAAGCAGAGATAGTTTGTTAAAATGTGGCCTTACACAGAAGAATAGTCCTAATGACTCCAGTTACATAAGTATATTTTAAATAATACAACATATAAACAAAGTGAAGTTTTCTGAAGGGAGCTTGCTGCTATGTATCTTATTATTTTCTATTTGGTAAGAACACTCATTTATTTTATTTCTCTTGATAAGGAATGGTCTCACCAGTTCTAAGTACAGAGGGACAAACACTTCCATAGTCAGGGGATATCACAACATTCACAGAATTTTAAACCAAAGATTAAGAACTATTGGTGTAAACGGCCTTATTTATCCCTAACTGTAAATTTGTCATAGTACTCTTCCTAATGTGCTTTCAAGCTTTGTGTCTTAATACACATGCACACAAAATACACACCTCCTTTCTGCTTAACACTAGCAGGGAATCTAGATGTCCACAATGCTGCAGAAGAATTGTCCCACACCATTACGATGCGATTTGCTTTGATTTGTTAAGGTGGATATGTTCAATTTTCTTGAAAACTCCTCATTGTTCCCTATGTACCACTCTACTGTGAATCTGTAATCCCAAGAGTGGAAACTCTGGAATTTTTCTGCTATAATGTAAACCATCACCTTCATAAGTGGCATGTTAAAGCAACTTCTGTGTAGTGGAAATATAAGAAACTTAGAATTTAAATTGAACTTAGATGGCATGTCCTAGGGTAAAACCCATAGGATAACAAATAACTAGGAAAAGGAGCCTTAGATCTAAATTATTCAGAGAGCTTTGTCACATCTAAATATACCAACTGCAGTCCTACACAGAGTGGTTAGAGCAGCAGATGTACATACTCTGGTGGTGGTGGGGAAGCTGTTAATTAACAGAGCCAGCCCCTTTGGCTCAGCAGCAGCAGCAGAGCCATCCCTGGGCAGCCAGCCCATGGTCAGCACGTCACGGTGGCTGGGCACAGCCCTCACTCCATCTCACCACTCTCCAGGAGGATGGTGCCTAAAGCAGCAATGCTGTCACAGCCACGGAATTAAATCTTGCCTTTGCTGCTGGGAAGCTTTGAGACACTCCGGTCTAAACAATTCATTAGTCAGGCAGAAGTGAGTTAAGAAGATAAGACGTGCTCAAGCACCCAGGCCAGTGTGCTGCTACTGACAGCAACAACTGGAGTGGCTGCCTAGGGAAAGCAAGGGAGTGTGGTCAGTGCCTGTGGCCCATTCCCTCTGTGCTCCTCTGGCATCTGCAATCACCCCATCAGGGGTGCTGGAGGGTGCATCTCTTGCTCTCTTTAGTATCTATGCAGTATTTAGACTGTTGCCCATGAATTTCCCTAACTTCTTTCTGAATCTGCTTATGCTGTCTGTCAATCCAGCCTTCTGTGGCAATGAATTCAAAAAAATTCCCTACCTGCTGTGCAAAAATATATTTACTTTTATTTGACTTATACTGATCTCTAAGCAGCTGCAATGACTACTGCAGAATATGCTAACAGTTCTGCATATTCTAACCTTGTTATGAGTTATGATAGACCTTATTTAGTAGGCCTTTCTTATTCTCTCTCTATCTGTCTATATTTGTTTGAATTTGATAATGTCTGAGATTATTGACAGAAAAAAGAAATCACAAGAAAACAAGGCAGATTGTAAATTAGGAGAATACTGGCCATTCTCTGATAAGTGCTTTAGTACCTTAATTGCTAAAAGCTAAACAGCTGAAACATTGATGGGGGAAGATCTCCTTCCCTATCACAAAGCATGCTGAAATGAAAGTTTTCCACAGGTAATCCTATTGAAATATGCTCATGGCTGTACATTCAGAGGTTCATTCTTCACTCAACATTCTGGTTCAGTTAGGGGATATTTAGGTTGGAAGGTCTAAAACATCAGGCAAACACATATATTCCTAATACTGCACATTCTTTCTACCGAATACAACTCTATTAAAGAATTTCAGTTTTTCTTCACTCACTAAAGCACAGTCATGATGAGGATTGGAACAAACAGTGTAGCTCTATGCCTTACATTTGTGACTACTTCAAGTCGAATCACACTTATTCAATTTATCCCCAATTTTCTCCGACTTCATTGAAAAAAAATATTTTAAAGACAACTCAAATGTGACAGGCCATGCTAGTTCTTTGGCTAGCATGTATGGCTTTTACTAATTTGGCTTTGCATGTAGATGCCCACAGTGGCACAATCAGAATTACAATACTCTCAAAGAACCAGAGATACTAACTATGAGCATACTAAAAATGCTCATACTTAATTATGATCAATGACTATTTTGCCAGCCATCTAAAGTAAACTTGAAATCTACAGTTTACCTGAAAAACTCCAAAGCAAGCTTAGATTTTGATGTAATTTATGTTCAAGATGATGATAATGAGGATGATCAGAGGACTGGAGCATCTCTCCTACAAAGACAGACTGAGAGAATTGGCTTGTTTAACTTGGACAAGAGAAGGCTTTGGGGAGACCTCATTGCAGCCTTCCAGTACATGAAGGGAGCTTACAGGTGGGAAGAACAGCGACGTTTTACATGCTCTGATAGTGATAGGACAAGGGGGAATGGCTTTAAACTAACAGAAGGGAGATTTAGGTTAGATGTTAGGAAGAAATTCTTCACCCAGAGGGCAGTGAGGCCCTGGCACAGGCTGCCAAGAGAAGCTGTGGATGCCTACAAACCTCCCTTCTAATGATATCTTTATATATAAAAATTATATTGAACTTAGTCTTCATTTAAGAATGATACATGTATTTTATGCATCACCTCTTATTTCTGAATACAGGGAACTTAACACAATCCATTTTTCTTATTTCTTTACACAGAATGGTCAAAATGTTCTTCACTGAAACTTTGATCTCAAACTTAGATAACTTGCTGGCCTGTAATACTACCACAGATAACCTTTTGATATCTTTAAGATATGAAAAGCATCAAACAAAAGAAGAAACAAACACAAACAAACAAAAAAAATGCCAGCTGTTCACATACTTGGTCACACTGAGCATATTAACATCCATCTGGGTATCTAAGCATTCTGTCAAGACTTTGTAGCCAATGTGGATAAAAATAGAAAAGACAGAAGGATTTGCAGAACACTAATGAGACAAGTAAATTCATTGTTTTGAGTATGGCTCTCTTGAACACCATCTTTTAATTCTCCGAGTAGGGGCATGCTTCTGTTCTCTACAGTCCCTAAAAAACAAATGCTAGAGAAAATGATTAAACGAATAATGGAGAAGGCATCACTACTTTCACCAGTGCACTTATGTCAAAATCCTAGTGTAATGTTACAAGTCACCTAAGGAAATGGTTGCTTCATTAATTTGACCTTATGGAGTCAATATCAATTGACAATCTGGATTTTTAGATTTATCAGTTAATCATCCAGTTGAAAGTTTAAATCCTGAGGGAACTTTTTGTTTGTATAAAGCCTCAATCTTGATAAGTCATATTAGGATGAGCTGGTATGGGAGCATTTCATCTATCAGAAACATCAATATCCAGTCTCTAGCCTTTCATAACAGGCTTGGATAAATGGTTTTTATTTTATCAGATAAGAACTCTTTACGATTTTGTAGTTTTGCAGAGCTTGACTAACCCTCAGAAAGCATTTTTCTCCTCAAAAGAATTAGTAAAAAAATATCCTAAGTATCTTTTAAAAAGTTCTCTTTTTATTAGGAAGGCAACTTTGAAAATGTGAATTAGCTATTATATTGGTCTATACCTTTCTCTTTCAAGCATCTCAGAAGACATAGCTTAGCATTTATGATGCCCTATACTAGTGTTTTTAAAATGACTAAGAATTAAATTACCAATGTACGTTAAAAATGAAGTGGCAACAAAATAGAGATTTCTACTTCTTATTATAAAGATTTGTGCAGAATTTACAGCTGTGTGGGAACCATTGAGTCACAGCCTGAACCACTGATTGATCACCTGGAGAAAGGACCAGGTCAGCCCTGGGAGCACAGGTGAAGCCAATTCAGCTGTGTGACCAGAAGGGGTGGAGCCTGGCTGCACCTCTCCTAGACCCCATTTAAGGGCTGACTGCCACTCAGGAAGGGTCTGGAAGGTTGGAGATCCCTCCCTTGTGGAGTTTTTCCTTATGAGCCTAGATCCTTAGAGATGGGTAAGCATTCCTTTTCTGTCTGTCCCTTTTGCCATTCCACTGTGCTAATCTCTTTAATTGTAACTACAGCTATAAAGACAACAAGATCATAGAAGACATGCTGAAGTTACTTGCAGTATATTATACTTTTGAAAAAGCTGCTTAAATTTAAAGAGGCCAGGAGTTGTAAATGGTGTTAGTATTCATGGTTTACAGTTTAAAAAAAAGAAAAAAAGAAAAAATACATAATAGAAAAGAGGAGAAAACAAATCAAAACAAACAGAATCACCCCTCATCTCTTATTTTTAGTGCTGGTTATGATAAAGCTTTTCTTTTATCCTTTGCAAATGCAGTGAGGTGATAGGACTCACCCTATAGGTTTCCTTAGATAAAATTGTCCTCTCACCTTCAGACTGGGTCTTTAAGTTACAGTTACTAACCATGTTAATAGGATGGGCTAAGTTTACAGCTGAAAATACTTATCCTAAACAAGCCTATGACAGTAACTGATTACAGTGACTCAGGAAGAGTCTTTTCAAAGCATAGGTGTCTTTTCCTGTTACTGAGACAAGAAGCATAGATTGCTCCAGGGGAAATGATAATTTTTTTTATAGTTTTCAATACCTATTTTCTAACCTTTCCTTGCAACTATTTTTTAAGGTTCAATTCAGGCCAGTAAATATGTACTTTTAGATGTAAGAATCTGAACGTTCTCCTTCTGCCACAATTATCTTTTTGGATATATCTCCCAGTCATCAGAATCACTAAGGTTGGAAAAGACCTATAAGATCATCTAGTCCAACCATCCACCTATCACCAATGGTTCTTGCTAAACCATATCCCTCATCACAACATCCAAACGTTCCTTGAACACCTCCAGGGTCGGTGACTCCACCACCTCCCTGGGCAGCCCATTCCAGTGCCTGACAACTCTTTCAGAGAAGTAGTATTTCCTAATATCCAGCCTGAATCTTCCCTGGCACAGCTTGAAACCATTCCCTCTAGTCCTATCACCAGTTGCACGAGAGAAGAGGCCGACCCCCAGCTCACTACAACCTCCCTTCAGGTAGTTATAGAGAGCAATAAGGTCTCCCCTGAGCCTCCTCTTCTCCAGACTGAACAATCCCAGCTCCCTCAGCCGCTCCTCATAAGGCCTGTGCTCCAGACCCCTCACCAGCTTTGTTGCCCTTCTTTGAACACGTTCCAGGGCCTCAATGTCTTTCTTGCAGTGAGGGGCCCAGAACTGGACACAGTACTCAAGGTGCGGCCTCACCAGAGCTGAGTACAGGGGGACAATTACTTCCCTGCTCCTGCTGGTCACACTACTTCTGATACAAGCCAGGATGCCATTGGCCTTCTTGGCCACCCAGGCACACTGCTGGCTCATGTTCAGCCAAGCGTCAAACAACACCCCCAAGTCCATTTCCTCTACACAGTCTTCTAGCCACTCCGCCCCAAGGCTGATAACCTGTTCTCCTTTATCCTTTAGTATCCTCATAGTCTAGGACTACCTTTGACCTAAGATCTTCTGCCCTCAGCACAGCTGTGTAGTGTTGCTGCTTTTTGTCTGAGTAGCTCTTTCCCAATTGATGACCAAGCCATTATTACACTAACTTCTTTGAAAATATTTACCTGTAGTTTCTCTCTTTCCCTTTTATGAATTCCTTATGCCTCCTACCCCACCATTCCTTTAGTCTTTCTCAAAAAGGCAAGATTATATCAAACAAATACCCTGAAAAGTGTATAAAACATATAGTTCCAGTAATATTTATAATCTTATCATATAAGTATAAAAACCTGCTACAGTAACATTTGGGAGATTGGTTTTCTCACAGTCATGAGACAGATCAACAAGAGAAATTATGTGAAATCAGAAGATACCTTATCAGTGAATTGCAACAGAAATATCCCTTGTATTCTCTTACCGTAAGCTGCAGGGAGGCAAGAGATATACAAAAAGATTGCCTCAAAAACAGCCTCTGTGAGGAAGATGCCATAGGGATGTAGTCCAGAATTTCATTTTAAAATACTCAAAAGCCATTGCTACATGAAGGCAAATGTAGAGGAGTCCCTTAAGCTTGTTCCTGAAATACCATCCTCCATAATGTAAGGTAAATTTTAAATGTGTACGCAAGGAGAGAGCATCAAATTGGTGTGCTCCCTACTATGAGTGATTCACTGTCCTTCCATGATTCATACTGAAGTGAAAAAACAGTTCAGAGAAGTATAATCCATAATCAGTAGCCACAGGGTACGTGCTGGAGAAGCAACATTTGTCAGGGTGAGCTTGGTAATGTTAGCTCATTCGGCTTTGAAGAAAATGCAAAACCAAAGAGCTCACAAATGTGTAATATGGCCAAAGGGAAATGTTAGAGAAAGTTTCATCATGATACTGTGCTGTATATCAAAACTGAGGTCAAATAAGCAAATTTTCTCAGTAGTGGAATACACAGGAACTCACTACCAAGGTATCTGATAACACAACTATTTATTTAATTGATTTCTTATGCCCCCAGTACTACAGCATGCAAACAGGCAACTCAGAATAAATGCATTGAAATGTGAAATCGAACTGTGCATCGTTGGTTGCTAACTCCATTTGTTGCCCCAAGTACTTCTAACTGTACTCACAGTCAGGCAAACACTTAACTAAAAATGAACCTTCTTAAGAACTGTTCTTGTTACAAAGATCTCTAAGAAAATACTGTAATCATTCAGGTTATATGTTTTGTTTTGCCCATTTCAACAGTGCTGTTCCTAATGCCAGTAATTTTTTCCAAGGCTTTTATCTGCTCTCCTCTTCTTTATTCAACAGAATGAATCTATTTTTTGTCTTAGAGATATTAAACTCACCTTGCAGTGAAATTATCACTGCATGATGTAAAAATAACATGCTAACCTCCTACAAACATCACCAGTCTTTAAAGAATGCAGACAAAGTGTGCTGCCTCTTTTTTTACAGTTCTGAAGGGATCTCTATGAAAAGCTTTGTGTGCTCATAATAAACGCGGGGAAATATCATTTTAAGCAAGGTCATCCTCTTGTTTTGGTTTTGTATTTTTCAACTTATTATTTCATTCTGCACTGCTTTCCTTCCTCTTCTATTAGAAGCTACACAATATGAGGTTAGGCTTGATTGTCAAAAGAGCAAGAGAAGCCAGTTCTGGCTGCAGTACTTCACTTGCAGCCCACTATTACTTAGGCCAACATTTAGCACAAGTACCTGCAGATAAAATACTGATCTATCTTCTCATTGTGATGGTTAGCTAAATCTCATTTTAATAACATAATGACTGCAAAGACTCTCAAAGTCATCTTGGCTAATTGAAATTAATAACTTCAAATCCATATATCAGTTTATTTGCTAAAATGTACCCTTTAAAGGGGAAAGCTTATCTTTTTTTCTCCCCATTATCATAAGAAACCCCATTATCTTTAATTTACATAAGAAATGGAAACCTTTTTGCAAAGTCCATAGTCTTCATAAATCATGTGGATCTCCTGTAGAGCAAACAAACTCAAAATGTATGTCTTATGGAGCCTAATTACACCTAAATAGAAATTAACTATAAACTCCTGAACTACTGACAAAAGGTCTTAGCTGCATGCCAGGGTATAAAGATAGATCAGGATTGACAGGCACCCACTATTGCTTAAGTCTTAAACTTCATGCTGCTTATTTAAATTATTCATCCTGTGTTTTCTTGTAATCAGGTGGGTTTTTTTAATTTTCTATTACCTGAGATTCATCAATGATGATCATGTCTGCAAAAAGTTCTCCTTTGAATAATCCATACTGAGAAACTTTTCTATAAGGTATTGTACCATGCTATTCCTTGTTTCCTGATTCTAGAACTTCCATGACACAAAAGCACCAGTTCAGACTACACCAGTAAACTATGTAAAAGAAGTAAGATCCTAGACATAAAATGTAATGTGAAAACTGAAGTGGAGCTTTGATATGAATAGCATTATTTTGTTCATCATTCAGTGAACAACTCTGTCCATGTTTGAAACAAAAACTAACCCAGTACTACCATAATGACTCAACAGTTCCAAAATGAATAAACACTGAGTGTGACAATAGAAAAATCTGAGAAAAGGGAATGTTAAGTTTTCACTCAGCTCACCTTCTGTTAGCGCTTATCAACAAACCACACACAAAAAACTGTTTGCTGGTAAGTCTTAAACACACAGAATTATATTTAAACTTACTTTGAGTACTTTTGTACTTCAACATCATTAACAACAATAGTTCTCCAGTTTCTGTGATTGTTGCCTACTTCAGCTAGCGTTTTTTGTAGTAACACAAAATCTTAATATTTTATATCACATATTTTTCTAGCAGCAAGTTGTAGAGAAGGCAAACCTTTAAAGTATTCCAAATATCTGATCTTCTCAACCTAGTGCAGGTTCAGACATCTGTGTTTCAGGAAAAGCTGCAGAAAAATATTTTTAACTCTCATGGAAGCGTAAAGTGTATTTTAGCTTTTTGTAGCTGCTGTAAGTATGTTTAATTGCTTACTGATTGCCAGTCTTATTTTGGTACAAAGAAACCTCTGAATCATTTCAGGCTTCATTTTGAAGTTTGTGCATTAAAGGAAGAAATAAATCCAAATAATATTCATATAACATGCTTTAATTTTACCACTTGTATGTATATAATAAAAAAAATTTCTGTTTATTCTTTTGAGTAACTATACTCTCCAGTTTGAGTCTCATCATTAAGCATCAGGAATCTTTCATCTCTGCATTGTTTTAAAATGTATTTTGTGATACTGAATATTCCCTCAAGTATACCTGCAGCAGTTTTCCAAGCCTGACTCTTTCTCTACAGCTGTACCTTTTTTTTTTTATCCAAAATGCTTTTCAAGTTTTGCTTTAAGATCTGAAATCTTAAGGCACTTCAGATGCTTTGCAAGGTTCCTTACAGTCTTGAATTGTTTATTGGTGTAATTGTTAATGGTATCCAACCAACTTGCTAATGCCTTTAATGGGAGAACTTCATCAGATTAAGTACTAGATCTTGTGGCTAATTTTCTTCAAGGAATTCAAAGCTGTGGTGGGTTAACCCAGGTAGACAGCTCAGCACCTCATGGTTAGCTGTTCACTACTATCCCTTGCATCACTCTTCAGTGGGGTGAGAAAAAAGAAAGGAGGAGTAAAAGCAAGAAAACACATGAATTGAGGTAATTTTTTCTACTAACTGAAGAAGTAGGAGAGGGTAAAAAAAAAAAAAAAAAGGCAGTGCAAAGGCAATCACTACCTGCCATTGGAAGATTGATACCCAACTGTCTTCCATAAACCCTCTATTTCCCTTTTTATTTTTTGCTGAGAATGATATTATGTGGCATGGTGTTATCTCTTAGGTTGGTTTGAGTCATCTGCTTGGTTGTGTCCTATCCCAAGCTCTCACACATCCCCTAATTACTCACTGGGGGAGAGTGACAAAGATAGGCACTGCACAGCCTATGTTCAGACACAACTAACACACTAACGCACCCTTGTGTTACCAACATTGTTTTGGTCCTAAACCCTACAGGCTGCTTTGGTGAGAATTAACTCCATCCCAGCCATCACTATTATGTTTTCTTGCCTTGATATTTACAACCAACCACAATTTCCTAAGCTTATGCCCTGCCAATGTTTTGGTGTGACTGTACTTAAGGCTGGAGCTCTTATATTCAAAACTGCATTCTTTATGGACATTCAGGCTGGTTC
The DNA here is from genome assembly GCA_016647715.1 of Pavo muticus. Taxonomy (NCBI): domain Eukaryota; kingdom Metazoa; phylum Chordata; class Aves; order Galliformes; family Phasianidae; genus Pavo; species Pavo muticus. The sequence continues at coordinate 934,667 of JACDJE010000195.1, forward strand.
CATAGAAAGTTGCACTTTACCTCAGATTTGCGTATGAGGCATGTACCTCGCATGTACATCATGTTTAGTAGGAGGCTGCAGTTTACAGCCTACAGCAGCTTTTATTCACACACTGCTCAGATATTGTCAGTAGGCTCTTGGAGAGGAAAAAAGGTTTTGCAGATCTGTATCTTGCACTGGAGCTGTACATTCAATTTTGTACACCTATGAACATTCCAAGTGAGAAAAGAAGAAAAAAATCCTTGTACTTATATTCACCACCTTCCCAAAACATTTGAAGATTAAAAACATTGCATGCTTTCTATGGGACTGTTGATCTTTTCTGCCTTTTTACTCGGGCATTCACCTCTGCTAATTTTCCAGTCAGAATGTTGGAGCTACCCTATGAGCACTGTGGATGTGTTAATGTTTTTTTCATAGAGGAGAACAGTAAGTGCCTCCAGCAACCTGGGCCATAGACTGCCCAGTACATCACCTTGCCTTCTGCTTCTCCACTTTGTTCAAATCTCTCCCATATTTGCCAAAAACTTTAGCTACTTGTCAACTTTGGGTGTCTAATTCTATCTTCACTCCACTTTTTTGCTTTCTCTGAATCTGACCTACTTCCAAAAAAACACGCTGTACATTTCTACTCATTTATGCTTTAAGTCTTGAAACTGTTCTATACTCTGGTAACCACTCCCATTGAAGGCAATTTTTCTTCTGAATGACTTTATTTCTACCTCTAAGCAGATAAGGAAATGCAAAAGAGAGAAGGAGGCTGCCGGATTTCCAAACTTTCAGCAAGAGTATATCACTTGGCAGCAAACGGGCCTGAAGACTAGAGGCACAGTGATATAATCCATAAACAAAAAGGTAGATCTTTTTTAAATGCACTGTGAGAAGGTCAGGGAACAAGCACTTTCTTCATTTTTATTTTTTCAGGTCTATTCTGAAAGAGATGTAGATATTTTAATGCATTTTTAGTACTTCAAATCAAAATAAACAGTATTTTAGAACATTTTTAGTAGTCAATTCTAAACCACGCTGTTTTATACAGACATTAAAGACTTATGCTTAAAACATCTCAAGTTCAGACAAAGAACTATACCCTCTACAGCTTACAAACAGCTTTCATTAAAAGTGCATTTTAAAACCTTCTGCCTATAGAAAACAATGTCTCTAGTACATATGGCTATACCATTCATTTTGTGTTGTCAGTTTATAAATAATTTATATTTCCTTTAAATTTTAACCAGTCCTCTCCAGAATTCTAACATCTCTTTCAAAAAATTTCCTGAGGCTAAAGTGGCAAAGAGAGGTGTAAGTCAGTACAACAGTGAGAAAGAAAAGAAAATACTTTTTAAAAATCTCATGTTATAAATCCTGCCTTACTTTCTGGGGAATGGAGACCTTGCAGAAGTGGGTAGGGACTATTGCCACTCTCAGCTCGCTGGTGCTAGCTCAAGGACATATACCAGGAAACACTTTGCACAGAACATCTGTGGGTAGGCTTGGATTCGAGCACAGATCAGATAAGGTGCTTTCCAATTTCTATGAGGTAGTGAAGATGCTGCTTTTGTATCAAAAGTGAAGGCCTGCTATGAACAGATTGCACAAGAACAAGCTGTTCAGGTGCAAGCACAATATATTATAGCAGCTCTCACATAGCAGGCAGCCAGGCGAAGGCAGCCTCCTGAAGTTGTAGTCTTCTCTAGAGAACAGAAAGTCAGCAAAGCCTGATGACTAGGAGCCTGGTAGCTTCATACAGTGAGAAAGCAAGGTCCACTGAACGGTAACATTCCTCCAACTGATGAATGGGTACATGATGAAGTAAAGAAAAAGCTTCTTTCAAACTCCAGATCTAAGACTACTGTCTCAATGCTGAGCATGTCTGTAATGTACCCCCTTCCCCAGTTGTGCCTGGGATTGGTGCCATTTATTGATGTGTGAATTAAAAAGTCAAATCCCTTTCCTTTTGGATTTATTATCTAAGATCTACACTCAGATAAGAGGGAAAAAAAAAAGAGGAGAAACTATACAGAGATAAGTGAATATAAAGAATAATTGTCACATCTTGTTTAAATGTTTTATTGCTGTTCTGAGAGGCTTTTTCTTTTCCATCAGAGTATAGCTGAGATGATAAATGGCATGTAAGAATTTCATTCACATGAAAAAGCATTGATTAAACACAGAAATCTTAATGACCTGATTTCACTATAATTCTAGTTCTATAGGTTTCTAATTATGCATTCAAACTGCTAAATCTTTGTGCTTCTTATACTGCTGTTTACAACTTGTTGATTCCTTCTTAACCTTTAAGAGCTATTGAGAAATTAGTAGATTATTCTTTTTCATCAACTATAAGTAAAGCATAACGATGAGAACAAAGGATGATAGAAACTGCAGTGGATTAAATGGACAATAACAAAAAAAAATATTTCAAAGACATGTAAATGTCAGTAGTATTAAGATAATATGGTGCTCAAGTGGATGCATCAGAATGGCAGCTGAAAATTACTAGGATTAACCAAGAACTATGCTCTTAATGCTAATGAAGTACTGCTGGGGATAGGAAGCAGCAGCACAGCATAATGACAGGATGTGCACACCTTAGTTACTATGCATTTCACAGAACACAGGAAAATAACACCCTCTTATCTGGCATGTCTTCAGATCATTTTCTAAAATTGTGTTCTTCATAAAAGTTTCTAAGTATACTGCATACATGCAACAAGAGCTGCGGAAAATCCCAATTATTCAGAAATAACAAAGAGATTCACCATGAGTAATTTTAAATGTTTTTTTACATTTTCATACTGTAAAACTAAATAAGAGTACATTTTGCAAAATCAGCTTGGCTTACAGACAAAGAATAGACTAGCTCAACCTGAAGTGCCATATTTTATGCTATTCAATAGGTAATGTTGTAGACTGCAAGGAAGATACAGGAGGTAGCTTCTTTTACACCACATTTTCAAGTTTCTTTTTTCTTTTTCTTTAATCAGTGTTACATCTGTTAGTGATATTTCCACAGCCAGTTGATGCCAGAAGAATATATCAAAACATTGATGAGCAAAGATTATTATGAGCTTTTTTTCTTTTGATGATTCAGAATTTTAGACTGCTTTGATATTTCAGGCTGAGATACTTAGAGCTATTCAAATGCCTAACTTGCACTGTTTTCAGTAAGAGCTGTGTACCAATACTTGTAAGAAACGATGTCTCTGCAAGACAAGTAAGCTGAGAAATCTCATCTAAGAAACACCACCTGCATTTTTGGGCTAGGGTCAAATGCTTGCTGGGACAAGAATCAAAGGGAAAAATGAAGAGTGGCTGATTCACTTCCACCTTTTTCATTATGTAAACAGATGAAAATCTGATTCAGAGTTCCTTGCTCAACCGTATACGACTTGTTTAAAATCTTGTGGCTATTGATGTGAGACAGAGTCAAGGAGAAGCCTCATTAAACTAAAATTCCTTCATGCATTTGAAATGCAGCAACAACACAGAGAGAGCTGATAAAAGTACTAGCGCTGCAACTTGAATGACAAGCAAGTACTATGAAGAGTCTTCAGTACCAACCCTCGTTAACCAAGCTATGCACTTCTTGACTTTCAGTGCACGTCAAAACATTGCTCACCATGAAGTTTGGGAGATGTAGCAGAAGATTCCCTTTTCATCAGGTAAGAGACCTTTAATGATGTCTTAGTTTCAGTTGGGATGGAGTTGTTTCCTTCAGAGTGTCTGGTATGATGTTACGTTTTGGTTCTAGGAGAAAAACAGTGTGGATAACACACTGACATTTATAGCTGCTGCTAAGCAGTGTTGTACAGAACCAAGGCCATTCTCAGCGAAGGGCCCAGGGCACTGGAAGGGAACAGATTAAGGACAGCTGACTTAAACTGGCCAAAGGGATATTCCATACCATAAGACATCATGCGGAAGGAGAGTTTTGGAAGGAGTGTGGGAGTTCATCTCTCTCTTCCACTGCCTGGGGGGCTAGCTGGGCATCAGTTTGTGGAGTGGTGAGCAATTTCTTGTGCATTACTTGCGATATATATTCATACATTGTATATATATAGTCATAACTATTATCTTTTTCCTTTTCTTTATCCTAGTAAATAGATTTATCTCAACCCACAAGTTCTACTTCATTTTTTTTCTGATTCTCTCCCTCATCCCACTGGGAAAGAGGGGAGTGAGTGAACCACTGTGTGGTGCTCAGCCAGCTGCCGGCTTAATCCACAAGAAATAACTAGCAATACCTATGATGTTTCTATGATCTTTAGTTGAAACAGGATTCTTCTCTACAAATAACCAAATGTTTGTTGATATAACAGTTACAGTAACACCACAAGGAAGGGTTATACACTCCAAGATTTTTGCAACCTGAGTTATATTTTTTTCACCAGTGTCAAAAAACTCTTGAAAAAAAACTTATAATGAAGTACACTGCATTAGATCATAACAAATAATGAAATAGTTCACACCTTCAAGAGAATATAATGAAATCTTAATAATACAATAATACATTAGGAACTTATGACTATTTATATTTCAGAGCTGAGTCCTATACTGTGGTCTGTGTCAATTTCTTTCATGTCTAAAAATGACTTATGAAACAGCAATATAATAAAGGAAGAAAATGCTATTTACTTACAGTAGTTTGTTTTTCTTTTCCCAAATGTATCATTATCTCCAAACAGAAGGAAGTGCTTGAGTTCACACAAACTTCTCTCACACTGAAAATTATCCATTAGCACCTCCATGGTAATAATTTTAGCACTGTAAAGGAGATATCCTCAAGCTCTCAGTGGGATCTAGCTCTATTAGCATTTAGTCCTAGCTGCCCAGAACAAACACTCAAAGCTTAACAGCACAGAAACAGCTGTTCTGGATCAGACTAAAAGTTCAGGCAGCCCAGTGCCTTATCTTCAGCACCAGGGACAAGCAGTTATCTAGGGAGCAAGCCAAGCACAGATGTTGCCTCTGCCAGCAAACTTCCAACATACAGCTATCTCAGGCACTTCTGACACTAACCATAAAGTAAACCATGATGATTTTCCCTTCCATGAATTTGTCCATTTTACTGTTGAATTACCTTATTTTACCACCTGTTGTATCCATTGACTGCAAATTCTGGAATTCTACCTGTCACTATGTGAAGAATGACCACCATGCTTTGCTATAAAACTGGTTGTTACTAGATTAATTCAGCCCTTGATGTTTCTATTTGAAGAGAGAATGAACCAACAATCCCTTTCAACTATTTCTACATAACTTACAAGGTTGTAAACCTCTGTAATATTTTCTCTGCCAAGTGGATCACCACCTGGCACATTTTTTGTGCCCTTCATAGAAATCCAGAATGTTTTTAAGAATGGATTTCCCTTAACAAAAATTTGTGGTTCCCCCCCAGGTTATCTGCTAATTCTAGCTCTTCTTAAAGATTTTACTATTATCAAGCCCAGATGTCAGTTCTACAGATTTGTATGTCCTAGGACCTCTCTTGAATCCATTTTGTCCTAAGTTAGCACAGTGGTTTTAAGCATGAAACTTCTTGTCACTGCTGGTAATTCATCTATTTCATCCTCAAGTCCTTTGAATGCCCAAGTGAAACCATCTGGTCCTGCTGGTTTCTCGTTTCTGCTCATTTTGTCCATTTCTTCCACATTCTCCTATACAGTGCATTTAAGAACTTTCCAATGAGCACCTCAGAATAAAAGGGAGATAGTGTGTAATACACCCTTTTTCTTTCACAGTAAATATTGATACAGTGAATTCATCTGAGTTCCTCTTGTATCTTGATTCTCTGCTGATCATACAAATGAACACTTTCTCTCCTTGATATATTTCAAGGAAGATTAGCTGATACTTTTAATTACCTTTGCTAGGTGCTCCTCACATTTTTTTTTTTTCCTGTTGAGATCTCCACCAGCTAAAGTCCAGTAAACTCACCATTGTTTCTTACCTAGATCATTCCATGACTGGGGTGTTGACATTTAGAGCCCTGGAGTCATTGCTCAGCCTCTCAGCTACCTATAGCAGGTTCTTATGCGAGGGACAAACCATGCAAGCAGCTACAGTACTTTATTGGCAGTTATCTCCTACCTATGGTTCTGCATCCTTCCTTCCTGCATGCCACTTTTGCTCTCCTGTGAAAGACTACAAATCCCAGACTCGATCTTTCTTCAGGTCTTCTAATATACAGTTTACAGTGGTACTTTAAATACCAAGCCTCGTATCTGGAGATTTTGGTTTTCACTAGCCAAACTGAAGTCTGAAAAATATCAGAGATTTTCCTTGCAAGGGAAAGACAAAGTTAAAAAAGAAAAGAAAGATTTTTTTTAATTTATACTATTAATTAAAGGTTTTAATATATTCATTCTCTTACCTGTTTCTTTCCTGCCATGTCTGTTATGACTATAATCACATTTACCTTGCAATCTCAATTTGTTCTGGGACTATGTTCACACACCAAAGAGTTGTACATTTTCGCAAATAAAAAAGTTATTTGGATACTTTTCTATCCTTTGTTTTCCAGCCTTCAGCAGCTGCACCAATTGGCTGGGCTAATGCCAAAAAAGTTCAATGTGGGAAGATACATGCACTTCCTCCATCCATCCAAATACCATTCCAAACAGGAGATGAATTTCTGAATGAAAGGATACCAAATACAAAGAAGAAATGAAAAAAAAGATTAAAAAAAATCCTAATTTGATACTGAATTGTCCTTTTTATGTTCTTTACGTGACCACTTCCGTTCCTGTGGAAGGATGGTGCTTTACTTGACTAGCTTACAGAATGCATACTTTCTCAGGGAGCTGTGCTGCTCTAAATATGAGGGGTGAATGCAGACACACCATGATCTGGTGTTCTCCACGATGCTGCGTGTTCCAGATCACATCTGCTATAGAGAGAATAAGCTCTGTTTCTGCAGTTGTGTAAGGGAGCAAAATACTCTGAGTATGATTTGCACCAATGGAAATGAACTAACATGTTTTCTTGTGTTCTGTTGCTGATGGTTGTTCATTTGTAACTGTAGCTAATCTCTTATTTACTGAAATTATAATAGCATCTCCCAAAATATTTTCTCTCTTTTTAACTTCCAGTCTAGCACTGAATTAGAATTACACATGCTGTATTTCAACTTTACGGTCTTCTGTGGACCTCTTTTATTTTAGGATGTGTTCATATTGTACACAACTCCATCAGCTGCTCTTTGCTAGGCATTCAACTAAAAGAGAAAAGAAAAATTATTTCAAAAGGCATTTGCATGCAAAATGGATTTAATGAGCACTAAAAATGCTGCATTTTGTTGCTTTCTACAATGTACTATCTGCAACATTTTTTGCGTAAACACTGCAGAAACGGGACATTTAAAAAAACAGAAAAAGCAATGATTGAATTGAGCCTATTATGTGATGTGATTATTTTACAGAACACTAAAGGGGAAGTTCTGTTGCACTGCAGGAGATTTTATTTTAAACTGTAATTTTTAGTCAGGCACTAATTCTCCCACCTGTTTCTTTTTGTGTCACACTTTTTATTACACCAATAGAAGGTCCCAGCTGTGAAATGAAGATACAGCCTCTCAGACTATCAGGAGGTTTAACACAAAGTGAAATTTAATCTATTATGTATACATGCTGTAACTGAGCAAAAACATTACCTACTTCTTACTTGTTATCTACTACATCACAGCACAATTACACAGTGGAATATTGGTGTATAAGGTTTCGAGCTGAATGTTTACATAATCCTTTAAAATAATTGGCTTTTTGTTGCAAAGACAAACTACCTATCTGGAAAGCTTCAATATGCAGATTTTTCTTTAAAGTTTATATCATAATCTTCATCAGATTTTAGAATATTTTACGGAAAATGAATATTCAGTCAACACAGCATATAAAACATGCTTACTAAATCAAGGCAGGAGATACCATTATGATGAATTCCTTTATAAAGACGATTATTTAAAAATTGGCCAACTATCCAAAGAAAGTGATTACAGCAGTGATAGTAAAATCCTGGCCAGTGTTGTCAAGTTTGGCTTTAACAGATATTTAGACTGGCATCAGTGACTATTAACTGGAATTATTTAAAAAATAGACTGGGTATCGAACTTGGATACTGAAAAAGTTCACCATTAATAACAGTTATGCATATTATGATTTACAAAACTGACCTATGTCACATTATGTCATCAGTCTATTTTTGCAAATAAAATGTATTGTCTCCATACATTTCCCACTTAAAAAACTCTGAAATGTATTGTTTAATTTTAATAAAGTTTTCTTAAATATATCCACTGCTGCCTGTGTGGGTGGAGAAAATTTGTGTTTAACTCATCTGTAATGTTTCAGTGCAGTTTTAGAAAGAATCTTACAAGTTTGGTTCATTAGAAATTTCCATGTGGTTGACAATGACCATGGGATACAGAACGATTAACTTTAGCTGACTTGGGTTATATGGCATCAGATCAAATTAACAGTAGGCTGTTTATGAGTTAATAATCACCTATTAATCAGTTCCTCTTACAGAAATACAATTTCACACTTCTCCAAACAGCAACAAAAAAAGAATATGTGAAGAGCCTAAATACAAAGATGTAATACAAAGTCCTGGTAGAACAAGGTAAAGAAAATTTTCAAGAAACAAGAACAATGCATGAAAGACAGACATGGGATAAAGATACTTGTATTTGTAGGAGACAGACTTTATCTAATTGCTGAACAAGCTAAGTTTGAAGAAGAAAACTTGAACAGAAAGGAGAGGTGAATTTCAGCAGAAAATCCTTAAGTTGAAAGACAAGAATAGATGAGCCTGTGCCATCTTGAGAGTTGTTCCACAATGGTAAGGAACGCAGGGATGAGAACTGTGAGCAGGGGTTCTTACCTTTATCCAAGCCTACAAGAACAGATGATATTTTATCTCATATGAAAGTGTATATTTAAGAATATATTTACAGAATTTCACTCAAAGCTCTGTGTGAGATGTGTCACTGGAAACTTAACTGTAAATTTCCAGGATTTGGAAGGCATAATCCTGAGAAAAAAAGTATACTTCAGTTGCTGAGAGGTATTAGAGATCCATGCTAGTTATGGGATCAAGGTAAACGAGGCTAGGTAGAGTTCCTCTTTATTAAAAGCTTACTGATTATGACAAAATTCTAAACCATCCACTTTTCTATCTAAGGCACAGGCTGTCCAAATCTGAACATAAAACAGTGGAAGTCCAGTATCCAACTTTTCTTTCTATCTTGACCGACTTTATTTCAGTTGTAATGGCCCTTTCCAGAGAAACATGGAAACAGATCTTTAGAATTTGAGATTCTTATGTACAAATGTCTTAAATTTAAGGGAGAAATACTTTAATGCCATATTCATATTTTATTAGAATAATATTTCATTTTGGATATGGACAAATTCATCCAATTTTCCAAATCATTAATATTTATTCATACAGACTGAGCATGCAGCTTGGGCTGTAGATTCATTTTGCAAGGTGATTTATAAATACAGAAACATGCATGCTTTTCCAGATTCATTATGGTTGGGTCATACAGGAACAGTTGCTTCCAGCATTCCTTTCTAGGCTGCTAGGTATTCATAACCCAGATAAATAAAATTTATGCAGAAAATGAGATAATTTCTTTCAGTACCTCCATCTCATCTTCTCAAGCAGCTGGAAAGTCTATCACGTCAAAGTAGGAAAGAAAAAATTGTGCACAGGTGAAAATCTGGCCACTATATTACTGAATTAGAATCTAACCCTGTTATGAAAATGTACTTGCAAATCAATATTGTCAAACTATTCATACCAAAATGTTAACATCTGAATGGCAAATGGGTTTCTGCTATTTTCTGCATGTCTGATTTCAGACTCTTGGGCATAGCTTTGTATATGTGCTCAGAACACAGTGATACAATTCTAACCAATGATGAGCTACATTCTATGTTACATCAAATACTCTTGGGAAAATGGAGACTGTTCAACATTAGACATTAAAAATATGTAATCTTTTTCATTGGTTTTGATCATAGGATTTTTTCTGCTTCAGTTCCCAGCTGTAAATTGGAGGCAATCGAATGTACACAGGTGTGATAAAAATAAACGTTTAATTATTTGCTAAGTTCTCAGATAGTATGGGGAAGAAACAAATGAACACCTATGAAGAAGATGTTTTAATTCTGCAATCCAAGGACATGTATCAAATAAAGCCTGAGTCATACAGATCGTTCATAACTACTACTCCATTGCAGAAGTCAGGAATTCTCTTTAAAGGCTATATCATGCCCACAGCGTCGAACATTTCAGGAAACAAAATATTATGACATTTCTTATACTATAACGAAAGCCAGGAAATTTAAATGTTTTACTTCAAGCAGTTTTAAAAACGTCTTCCTTAGATTTAGAGGTGTTTCTATTTTGAATTAGTTTGAACTAAGGCAACTATTCTGAGGAAGGAAAACATTTTCTACTCTTCCTACTCTCCTTGACACCGCAACAAATGATCTATGAAGCACATGTTTTGGTAATTTTCTAACTAGCAAACACTGAAAACTCTGAAAGAATGACTACATCTGTAAGCAAAGGGAGACAAGTAGATGTTACCTATCTTGATGTTAGTAAATTTTTGGTTATGGTCTCCAACAGTATCCTTGTAGCTTGGCAGGGCCGACCGTATGCATGTACTACTTGATGGGTGGAAAACTGTTTGGACCATTGGGCTGTATGGTGTCTGGTTACAAGTAGACTTTTTCAGGAGTTTTTCCTAGGTGTTATGTTTAGTATTGCATATCTGGCTAAGGAGTTGGCAAGTGCTCCTGTTAGGATTGTCATTGACACCAAACTGGGGTTGTATTCAGTATACTTGAGGGGAGGGGTAGGCATTTAGAAGGACCTCTGCAGGCTAGAGGAACAAGAAAACAGCTTCCTCAAGACAGGAAGGGAAATTCAGCAAGGACAGATGCAGATTCTAGAATCTGAGATGAAAAAGCCATGAAAGGTTCTAGGCTATGAACCAGCAAGAATTCAGGCTTTGCTGGTTTGGGGTGACCAATTCTTTGTTCACTATCTTCACTATGTTTTCTCTTCACCTAGATCTCTCCCAGATCATTTTCAAACGAAACAGCCATTCTCTGGGGTCACTGACAGATTGGTGTTGTGTATTTCTCTGTTATTCTAAGTAGGTCTTTCCATCAGACTTTGCAAAATGTTTGTCTCATTCACTGGAATCTTTTTCAAATGGATATTAGAAAAGACAACTTTCATTTCCTTTTCTGTGGTGATATCATACATATCATTTACACAAGCTTTAGAGTGTTTCAAATTCAATTATTTGGTGTGCCCTCATTATTAAAAGTGATGTATTTTTCTGATATTACAATGTTTATTTGACTGCATTTTAGATTACGGGGTATATGAAATACTGGTGTTTATTCCTGATTGTGATTTTCTCTGTAACTTTTTCATGACCTTACAAATAATATTATTCTAATGATGGATACAAATGTGAGTCTTCTCCTGAAATAAAAATCTTATTTATTTCAGCAAGACCAAATATTCTCTTTACATTAATCAGCCAATATATTATGATTTTATGATTCCCTTGAGGTGCATGGAATGGAAAGACCTATCCCTTCTGCACACAGGAGACAGACAACTCCCTCTTTGTTTCCCATGGCCTAATTATTCTATCGTACTTTGATGTCCTTTCTAAAATGGCACTAGGAAAAAAAAAAGAAAACAACCTCAAACTTTATTTCATGCATGCTTTGGAGAGAGCAATGACTAAGAATACTAATATCGAACCTTTCTACCACTGTGGGGCAGTTTTGAGTTCATTTCTGGAGTAGTGTGGAGTCAGTAGACCATACTGTTCAGATGTAATGTTGTGTAGAAGCTACAACTTGTGACAAGAAAAAACACTGCCCTTTAAAATCATTTTAAGCACTGACAACAGTGTGAATGATCATTGCATTCTTCAGTTTTTATTTTTTACAGCTATTTTTATTTCAGTATATTCAAAATATTGCCAGACAATAGGAATGCCTCTATAGTCCATAGAAATGTTTCTATAGGACTACAGAAAATTCTAGACATTGCATATGAGTTCATCAGAAGGATATTTGTGATTTCTGGAGCTTAATTCTTTGGAAAATAAACATAACCTTGATAAAACTATATTATGCTAAAAAAAGAAATAAATTAAAAAGGGATGCTGACATTTTACAGATGTATCAAGCAAGATTTTTTTAAATATTATAGCTGACAACTTTTTGGGGATTCGTTTAAAAACTTTGAACTAGATAAAATATCTGTAAGGACTGAGAAATAAAAGATTAACTTTCATTTGCTCTGAAACTATACAGTAGTGCCTCTCTTACAGAGAGAAATGCTGTTGAATAGTAGTGTCAACTATAAGGTGACATCTGCAGTTTTGACCTAAGTTACACAGAGAAATGCCTAAATACTTTCATCTACAATTGCCAAAAATGTCATTATTATTAGAATTGTCAATCAGCTGAACAAACCAATAACTAAGCCTACAGTGAGTTTTGTTTATAAAGTCTGCTTAAAAACAATCTGTGGTAAACTGATGAGTGTGTTTCTTTTTTCTTTCCACCTTCAGAAAATTTTAATTGAGAATGTCAACTCTTTATACATATAATATTCCAAACACTAGACTTCCACGGCTGCCCATAACTGATGCCACAATTACTACATTAGCTAGACTAGAACATAATCAAATCTAGAGGTCTACAACCACAGTTGCAACTTGAACTTTTCAGAAAACACTCAAGTTTTGATACTGGATCCTGCAGGCAATAAACTTAGCCAGAGTTGCAAGCAGAAGTAAGAGATATCTTTTCAGAGGCACTGTGTGAGGAAGTCTCCCTATCTCACCATTCCCATTCTAACACTGTGAGCAGTAATTTCATCCACACCATGTGGGACTGGTGTAATGAAACATGTTACATCAGAGCCCCCACGGGCAAACTGAAGGAGTGATGGATCTTGCGGGAACCCCCCCCAGCACCTCTGAGGCATCTGACCTCTGCTTGAAGCTGCCTCATCCACAACACATATTCCAGAGGGAACTGTGGCAGAACATATAACTATCTGTGTGACGCTTCAGTAATCCCTCTCACAGTCTGCCTCCGCAAAACCACTGCAGAACAGGCAAGAAACCTAGTCCACTCTTTTTATTGGTATCCCAACTGTACTATAATATCATAATCATGCAATAATTATATAGTACATATAACAGTAATATAGTGTTTACCCAGAATAATAGCTCCTGTCTGCAAAATAATTCTTCTAATATTAATAAGCACTGGACCTTGATCAGAAGCAAGGTTGACTTCATCCTCACAGTGATGAACAGACAGGAAGTCAGCAGTTACAGAAATTGCACCTCTCCTCTTCGGTGCTCTCATGTTGCTTTACTGGATCATTCAAAATGGCTGCCCTGTCTTTCATATTCCTCTAGACCCTCTCTCATACAGCCCCCTACTCTTCTCCCCATTAGGTCACTCTCAGAAGTCCTGTTCCAACAATACTTTATCTGCTTAAAGACCAGAAATGTGAGATGACACAAATCTATTCTTAACAACCAGCAAACTCGGAGTTTGGGATAATTCCACACATTCAAGTGTCTGAGGCTTCCAAAACCATGGCCATCCACTGGCCATGACAACTGACAAATTTTCATAATGCCTTAGGAGGACCATACTTCTCCAATTCTCACAACTTGTTGTTCCCCACCTCTCTGATAAATGTCTGGAAGATGTTCTGGAAGGGCAGCTGATTTCCCAGAGATGTCACTTTAAACAAAACAGTAAGTGAGGTAGGGCTTTTCCTTAGGACTGTGTAGCTTTGAATAAGAGGGTACCTCTGATGCACATAACTTGAGGGATAGAATCAATGCAAAGAAAGGCGTGAGGACAGGTAGGATGTGGCGAGTACTCTCCAGCTTTAGCCTCATTCTGCCGTTCTCTTTTAGGAAAGGAGTACTCTGCAGCAGCCATCAGTATCGTGAATGTCACCACAGCCACAACCCTGCTTCATTCTTTTGCCATTTTCATCTCTAACATCATTCTTATGAAAACTGAATTATGAGAACTGTAACTGCAGTAAGCATTCATTTACTGTTATGAGTCACTACCACCTACAAGAAACAGGAGAGCTGTCAGAAGACAGTTGATAGAAGTTCACTTGTGATGTATAAATGTCTATGATGGACCAAAGCTGGCTTTAAGCTCTCCATGAAGTCCACTGTTCATCACTAATCTTCTGACAGACATATTTGGACTCTATGGACCTCTCCAATTTCTTGCCAGAAGGTAAGAAGGAAGGCTGGGAGCATGATATTACTGTTTCTCATGCTAAGCAACTGGAAACTGCTCCCATGAGAATGCTTACTTATTTCTGTTCTGTGCAGCGAAAGACTGACCTAATGAAGCAATACAGAATAGCTGATGTTGGCAGTTCTTGTGGTATGAACAATTTGAACTACATTTATGAGAACAAAATATTTGTGCCCCAAAGGCTACCACACAGAGGTGCCCTGCCTTGATGATAGTTCCATGGTGTAGTTTTTATTTGGCTCACCTCTCAAAACCACATATAATATTTTCAGTTGAATCACTTATGGTTGCAACTAAGTTTTCTTTTAAATAAAAAATAAAAAAAAATCTGTAAGCATCTCAATAAAAGCTCCATTCTAATTGTTGTTTTTCACTAGTATGTCCAAATGGTAACATATAAGAAATATCTATAATACTGGTGTATTAATAAAAAACACTGTATGTCAGGCTGAAACATAAAAGTTTCATAGGCTTTTTACTTCCTACGGAAATTACTAAGAAAAAATTCTGTCTTGAAGAAAACCAAATAACCAAATTGTCTTTTTTTAATAGTCTAGTATTTTTAGCATGTGAAAGAAATTTCAATAAAGACTAGGAAAATGTGGTTTTAAGTCATAGATAAAGAGTAGTATGCATCTAAAAAAATAAACAGAGATATACAATTTGATATATATAGATATCTACAGTTAGACACCTATCTTTGGCATCTCAAAATACAGAGATATGTAGGTTGCTCTGAAATTAATGCCTCCTATTTATTTCCATGCAAATGTGAACAAATACAAAGAACTTAATAATACTATTTGATAGAGAGCATTTTCAGCTACAGTATGCTATTTTCCAGCACAGTCGTCACCATTAGCTATGCACTTTTGCCAGAGATGAACAAGAGCCTGCACAGTGTGCTCTTAAAAATCTGCACTGGCAAAGGTGAACCACTGTCGCTGTTGCCACCGTGAAAATGCACCACCCACTGCCTCACTGTGCTCACATCCAGTGTTTGGTCTCCAGAAACATTCAGCAAGTGTCAATGAATATCAGTGGTTGTCATTTTTTTCTTAAGGAGGAATTCAATGACACACCTTTGCTTCATATGCACTTCCATGTCAGATGCCATTTTGTCAGACTGCCCCTCTGCTGCCATCTGTCACACGGCAACAACATTGAATGAAATATTGGTGGGAAGGTTCAACCACTACTGCCATGCCACCAATATCTGCCTCTTCTGTTGTGTTGAGACAACATAATAAAATAGGTGGCGTTACTTTCAGAGCAGCCCTCATAGTCATCTGAGTTAGGTATCTAAGTTCCACGCAGTCACTGGAGAGATAAGAGCAGTTCAGATGTAAATATCTATGATACAAATGTTTAATGACAGTTGAGATCGTTTCTATACCCTAAAATTCTGAGAAGTATCATGCCTCTTCTAATACTCATAAGTATGTGAAAGTGCAGAGGAGCAGAACACTTAGTTGTTACTATTTCCAACAGCCCTCACCAACTCCATCCATCTGACCAACCACTCAGATATCTATCTCACAAAACTAAAAAGTTCAAAAAGAAGAAATATAGCTTCCAAACCTCCTTAGGGTGTTAAGACTCCAAACATGAAGGGCCAAACTGGCCCTCCCCTGAAACAAACAACAGTTAATTAAAATTTTGTAATGACTGCCTTATTTCTAAGTTTTCATCCCTATGGTGAATGTTAAATGAATATTGAAAATCAAGCACCTGGGGCTAGAAGCCCTGAAGTCAATGTGTCAAATAGAAATCTCTGCATGTAGCTGTCACCTGTTATGTTATGTGGTAAATATGGAGATGAGGAAAATCCTAAAAACTATTTAGCCAGTTGTGTATTCAGAGCAATTGGTGCTGATCTTTTTCCTAAAATTGTATACACTTGTATATCTTCTGCTGACTTTGAAAGTAACAGGGGCAGGGACTCTGTACCCCTTGATAACTAAGGGAATGCTCAAGGGTAAATTTATTCTCCTTCAAATATATTCTTAAAGGCAAGATGTAGTTGCACCTGAATTTTGTGAGATACATACAAAGGTATCTCAAAAGCGTATAGTAATTCAGAAGTACATAGGTACACTGAAGACCAGTTGCACTGAGCACCATGTGAGATTCATATAAAGGAACACTACCATCCTGGTCTCAAGTAGGGTAGAAACATGATCTAGCTGCTGTGCTGATCAGCTCAGGAGGAGTTACTAAAAAACAATACAGGCACGTAATACATAAAAAAAAAGTACTTAGATGATTTAGATGATGCCTAACTAAATTAAGAGGTTTTCAAAAGAGAAACTTTGAGCTTAAATGCTTGACCTAATTTGAAGATGACTTTGGGTTCCTATGTCAAGCAATTCTATTAAATCATTAAAATTGCAAAAAGGAGAAATTCTACCTTATGCTACATGGATTTTGATATGTAATTTTCATCTTTTTCCAGAAATATGATTGCACTATTGTTTTAAAGACCATTCTAAAGTTGCATGTTACCCTTCCATGTAATAATACATACTGATCTTTTAAGTAGTAGGTTTGTATTCAAGAAACTTAATTCATATTAATTCAATTATAACCAACTTGATTATTTATGTTTCTTCATGAGTAAGTATATAACAGCCTACTGGATACAATTTGTTTTTTTTAAGAACGAGGTCGATTTAAATAGAAGGTTTTGTGCAAGAGTCAATCTCTGCAGATCTGTCCTTAAAAATACTGGTAGCAAAGATGCTAGTTTCCAAGTAAAACAATTCTCAGAGCAGGCTACATCTTTTAAAATTCCAACAGAAATGAGTAGCCAACCTGCACGTATCATTACACTTCAAATTTCCTTGTAAATGACAGCGAAAGTATCCAGAAAGTTAAATATATTTTCTCTTAGGCTAGTTGATGTGGGAAGATTTTCATGAGACATTTTCTCTCTTATCATCAGTTCAATGATGTAAACAGTGGCTGATTAAAGCCTGCACTCCTTTCAGGTTGATATACCTGACTGAAAAAAAATATATATATCTCACAGCTGGAATTCTTCCCGAAAACTAAAATAGATGACAAAGTAAAAGACTGATGTTCTATAGACACTTAATGAAGACAGGCTTCGAGGGCTTTTCTATGGCAAAGATTACACTACACCCCAGGAAGAGACAAAAAGAACATATTTCTGAAGCTGAAGATTGCAATCACAGCAGAATAAAGAAAATAACAAAACATATTACTTGTTAAATCACTTACACTGGTTTTCCTTTGGATTCACAAGTCAAAATTATAGATTGTCCTTCTTCAGGCCACGAATTGGAAGAAATGATTTTAACTAAAGGTGTATCTAGGAAGAAAAGAAAACAGATATTTTGTTGATATACAGGAGAAAAAAGATTTATTATCTAAGATTGCATTATTCTCTGCTTACAAAAGACTACACACTAGATTTAATTTAGACTTGTATATGCTTTTATTTGAACCCTTGCACAATTTTCATTGTCCTCAAGAAGGCAACAAAATTGACCAATGGAACTAAAACTGTAAATTTTTATATTCCAAGGAAACACACATAGAAAGCTTGTGTTTACCCCAAGGAAATAATTTGTTTTTTTCTTTCTATGTTCAGTGCAAATGCTCCCTAGGAGTATTGCAAAGTTTAATATCTAATGGTGAAATAAAAAGTATTGACAATGAATAGCACAAACTCTGTGCAATTGTTTCTTTTCTATTTATAGGTAGATATGATGGAATGCTGCTATTAAGGGTATGATACATTAATATACATTTTAAAAAGAAGAGTTTTACTTTTGCAAAAGCTTGTAACCATAATAAGAAAGCTACAATGAGCTTTCAGATAAAATACCTTGTTATGGGCATTTTACAGGATATTATTTCTGAAATGCAATAATGTTGTCCCTAAAACAGAGCTTCTTTTTTTTTTCCATTTGACAATTTTTTTCAAAAAGAATGTTCCAAATATCAATGAAAAGCTCTACAGAAAAATTTGCAATCTGTTCAAAAATCTTATGTAATGAAATTAATTTATAGTTGTGACTTCAAAACAATATACAATAAAAATATACAATAAAAAAACTGAATTAAGCTTGAATAAAATCTTTGTAGTAGATCTTTAACTTGTAAAACAGTTTGCCATATGGTTTGCAAGGATACACCCTCACAAAGAAAATATTTTATATGAATTAAAGGGGATCTATTTTAAGGAAAAACAAGGCCATATAGAAAGAAACATTTACATACGTAGTATTATTTCCTTAGGAAAAGGAAAAAAGAGATCAAAGTCATAGTAAGGAAAACTTTCATACTCAACAGGAAAATATAACTCCTTGTTTCCTGTATGGTTTCCTAATAGAAAACACACATCTTCCTCTATGCTACAAAAAAAATAATTTACCCTGAAAATCTAGGGTTATCCAACCTTTATTTCATCTAATTTGCAATTCGTATTGTTTTAGTAGTGAGGTAGCAGGGACAACACAGATATCCTGTCATCAAGAAAATATGAAAGAGCAAGACAGCATGACACTACAAAATGTGATATGCTGTTACAGTGTTATTTCTTATTGCAATGCTAACAGTTCTATTAAATACTAAATGGTATAAACAATTTAAAATGGCAAAAACTTTTTTCTATCTGGCTTTTATTTTTGACGTATCACAATGTATCACTATGGTACAAGACAAGAAAGGGGGCTTAGTGCACACTTGTCATAATTCCACTGAAAGCATTGACAGCATCATTTAGATTTCAGATGCTTTAACCTTACACCATAAGCAAATCTTTTTCAAAAGTTTGGCTTTTTCATGAACCCTGGAAACCATTTTGCAGATGACTAATCCTGTGCAGGTCACACAGGTTTCACTTTTAGTACATGCTTACGGCTCTGACCTAAAGTGCCTAAATAAATCAGGGCATCAAGTACTTCTGCAATTTTAGTGGTGTTGTAGGAGATGAATATATTACCCTCTTGACTATGCACTGGACCAAAGGAACAAATTATTATTAGATAGCAATATGTGAAGACTTTAACTGATGGACTGAGACAACTAATGCAATGAGATCAAGAGGTTTCCAGAAAAACCTGAAAGGGAACTAAACTCTTATGGAAGTAATCATGATTGCTGCAAGTGAAGAAAGAAATCAAAGGCTCAACTAGTTAGCATTACTGGTTTATATTGAAAAGATGATCGGCATTTCACACATTACTGTAAATGACCCAAACAGAGAGGGGATTTCAAACAATTAAACTTATATTTGCATGGATCACTGTTGTGCTGTTTTCCCTAACTCAAAGTTCCCATTCCTGATTTATTCAGTGCACCAGATAGTGCTCTGTTCTGCATGCGCCTGTAAAGAGAGCTTACTAACAGGATAGGAAAGGTCTTAAGTTTCTAACACACTGTAAGATAATACGGGAAATAATATTCCTTTGCGCTTTCCCTGCTTATTTACTTGTGCATTAACTGATTGTTTCTTCAAAACAGGAAACATAGCCATTAATCCAATGCATAGTTTTTAGGAAAGCTTACAATTCACAACTTCTGTATTTTATTATCAGTCCTCTAAAAAAAAATAGTTGATATTCTATTTTCATAGAATCATAGAATGGCCTGGGTTGAAAAGGACCTCAAAGATCATCTAGTTTCAAACCTCCTGGTATGTGCAGGGTCGCCAGCACTAGACCAGGCTGCCCAGAGCCACATCCAGCCTATTTTGTGTGCATCATTCTGAACATTACTCTTCCCACTTGTATTTTTATGCTTTCCTTGATTTCTCTCCAGAATTAAAGCATGCACTTACAAGGAGAAAACTTTTAAGACCATGTCTTCCCCTTTACATCAGTATTTAAAATGAATAGTAAACCTTTAGAATAATTGCATCAAAACTAACCTAAAAATGCTATTTTAACAAATAGTAAGATTGCCTGCTAACCTGAGGTATTTCCAGAACATAAAATGCTCTATTATAAAATATTTCCTCCTCTTGGGACCACTTGTTTTACAAACATTTGATGTCTGAATGTATTTTATCAATACACCAGGCTTTAACCTGTCACACTCATAATTATTAATCATAGCAATATGAATATTACCTAACCTTCAGAAAACACTTCCACTACCAGGAAACAAAGTCCAAAGGAAAAAAAAAACAACAGTAAGAAAGAGAAACCATAATACAGTACAAGATGAAGGCTTATTTTCAGATATGCTTGTCAGTTTTTTATTTGTAGGTATGTTTAAAAAATATATATATCTCCTTTTGCAGTTAAACCGAACAATTGAAGGAGGTTCAAGGGTTTTACTGTGGGTCAGATCTTCCGCTGCTTCTTCACTAAGTCAGTAGAAGCATCCCAATTTACATCATTCAAACCTTAGAGAAATTTAATCATTTGCATCTTTTTTTTTAGGATTTGGCCCAGTAAGTTATTATAATTAAAATAGTGTAGACAGGTATTTAAAGCAGAATTCTAGGAATTATGACTAAAACTTCTTCACAATACCCATAAATATGGATTTATTCTGAGCTCTAAGGACATTATGGAGGAGAAAAATATTCCAAAAAGACTAGATATTGGGAAAACCCCACTCTAAAAAAAAAACATTTTATGTGAGTGTAGATCACAAAGCAAGCCTTCAGAGTAAAACACACTTGTTTCAATTCTCAGTGACTCATTTATTCACATGTAACTCCAACAGTGTGAAAGCTGTTTGGCCCTCTAGTCTTGATTTTGAATAATGAGGTACTTATGAGCTGCAATTGATTGTTAGCACCAGTCTGAACTGAGACTCAAACATATCTACAGACATATGGCAAGATACCTTCTACCTCCTATGCACCAAGAATCTGCCCTTTTGCTAGAAATAAGAGTATAACACTGATTATAGATAAAACTAAGAGATGTAATTTTTAGGTACAGCCTTTCTTCTTTCAGACCAAAGGCAAAAGTTTCACTGAGTGATTCTATTTCTTTTCTTTCCAGGATCCGAGCACATCTCATTGCACAAATCAGAGAAGCCATTTCAAAGCTTTGAGAAGACTTATCTATTTTTTAATCAAGCAATATCATCTTTATTCACTCACATACAAAATCAGTGAATGCATGTGGAAAACTGATTTCAGTTATTCAGGTAATTAACGTTATCTGATATATGAAGAAATTAAATGCTTTAGCACATGATTTTTGTTTTCCTCTTAGCAGCAATTAATAGAAGGTTTAATATCTTGCAGAACTGCTTTAATGATTGATTTAATCTCATTGCAAATTTTTCAGAATAAAGGTGGTTCTTATCACTCACCAGACCTTTCCAGTTAATCAGATTTCCAATGCTTAAAAGGTGTTTTTTTTTTTGTTCAAAATGCACTTGATATTTTTGCATTGCTTTTAGTAAGAAAAGAAAAATTAATTTGCTAAAGCTGTTATAAAGTTGCAAGAAGGTTTAAATATCTTCATATAAATTATTTCATATAAATTTTTTCATATATGATCACATAGAAGCCACTCGAATATTCCTGCCTGATAAGTTAAAGCGTATGTGTAAGTCCTTGACAATCACAGAGTAAATGCAGAAACTGAATGCATAAAAGAAAGTAAATTTGTTTAAGATCATAAAGCAGGTCAACAAGTGAATGGGAAAATGAATCCTTAATAGCTTCTTTTTGCTCCCAAGACCATTAGAAATAATTTGGCCTGGTTTTGCTATGTAACTTCAGAAGTCCTTGGTTCCTGCTGTCCTTAACAAGCTTCTGTGGATACTTTTTCATGAAACTTCCAGTTACTGGGTGAGTAACTAAAATGATGCATGATCTCTATTCATTCTTAGTCATTAATCAGCAAAAGGTGTGTGGAAATAACCAGATTTCAGAAGAAAAATCGTTTCATAAAAGGGCAACATGATAATAATATGGTAACTATGCTATGACATCAAATAGTCTTTCCCTACTGCAACAATATTCAGTTAACGAAATTACAATCTTAGGAAAGAGCACTTCTTTTCTTGCATAATGTTACAATGTGAGGAATACATAGGTTTTGATAAGGCTTTTAACAAATGACTATTGGAAGGTAAATTCAGGAGTAGAAAATTTAGTGATCTCCTCTTGGTCATCAGAATTAAAATAATGCCAGAAATACAACAACTCAAGATGCATGCATCACAGTTTTTACTAGAGAGCATTGAGATATGTATGTTTTATTGTAATATAAACAATACTTGCCACTACAATTCACTACATATTTCGTTAAGAGGCAAATCACACTGCAAATCACTGTGCTTCCAAGTGAGAGAAGGATTAACAGAAAAAATCTTAGTGGTTCTTCTCCGCAGAAACTGTATTACAAAGAACTACTGTGTAGATCCAAGCTAAGGCTCCTGATTCTCTGCTAAATTACAACTTTTTTTTTTTTTTCCATAAGTGCAATAACTTAAGAATAAATTTAAGTCCAGCGCCCCCAAAAATCTTTCAACGTGTCTAATGTTTCAGGAAGTAGAACAGAAAAATAGTATTTCCTTCTTTTTACTTAGACAGACAGTATTGCAATTCCCTGAAGTAGAGCCCTGTACTTTCACTTCCTTCATCTTGGACGACTGCTAGACCCCCGAGTCTTAGAAATCCACTTCTAAAAAGCCTCACTTCCAGGTAGCTTGATTTTTTTTAGGAAATGTTTACTAGTCCACTAAGAATAGCTCTTTAGAGCCCATGCAGTGATTTATGAAAAACAATGAGATCCTTTACTCCACAGAGTATTAAGTGTTCACACTAAGTAAAGCGGATTTGGCAGAATACTTATTTGACACTAATTCAGTGATTAGAACATTCATCCCTTCTGAGTTTGGATAGAGTTTCCTCTGAGTCAAAGGGCACACTGACTTCTGCACTGATTTCCCATGCAATAGCAGGAGTCCACCAGGTATTGAAATGTTTCTCTTTCACTCTGGTTTTGAACTAAGATTTCTCTTTGAATATGAAAATGCTTTTTTTCTTACCTATGCCCTAGTTTGGACAAATCATGAATTTCTGACACTTTATAAAAGAAAATTCTTAACTCATTCCTCTTCACAGGTTACAATTCCACAAGTAACTCAGTGCAGAGCCATTGCCCCTATTTATAATCAGTGCCAATATAACAATGCATATGCCATTCATTTTAACTTACATTACAAAAAAAAAATGTTACTAAAGTTAGATTAGGATGCTCCCAAAAAGAAAATTCCATACAACTTTAAAATTCCCTACCTATTTCCCAGGATGCTTAACTGAAAGTTTTGTCAATGCTTAGCATCAAGTGTTTCTGGTAAATTCGTTCTCAGGCTTTAAGTAACAACATTTTACTGAAATGTATTCAAAGGCCTTTCAGCTAGTGCCATGGAATGTGCTCTTTACTTATCAAAGATGGCAAAATCTTCAACATTTAAACAATTCTTAACATTTTACAAAAAAAAAAAAAAAGTTAACATTGTTAAACACAACCAGAATGCCAAAAGCCCAAAATTAAGAATACCTTTTCCAAACCAGTGATATAGATAGCTGGGGCATTTATATTTGCATGTTATTGTTTCAAGTGGAGTATAGCGCACTTTCAAGTACTTGGGTGTTTGAATGTGTCTACTGCGGAAGGCAGTTAGAGTTTGGGTAATATGGTCACTTTGCGGTTGGACTTGATGATCTTTAAGGTCTTTTCCGACCTGAGCAATTCTATTGCAAGAAATATGTAACTCCTACTTCACAAAATAAAATGGTGTAACAGAAAAATTCTGGATGAACAAAATTTTAATGACAATCTCCAGTAATATTGTCCATTAATGGTTCTGCGTGTTATATAGCAATTTTGTAAAATGCCCGGATCTTCTCTTTCTAACTGCCTTCCATGTTTTTGTTGTGATGATAGCAATCCAATAATAAGTAAAGGCCACTTGTTGCTCAAGTAACAATCAGTATCTGAAAATTGGTTCATTTTGTTCTATGGAAAAGGGTGAGAATATCAAGAAGAAATCACATTTTTCCTTTTTTTCACTGTTGTCCCTTAATAAGACAATGTACTTTTTTCTGGCCTTTAGGAAATTGAAAGACCTGGCACAGAAAAATTGCCACATTTGGTGACAGTAACATATAAGGTTCAATACATATAAGGTGCAGAGAAAAGACTAATAATCTGAATTATTTTAATTTACGATTCTTTGGGGGTTCTGAAAGAAAAATCCATCTGTGAGAATCCTTCCTCTGTGTATGTTATACATCAGTGTGATATATACTGTCTAAATCTTTCTTAAAAAATATGGGGGATTTTGTGTTTATTTTTCACAGTTTGAACTTGGAAGAGTGTCCAATACCAAAGGAGCCAGACATAATTAGAATGGTAGAAAGAACGGGGAAAGGGAGGCACAGTAGTTCAAACACTATTTGCCAATAAAAATGCACACCTCCACACAGTATAATACTACAACAAACATTAATAAGCCTCCAAAGTGATTCCCTCCTATCTGATTACTTTCCATGCAAGCAAATTATCAGGTGCCTATTTCAAAAACAGGGCAAATGCAATCCTTTTCCTCTTCATGTTCTAAATAATTGAAAACATCCCATTAACATCATTTGACCTTAGGCTTCCACTGGCATACTTTGATTCTGATAAGTGTTTTCTTTGAAGGTGATTCTCTCTCTGTAGTGTATGCTGTTATGAACATCTCTTCATCTGCACTAAGAATCTGAGTTTATTGTAATGAAATCTGTGATCCTTGTTGGACTTACTGTTTGTGTGCAAATTCTGTTAGAAGTAATAGGAAAGACGCCAGTACAGAGAGGGAAGAATAAATCAGTTGGGTTTGTCAGAGAAAGTGAGGAGCTCATAATACATCAGGATGTGTTACAAGTGTTATTCAAATCCTTCCCTCCAAAACATTGATACTGCCTTCTTATTTAAGTTCTTACAATGCCTACCTGTTTTTAATTGCCTTTTCTTTTCTTTTCTTTTTTGATGAGAAGCTATTTTATCCAACAGACAGAGATTTTAAAAAGCCTTAAAACTGCTACTAACAAAAAAAGCTTTGTTTAACAATGTAATTCTGCAGTTGATCCATTAGTATGAAATACGCTGTTGTATCCACATGAGAAGAGAGCTATGCCTGTGTAACAGAGCTGTGCTTCCCACTGTGATCAGTGAGCTTACCATGAATGCTGGATTTTACTTTCATGGACCCTAAGCAACACAAGTAATCTGTCTTATTAACTACTCTCCAGTTCAGAAAATATTCACTTAAGCTCCAGGCAGTCCATAGTAAAAAACACAGTGTGACAGGGCCCTACCTATGGCATAACATCTATGTCATGGATGGCAGATCATTTGATAGAGGCACTGGAAGGAGTTTTTTCATCTCCTCTAGAGAAATTTTGTTGTGATTTCTAAGAATAACAGGAGGATTCTCACCTGCTGAACAAATGGGTGGTGCTATTTTGCCATGTATGAAATTCTGCTTTGGTTGGCAAGGCTCACTGCAGTCTTCTCGTCTTGCCCTAACCCCCTGCAATATTTTTAACAAGAGTCTGAAAGAGCAACACATCCTGCCCAGATGCATAGGCTGGTTTCTCACCGAGGGCTATTGTATAAAGCTGTCTGCATAGCCAGCAATTGCCACTTTCCAGGAAAACTCACACATTTTCCCTTGTTATTAAAAGGGATTAAAATGCATTAGCCCCTCCACCTTCCTGCTCTTGCCCACAGGCTGCTCCCAGACCATTCAAACAATCATGTAACCATGTGAATTGGTATCTTCTGCATAGGTCTGTAATACTAAGTTTTACTCACCATTCTTTATTTGTTTATTTACCCTGCTGTTCATTTCCTTTTTTTGCACACTGAATAAAGGGCTAATTTGTTATATTGTTAAAATTGTAAAAGTAGTTGAGCATGAACAATGGAAAGATACGGGGTACCTCAACTGTAGCCCAAGGAGCCTGCTGATTGGTCCAAGGAGCCACGTCCTAGAAACCATCCTAGAAACTGAACCAGTTGAAGCTGTAATACTTCCTCAAACTACATCAGGGTCAGAAGTACACTGCGAAGATGATATAGGGCCTTCATCCCCATGACCACCAGGACGATCACCAGGAGGCACCACGCATGTGTGGAAGCATTAATTAGGGGTGAAATGCAGGGCGTAGAATGGGCATGGAATATTGTAATGAATTCCCAGAAGTAATTGTAATAACCACTCCTTGTCTTAGAAATCTTAGAAATACAATGAATATGCATGTATTTCTTCTATAAATAAAGATGTTTACCTGCTTTTGGTGTGCAGGCTAGGAAGGGGCTACCCCCCCTGCACACAGTGTGTGCGCAGCACTCAAAAAAAGCATACCTGCTTTATAACTACTTTGTGGTTATAGAGTGTGATTCTCCAAGTCAACACTAACCACCATTTCCTTTGTGCCAGAGTCCAAATTAATATGATGGATTCATTACAATATACTTTTCTTCCTATAGATTTAACTAAATTATGAGCTACCAACAGCAAGTCTTTACTTTAGTGTTATTTAATGACCATAAGCCATTTGAATATTGAAAAACTTCAATTTCTCTGATATTTTATTGTGTCAGTGAAAAACAACAGTTCTGTGGTGCTATCATTTTTAAAAATGTTATAAAAATCTAACAGTACTATAATAAAAGATTATTGCTACCTGGTAATAAATGATTGCCAGATGATAAGATTTTCAAAGTATTTCCATGAGAGACTAATTCATTTCTTTTATACCTCATTTGTCTTTTTCTTTTTTTCCAAAGAGCATGCTTGTGAAATATCACAGCCTTCTTCATTTTTTTTTTTTTTTTAGTGCTTTCTCTATTATTTCCTTGGATCCTTTATATCATTCCCAGATGCAAAGACAAAATAAGCACGTACCTCTGAGGATGATGATGATTCTTTGATTTACTAATTAATTAGCACTGGAGTAAGTTTAAGGTATCCTTTTTTAAGAAAATGTGAGATAATCATTTTCATATACAGATGGCAATTACAAAACTTTTTAAAAATTCTGCATTTCTACACAATTTTTATTCCCATTTCTAAAAACCCTAAGCAATTAGGCTTAGAAAGAGAGAAGTTTAAAGTAATTTTCAAGGACAAACCACTCTAGTATGTACAAAAATAAACATCAAATTGGCTATCCCAAATGAGATCTGAAGGAAGGGAGAGGAGTATTCTAATCAGCTCTGTGAAAGCGTTCACCATTTTTAATAGCTTTTACACTTACCAGCTGCTTGCATCCTACAGCTGTGAATCAGCAGTCCTTCAAATTGGGCTTCTCTTGTAAATGACAAGTAGCATGGCTTCTGCCTGTGCCTTGTTGCTTTTTAATAGGTACTTGCAAGGCAAGACTGAATTGATAAACTTTGCTAAATTACACTGGGAGATACAGTAACTTCGATGCTCTGTTTCATAATATGACAAATGACTCATTGCTTAAAGAGATGAGAGAAAAAGTATTTTATGTCTGACATTATTTTATTAGTAGTATTTGTGGGGGAGACAATCTAGATCAAATAACTACGTCATAGTATTTCAGTAACTGTGTTCAACAACACTGCAAAATTAAGCTTTATGATATTTTTTTGAAATACTCCTTTAAAAGCTACTCTACAGTTGAGCAGGACCAGAACCACTATACGGTCTCTTTGTTAGCTGAGATTGTTTGATGACTACTATATCATCCTTTCTCTTGTCTCTTTCAATTTAGTTTAAATGATGCTTGTTGAAGAAAAAAGGAGTAACAGCTTGCACCAGGAGACTATAAAAACACTCTCTTGGATGCAGAACAACAGGCCAAAAGCCAGTATGGGGGAAAAAAAAACCTTGATCAGTGAAATATTGCTTCCTGACACTTGTAATTCATAAGTGCCTAAACTCAAGCACCAACCTAGCAGGAAACCCGTTAAGCTACTAATTCTGAGAACACTGATTATCTGGTACTTTGTTTAAAATATTCATAGTACCTGTTTCAGCATCTCAGCTGTCAGTCAATCAGGTACACTACCAAAACTCCACAATTCCTTTCTGTTTCATTTAAAACCTTTTACTTCTTCTTGTAATTCAGTCTGTTCACTGATCATTCTTATATGCTTTGTGGTTGGTCTTGAAGAGAGAGATAAATGTGACTATAAGATTGGCTATACTGGGAGACGCTGCTGAATTAAGTGGTAGAAAGTGTGGCACTGTCACCGAGTTCTAGATGCATGCCAGTTCATGAAGATAATTAGCACCAGTAGCACTACCTATGTTATCTCCCCACAATAGGAAAACAGGGTCACTGTTTTTACAGTAATCTCTTAAATCCCATAAACACATGAACGATACAGTAAAAATAAGAGTCTTTGGCAAATCCGTTCCATTTTGTTCAGTGAACTCTAATGATGAAGCTTAGTTTTACAGCATTTACCCTTTTTAATTATTTCTGTCACACTACTTCCTAAGACCAAACAATCCCTATTTTGCTTACCTCTTCAGATGTGTACCTCTGTTCCGCTTAACATCCTCCCTGCCTTTCTTTGTGCTCCTTCCAGTTTAATCATTTTTATTTATTTTTTCCTCATTTTTGCCATGTCACTTAAAAGTAGAAAAGGAAAAAGCCAGAAGAAAAAACCCACCCTTCTGCCTATATCATGCATGCCTGAGTCAGTGCATGACCTTTCAATGTAACTTTGCCTTCTGCATCCTCAGTTTCTTTTGCTTAAGGCCTTCAGCTTTCTGTTGTGTTTGACTTAAGTTATCCTGAATATTGCTGGAGAACTGCAGCACATGTGAAGCTACTGGAGAAGTAAGAAAGTGCTCTGGATGCTCAGCATACTTCAAGCCTTTCTCTGTGATCCATACCAGACAGCAGGCACTATAAAAGTTGAAGCTATAGAAAAATCACCAGGGCATGAAAATCTGTCTTGTTTCTTCTAAATACATATCTTGCTTTTCAGAAGAGTAAGCTTCTCTCCTTTAGGAGGTCCTACTAACAATTTCTATACATATTTTCCTTCAAACTGTTTCACCTGCTTGCTAGTCAATAATTTTGGAAATAAACAGCCCCTTAAACTGTTCTATCAAGAAGGACTCCTTTGTCCTTCAGTAACTAGGTTCATGGCTTACAGTGACCAGAGTTGTAATGTGGAGTTTGAGCTATAGAGATTCTGTAATTTTTAGTCTCCTTCCAAGCAGAACCCATGAAAGACTACCAAGAATAGGCCAGAGAAAAAACGAAGAAGATATTTTAGACCTGCTTTTGAGGCAGCATGGGGCTTAATGGATCTTAGTCAAGTAATTGAAAAATTCTTTCAGAACCTGGGACCTGATTTGGAGCTTCTCAGATGCTAAACTGTAGTCATTCAGTCACTAAATAGCTATTATCCTGTTAGGGCTACACAATATAAAGTAGTTGTAACAAATATATTTAAGAACTCACTTTCTAGCAGATAAATAATTTAGTTTTTAACTGCTTCACAGTGATTTGGATTAGGAGCTTCAAAAATCTGTCAGTTGGTTTTGCGAGTACTGCTACTGGGCTGTAGGTTATTATGTCAGGAAACTACCTCCTCACAAAGAGAGAAAGGTTAATCATTACAGGAAATCAGCAGCACTGGTCTTTTTTTAAACCATGACACTATTTTTCTGATATTTTCAGCTAAATGGATGAACCTTTTTTTTTTTTTTTTTTTTTTTTTTTTTTTTTTTTTAATGGCCATCTAAGAGTATTCTCCAGTCTGACTCAATGTGGGCATTACTACTGACACTGGCTTGTGGCCGGACATGACCAAATTACACAACCTCAAAAGCCTACAGTGTGCTCTATAAAGTTCTGTCTCTTCCAGAGAGACAGCAGTTGTTAGCCCTTCATTGGTCATTAATGTCACCACTCTGACCCAAGCTACCATCTCCACAAGAAAAGCACTGTGCTCCTCAGATATTTGTAACTGGTTCAGAGGTGACCTCATTGTGCTCCATTTTCCAGAGTAGCCATGCTCTCTGTCTTCTCGGCTCTTTCCCACAGATTGTCTCTCTCATATGCCTAAAGGGATCACTCTTCTGAAAAACGATTATATTTAAAATTCATTTCTTGAACATCCTATTTTTAACATTGTTAAACACTCCCTTCCAAAATTCCTTTGTAGCCTTCTTCAGCCCTTCTTTAAACACACATCCAAAGAGTAACCTGCCCACAACACATAAAGTTTCTATGCAGAACATACAAGTGACTCACTGGATTTTCCTATTACAGATTTTAGAGAGAAATAAATTCTATTAGATTATATTCCACTTGTAAACCATATTTGAACATAAGCCACCAGACGGGAAAAGTCATGATTGTACATTAACCCTTTGAACTAGATATCCCCTTTGAAAGATTAAAGTTTGGCAGTAAATGGACCCACAAGTTTTTGAATTACTTTGCATTTAAATAATGCATTTCTTATTTTCATCCATCATTAACCTAATTGATCTCATTTAAAAATGCAAATTGTGGCACTGAACTTTCATGTTCACTGATATTATTCTTTACTGTTTACTGTAACTATCCTTTATGTTTCATTTGTTTCAAGCACTCATTAATATGAAAAGCTCAAACAAGATAATTTTGCTTACTAACACAGTGTTGACATAATTATTGAGCTAAATAATTAAATAGAATAACTTATTATTTACTTTTCATTCAATATGAAGAGGTATACATGTAGTGACAGCCATATCTTTTAATTTGCATTATTATGATTACTATTTTTAAAACTGCATCTTACACTGGGAAATACCAAAATTTCAGCCCTTTAAGGGAGAAAGAATGGAAAGCTGGTCACTGCAGTATGGAAATAAAATTAAGCTATATTGTCCATACTAACATCTAAATTGTCATTTAGGGGGAAAAACAACACAGTTTGGGGAAAACATCAGAAAAGCATCTCAAGACAGGTGAGTCTTGTACAAAGACTAGATTTGT
This sequence comes from Pavo muticus, assembly GCA_016647715.1. Classification (NCBI taxonomy): domain Eukaryota; kingdom Metazoa; phylum Chordata; class Aves; order Galliformes; family Phasianidae; genus Pavo; species Pavo muticus. The sequence goes on from JACDJE010000195.1 coordinate 966,002, forward strand.
CTCAGAAGAACAGGGAGTCAACTGTAAGATCTCAGAATTCCCAAGATAACAGGAATCTTCAAGAATATCTTGACTGAAGGAGAAAAACAAGAACACCACTCGAATAGCTGGCCTCTAAAGAACTGGAGTATCTTTTGCGAGAGATTGTCCTTTTCTGTCAGAAAGATGGATCAGACTAAGGTAGTCATGCAAGAGAAGCCATGCTTTTCCTCTCTGTGCTTCTAAAGGATTTTAAAAAAAGAACACACAACCTAAATTTGTTTTGTTCCTAGAGTTGAGTCTAAGAATCCTGAAGAAAGAAGCACTGAAGCCAAGAAAAAAGCAATTCTGTTTCTTCAATGGGAAATTTTCTCAGCCTTGTGCTCTGTCGCTTTGCCATTTGTTACGAGTGCAATAGTCATACTCGAGAATGTCCTGCTACACCTGTGTCATCACAAAATTCTTGACAGGCTTAAGCTTGAGATATTGGCTGCCTTCTACAGGTTCCACAGATCTCTGGAGTATCACAGTTTCCAAACATTCTAACTACTCTAAGACAAAATGGTTATAGTAAGAAAGCAAATCATGCTAACTTGTAACAGCAAACTGCAAAACCCTGAACGTGCAAATCTCAAAGCAGTTCTTTCTTCTGTGGTCCTGGAGAATCATGCCCTTAGAAAATCCAAGTCTTTTTGCTGCCTGAGAAGTTACAGAAGAACCGTGTGCTTTACTTAATTAACTAAAGATATAGTCAGATAAACATTTGTTCTGATAGCAAAGCCAAAACGAATTCCAGCACTCCAGCTGTCTTAACTCCTGTCTCAACATCTATTTGTACTTACTTGAGCTGGCTTAATATTCTGGAGGCCTGTTACTACAAAAAGACAGCAAGCCTGTGGTTGAGAAAGTTACCCTGAAAGGCCACCCAAGATATTTAAAAATGTAACTAGCTTATTAGAATTAAATACTAAGTTTTAAGGAAGCCATATTTTTTTTATTATATATGAGACTATTCTCATGCGGAACTGTATTTTAGGCATTCTCCATAGACAGATGGTCTGACAGTCTATGTATGGCCATTTTCTTATGTTTTAAAAAATAACACTATATTTTGTATGGTACTACATAGGTTGCTCTGAAATTAATGCCTCCTATTCATTTCCATGCAAACTACAGGGGATACAAAGGACCAAATTCTCAGCTACAAAATGCTATTTTTCAACATAGCCACCACCATGAGCTATGCATTTTTGCCAGAGATGAACAAGAGCCTGCAGGATGTGCTTGAGAAAGTCTGCATATGCAGAGGTGACCCACTGTTGCTGTCACCACTGCTGAAACACAACACCTACAGCCTCACTGTGCTGACATCCAGTGTTTGGTCTCCAGAAACATTCAGCAAGCATCGATGAATATCAGTGGGTACAATTTTTTCCATGCGGAGGAATTCAATGACACAACTTTTCTCCATACGCACTTCCATGCCAGATGCCATTATGTCAGACTGCTCCTCTGCTGCCATCTGTCACACAGCAACAACATGTAATGGGATACTGGTGGGAAGGTTCAAACTCTTCTGCCATACCACCACTGTCTACCTCAGATGTCATGGGCCAATATAATAACGTAGGTTGCTCTCAGAGCAGCCCTTGTATATTATTGTCTATTATAATATATAATTCATATCTTATATTTGTACATAACACCTTTCTTTCTGAACATGAAACTATAGAAATGGTGTTCCAAAAAAAAAACCCCAAAAAACTAGAAACCAGTGAAGTAAAAATAATGGACTGAACTCTCTTAGTGGTATCAGGTAATATAGGTCTGATAAAAGCATTCTCCCTTACACCTGCAGAAATTCTAACACCATCCTGTTGTCAGAGAAACCTCCATTTGTTAATACGCTACAAATCACAGTAATACACTATTGTTGAACACACACACACCATTTTCTACACGGCTGCACAAGTGAAATGCTAATTTGCTTATCTGTAGTCTCCTGCATTTGAAGTGCTTTGTTTATTTAATAAAAAATCGATAAGCATATTTCCCAGACAATAGTCAACAATCTCTTGGAATCGTTGCCAAATTTTCAAGTCAAGTTCAGATGCTCATTGCAAAAGAATCTAATAAAAACCCACCAAATAAACAGCCTATCACAGAAACATTGTTGGAATAGCCAGTAGAAGCAAGCTAGCTGATGGCTATAGACTTGTCAGATTGACAATTCACTGCACATCTGTGTCTGCCAATATAGAATTTACTCAAAATTGCCTCTCTAGACACTTCTTTACATAACACATATTTAGCTTATTAGTGATGTCATTTGGGAGTGTGGTCAGCTTTTGAACAGAATTTCCCTGTGTCCGCTAGCACAGATCACATCACAGCTGCCATTTTAGAATCACGATGATTAGGTTTGAAGTTCAAATGATTTGATTTCACTTTAAAGCTTCAGAAGCAGCCTCTGGGGCAGACTTACACAATTAATTTTTTCTGAGGTCTGCTGGGTAATTTACTGTAGTCAGAGAATTTTTATGAAGGTAAGGTAATTACCACCGGGTAATTTTATGGCACTCTGTTCAGTAGGAAGCAACATGTTGGCTGCCTTCTGCTTGGATAAAACCTGGAGGAAAATGAAGATGCTGCCTCTGAGAATCATCGCTTGTCTGACACATAGAAGAAGGAGGAACAGAGTTCACTTGTGTCTCAGATCTGGATCAGAAGTTGTATTTGCCCTCAAAGTGTCTTTTCAGGGTGTGCATGAGGACTCTGAGTATACAATCCTGTAAATATTGCCATGCGAATCTTTCAAAACTGAAGTACTGCACCTGCGTTTCCTTAATACAGGAGTGAAGAGCACATTCTTATTTTAGTTTAAATGCAGAAGTAAACAATGAAACAAAACATTCCTCTGAGATTTGTATTTATCACTTACAAGAAGCAGTTCCTAATAATCAGTGGCAGCTAGGCTGACAAGCAAACTTCAGAGCAAAGCCGCGGGGGATACAAGTCTATTTTGGGTTTACTATTGACAGTAAGGGTCAGAGGAAAAATAAACTCAGCAAGCAGTGTCATGCTACCACAGACCTCCGCTGGCCAAGCAGAAACTAAATTATGGCTGAACCTTTCAGCACAAGAGAAACAATTGGTCTATTGAGCTGCCCTGCAGTGCACAGAGCATGACACAGAGATGAACAGGATTAAGCACAAGTGAGACATAAATTACTGATAAATAAAGCTTAAATGGTTGGAGGAGGTAATTATTTCACAGTCTGGAGAGGGGTACAGCATGCTTACCCAAATATCATGGATATTATTTTAATATCTAAAGTCTGCCAAATTAATTTGGAAAGCTCTGTGAAAACAAGAACTGATCACAGACTCTGTCAAGATACCCTTATTTTGCTCAGTGTATAAGCAATATACTTATCTCCAGTTCTGGACCTCACCATTAAAAAAAAAAAAAAGTAGCAGGACTCAGAATTTTTTTTATTACATACATGTACACAGTATATATGGTGCATAATTTGATATGTATGTATGTGTGTATTAAAAAACAACAACACTTTTTTCTTAAAATTTTAGTTCTTGTCCTTATTTCATGTACTTATTTCATAATACTACTGGTGAAAGTTGAAACTGTGCTGATATCACTGTTGATGGTATTACTGGCGTTAGTATTAACTTTACTTCCTATTAAAGCTGATGATAAAAGCAGCCGTGTGGACTCATAAGCATCTCTATCTACATCTCTGCAGACTCATTACAAAGATCTGTTTCATACAGTCTCATCACCCAGGATAGATTTAATACTATTCTATCATTCACTAGATATAAATAAAAAGCTGTCATTCCAAACATTATGTTGCTTTCCTGTTTCTTACCTATTATCCACTGGATGCAAAAACAATCCTGCAATTACTATTATCCTTTTGTTTTTCTTTGCTTTGCTTTTTGCATTTTGATGAAGCCATGTGTGTTTTGGCCATTGTCAGCAGATTTTATCTATTTGTCTTTTACTTTCAGGTATAATCATTGAGGGCAGAAAACTAAAAAATTAACCAGACAATTTATTATTGCTCTTTTTTTCTAACCTGGGATGACGCCCTGGTAAGGAGTATCAATATACCACAGACATAATTCTTCAGATTTTAGGAAAATGTTTAAAAAACAAGTGCAGTTCTATTGGATATATTCTTTCCCCGCCAAACTGATGTCTAGCTGTGCCATTCTGTTTCACTTGTTTAGGGTACTTGCTTATCATTCTAATTCCCAGCTCTCTGCTCATTTGAAATACCCCTTGGGACATTTGGAACAAGTGCCCTATGGAGCAATGCCACACTACTTGTTTGTGATTTTAGGTGAAATGATTTTCAGAACTACAGGATGTCAGATTAACAGATTCTCATGACTTTTACTCTTGGGGTCCTGTAATTCATCTGTTTTGTCAGTGCTATTTTGAACGGTTGTCAGCTGGCACTGAGGATGTATTGGACCAGCCCATAATGAGTTCTGCGAGCATCACTCTCATTAATACAAATACAATGTCTCTTCTATGTTTTGTAGTCCTATGAATTGATGAGTAAAAGTCAGCAGCTTCCAGTGAGTGTAGTAATACCAGATATGATTGTGAGCAATATCAGGTGGATAAGCAGGAGAATAAAATTAAGGAGCCCGATTTAAGTGCTGTGTATTCATTTCAGAGTCTTTGTGATTGCTGTAGTAAATCATCCTCCCGCGCTTTTTTCCTTCAAGGTTCTCTGCTGAGCAACATCATTAATTCCCTGGATCTCGCTCTCTTTTCCTAAAATTTTCTTAAAAACTTTATCTCAAGTAAGACTGTTGGGTATGTTGACTGTGGAGTTGTATGTGGTAAGGAAAAGAACAATAGACTGTTTCCTGTCTGCAGTAAGAAAATATTGCTTTTAAGATTGCACATGGTCTTTCCACCATCTCTTATAAACCTGAGCTTAATTTGGCATATTTCTCACTTATCTTTTGAAATATAATGACACTCTATACTAGTGCTGGAGAGTATAAAATTGGTTGGTGAAAAACTAATGAAGCAATGAGAAACGATTGAGAATAATTACTTGTGTTTTGTGGCTTCTGGTAAATTGGCAGTCTGAGGGGGCAGCACAGCAAATAAAGCACATCAGTGACAGTAAACACCCTGTCCAGTTTGTCCTTGTTGGAGAACTTCAGTGAACGTACAGAAAAGGAAGAAGGGTCTTGTTCAGAATATGAAGCAATAGGCAAATTGCTGTTGTTTAGCAAGGTAGTGTCTTGTTGCCTGGGGAGCAAACGGATAAGTGACACACCCAGAAGTTTTTGTAATCTGAGAGGTGGCAGAAAGTCTTTGCCTTGTTGTTGCCTTTACCATCAATCACATTACATTGTGACACAGTTTAAACCTCCTATAGCAGCCTGCTTTTTTTTTTTTTATCATAGAATGGCTTGGGTTGGAAAGGATATTAAAGCTCATCCAGCCCCAACCCCCTGCCATGGGCAGGGCTGCTCCCCACCAGCTCAGGCTGCCCAGGGCCCCATCCAACCCAGCCTTGAGCGCCTCCAGGGATGGGGCACCACAGCTTCTCTGGGCAGCTGTACTAGTGCCTCACTGCCCTCTGAGTAAAGATTTTCCCCCTAACATCTAACCTAAATGTCTCTCCTTTTAGTTTAAAGTCAGTCCCTCTTGTCTTATCACTACTGGACCTTTTTATAAAGGTCTCCCTCTCTTTTATAGGCTCCATTTAAATTCCCCACAGCCTTCTCTTCTCCAGGCTGAAAAAACACCATTCCCTCATCCTTTCCTCATAGGAGAAGTGCTTCAGACCTCTGGTCATTTCTGTAGTACTATCATCTTGAACAGGACTTTGGAGGAAGAGAAAGCAATTTGGAAGTGAAGGCACGGGTCACACCAGAGGATGAGGGTGATGGGGTTTAGAATTCAGGGAAATAGATGTTAAGGATTCATCTCTCTAGTACAGATGCCATCTGAACATTTTAGGGAAGGCAGGTGTTTAATAGTCATTGGTAAAGAAAGGCTTTGATCTCCATCAGGAAAATGATGCATAGGATGCATCAGAAAACAGTTATTTTCAGTACACATTACTTATGGATACTAATCCACATCTGCCTCATTTCAGATGTTATGCAGATGGCATTTTTAGCAACGCTGTCAGCTTCTATGCGTGGAGTGCTTTTTCAACCACCACATTTTACATGTTTTAGATACTTACAGAACTATCCCTGTTCAGAAATAAGTTATACAAGCCAGCAATTCTTGACATTGTGTCTTGGGAAGTAGCTGCAGTTACTGGCAACTTGTCTGTCTCATGGATAAACTTGTTTATAATAAGTTCCTTTGCTTACATTTACCCTAGAAACAGATCTGTGAAAGATCTCTACCCTTCACTTGATCTGGTAAAATTTTGCAGATGTCTCTTTGTCTAGATGGCAAACAAATACTGGTGTTCTGCAGAACAGTATACATAACAGTATACAGAAGAATGGTGATAATAGTGCAAGTGAATATGAAAATGTCACCTGGTGGTGAAAAGGTGTTCTCCTGAGTCCCTTGTAGTTTATAAAAGCGAAGAAAGTGACTCAAAGGACATGACTTCAGACTATGGCACACTGACACATAGGCAGGCTTATTCAACTTTGAATATATCTAAACTTCGAGCTTATCTATTGATAAAGGCTGGTTTAGCAATAGGGATCAGTATATTAGTTTAAGGACCAATATATTAGTTTAGCAAGGAATCAGTGAGTGATAGTTCTAAAACTTTCCAGTTTAGCTCTGTTTCGTGTGTGAGCAGCCTTGTTTTTCTCAATGATTCTGCTTCATAGAAGCACTGAAGTCACAATATCTTTGCATCCACCAGGTGCAAGGACTTTTTTCTTGGATTTCACATATATTGTTTTGAATTATAGTGCACCAAGATGGAACGTTTCTCATTATGGCACAACAAGCAATAGAAATTTGCCAAACTGGGGAAAAACAGCTGAAGGTCAGCCAAAAGGCACTGTGATGAAGCTGATGATGGAAAAATGAGGTGGATGTACATGGTCTAAGATCACCAGAGGCACTACCATGCATGCCCAGAGGGACATTAGCGTATATTAATGAGTTCTTGGAAAAGAATGAATATGTATGTAAATGTATTGCATATGTATGTCTTAAGTCCTTAAATACAGAATTTCAACTCTGAGAGTGTGCATTTGATTTGTCAAGTCAACGAGTACGTACCGTGAGGAATAAAGGAATGCTGTTTTCTAACACCACACTGGGATTAGAGTTTTCTTCCTGGATTTTAGATGACACTACTAATATCCTCTATAGCTAAGACACCCAAATAAGTTTCTAAAGGGCTCTTTCTCCTATACTTTTGTTTTTAACAGCATTAAACAGTTTCTCCAGCACGACCCAAAGTTATTGAATAAATGTTGCCTCTTCATATCCTTGTTACAGTTTCTGAAATACTTTCATGAAAAGTCATGAACTGCTATAATCTTGATATTAAAGCTTACTTTGACATTACTACAATGATAAATGAAGAAGACAAATGAACTTCCTCTTTACTATTTTTAAAGCAAACCAGGCATTTAACTCACTAATCTTTTTAGAGTTATTTCTGAAATAAAATTAAAAAAAAAAAAAGGTTGGCTAAAAGAAAAATGTTATCAGTACTTACCGTTCTCAGAAAAATTTTAAAATTTCCTACAGTAGAAACTCTGAAACAAAACAAAACTGTAAAAGCAAGCAAATATAATGTATATTACTTACAGTGTATTTCTAGAACCTGCATTGCTATTTGAGGTGTAGAATTTAGGGACTCGTGATCTACTCGGCAGCTTATAACTGCACCATCATCATTGCGATCTGCAAGGAAATCCAGTGTGCTGCTGACTGTGAATGTTTTACGATTTGCATCTTCTTCCTTTAAATACTTAACATCTGAAAGAAAAAATAAACATTTTTGTTCCCAATATTTGCAGAAAGAAACAGTCCAACATTTAACAGCAACACTTATCTATCAAACTTCTTTTTAAAAAAAAATACCTTTCATGTATTTATTGACCTCTTTAAAACATAAGTTATTAGACTGTAGCTATTCTAATCTTTTCTCCTGTTACAAGAGCAGAAGATATACACTGAAGATGAAAATTCAAAATCAGTTACTTGATACTGCACTCAGAGGGCAATTGCTTTCATCATTCCCTCATGTTTAGGTCCAAATCTGATATAAACTATCTCTGCAGTTCATTAGAAAAGTGTAGTCTACTCCCACCCTCACTTCCCTAATATATTCACAGTGTCACTAAATGTTAAATATTCTATATCCATCTTTCATAGTAATGCAATACATGAATATCACTGAATCCATGCGAACAAAGGGTTGCATACATCAACCTCATGCTTACTTTATTCATTGCTTATTCTGTTTGGCTAGAATCATACTAATTTATTAATTAAACTAAGCCAAAGTATATATATATCAAAGTTGATGAACAAATAGAAATAGAGCACCTCATAGTATTTAGTGGGATGTACAGATGCATCCCAAGAACACTGGAAATAAAATTACTTCAAAGATACCTTCCACTCAGTGCTTTTTATTATTACTCATTGGCTTACTCTTTCTGAGCAGAGCCCATTAAAAATCTGTACCAGTTTTCAACCCAGATACTACTGTATTGGAAGCCTACAACCACGATTAAGAAGAATTCAATTCAGCTCAAGGTTAAGGTTTAGACTCAGTAACTTTCACTGTAGGACATACAAGCTACATTAGAGCTGGAGAACCAAAAGACTAAGCATTTATTTTTAAAAGTTATTATGTATTAACTGCAATATGAGATCTTCTTACATACATATTAGAACTGGTTTACTTGGATCCCAGTTATTTATAGTAGTTATTGATTTATTTATTTCAGCAAAATCATAAGCTTGTTATATTGATTTGTTACAAGGAAGGATTTAAAAGATATATACATAAATACATAAATATATATATGAAATTACACTGAGATTGCATACGTCCTCTGTGTCCTACAAAAAATGAAAACACGAGAGGTTTCAGCTTTATAAATTATGTTAAATCCCATTAGAGAAGAAGATGACCTAAATAAAATTTGCATGAAATATCCATATTAGAAAGCAAATCTTAAGTGGCTTAAGCTCCTTGTTTTTAGATAAAAATACCTCTGATATCAGAAAGATGTTCTCTTCCATTGTCTCTGGATAAATGAAGACACCACATAGTTATACATTTTCTACTTTTCTACTAAGACATAATCATTTATTGCATACAAACATTTTTCTGCCTGTTGGTTGCTCAACTTTAAGAGATTTCAAATTTCTGCCAAGGTGACCATCAATATTTAGGAATCAGAAGGTAAGAGAAATACTGGTCAGGGCTAAAGCAAAGTTATTATAATCAAACCATGAATTTCTTCACTAAGTTTTGAGGCACATAATTGAGATTTTGTTCAAAGTGGTAAGTACAAAATTCAATAATAAGCATCTATACAGGTTGCTTTATGTTTGTAAGTAATGTATACATTCAATTTCTTACTGACTTTAGGAGGACAGAAAGCTCCTGAGAACTTCAACAACTTTCATTTCAGTGAGAAGCTGTGGACACTTAATCCTTCAGAAAAACAAAACCAGTTGATTTCCTAGGCAGATGTTTGTAAGTCTTTCTCTAGTAGAAGTCTTCCCCTCTACTAAAAAAGATGGTGCTAATATTGTTGCTGTTGACATCCTTATCAACAGAAATACTTAGCTTGCCCTCTTGATCAGCTGTATCTTCTTGGATGTTTCTTCATAGCAAAAGAAAGTTATGACTGTAATACATGTTAACAACGTAAGCCTTTCTAAAAAGAAACAGCAGTGGAGATCAGGCAGTGGGCATGTAATCCCACGCAAGCTTTCAGAATATTTATGCAAGGTTTTCACAGAATTCGTAAATATGTCTTATGCAGTCTGTTTTTTAACTTACTTTTCCTATTATTCCTGTCAGCTTAAAAAAGGCTTAAAAATGTCCATTACAAAGGAACTTTGTCTGGAAAACACTATAATCAAAGGATTTGGGGGATACCTAAACAGAAAGTAGTTTTACAGTAGTGGAACTGGGGGTAATGAGTACCAGTTGAACATTAGTCAGCAGTGTGCCTTTACAGAGTTGAGAGTTAAAAAAGGATTGCCCTGCACTAACAATAGTATAGCAAGCAAGAAAAAAGAAATTACTATTCTCCTTTATTTAGTATGTTTGCTGCTGCATCTAGAATAATCAACCAAAATTTGGACTTTCCAGTATAGAAAAGATGTCAACTAACTGGAGTACAAAGAGAAGTTGGAGACAGTTGAGTTTGTTCAACCTGATTAATAGAAGACAAACTATTGAATTTCTCAAGAAAAATCCAGAGCCTCCTTGGAGCTGTACAACAAAACTTAGGGGCAATGAACACAAGTTACACCAAGACAAATTATGATCATGTTTCATGAAAAAATGAAAACTCTCCCCAGTAAGGTCTTTCAATTACTTGAAATTTCTATCCCAGACAGACTGTGGAAAATGTCCTTGGAGATTTTTCAAAACCAAATCAGACAAGACATTAAGCAATCTGATATAACCTTCAAAAAGAGGTTGGGCCACACCAACTATGGGGACCATCTATGACTATCAGATAGGCAGACAAACAAACACCCTCATATTAACTAATAATACTAGTTTATAGATCACAAGTATAGATGTTTGATGGTGAAAATAATAAACAGAAGTAAAATGATATCTATCATTCATTGTTTATTGTCATTTATAAGACTGCATACATAAAACATTCATAGAGAAGCACCAATCTTATAAAAAGATCATTTTGCTGTTCTTAAAAGGCAAATATAGTTCTTATTTACATTTAACATCAAGTTCTACCAGGAATTGGCCTTTCTACCTAAAAAAAATTCATCCTCCACTTAGAGATGTATTAAGACAAAATACTGGATGTCTTTCAGGATACTTTGTGTATATTAAAACGTATAAACTTATTCAAAATATCTTAATTTCTTGAAACAAAATCAATTGACATTATCTTATATATTTTTAAGCCTGATTTTCCTAGGAAAAAAAAAATCCCTTAAAAATATTACTGGAACATGAAAGAAATATTTCATATAGTATTGTTGAAATAACTGTAACTAGTTTTGTTGGGAAAAACAAAAACAAAAATTGCATATTTAGCTTCTCGTATATTTCTGCTTTTAATAACCTTCTAAAATGTCATGAGAATGCTAAAGTGCAGAGTGCTTTGTTAACTTGGTTCACATGAGACAGAACACTAAAATAAAAGATACAGTACTCAGTGCTTTGCACTCAGTCTTATTACTAGCACTTACTGCATTAAACAGTATTCTTTTACCACATGATGATTCCTCTTTTGAGTAATAGCAATGGAGCTACAATTTTAGAATGGCTTTTTTCCCCTTTGGTGCAACTCTGAACTCAATGCATCATTTATATTCTTTTGCACCATGTATAATACACTGTAACACGATTGGATTTACTGGTGCTAGACAGATGAACTCCTAACCTTTAATGTCAGCTGCATTAGCATATAATTTCGTATCTATTTTCTCAGATTTATCATTTCACCTTTTACAGTGCACAAAGCTAATGTAACTTCTGCTGATGCCACTGCAAACTGGTTAGGTTATTTTATTTCTAACCTTTGCAAAATGGCAATGTGATCTTCAGAAGATCTGAAAAGCTAAACTGAAATGAATGTGTTCAGTGCTTTCCTCTCATTTCTGTTTTTTTCACTTTTACCATTCTTCTTCACATAACCTTTGTCCCTCCTCTACCCTCTCTTTAGAAAAAAAAGTTCCTTTAGAAACTGTTGAGAAGAGCAAATTAGCTAAAGAGACAAACGGCTGAACTGCTTGTTTGGCTTCAATTACATGTCAGCTGAAAGAAAGGCAAAGTTCTTATACTAGATTTAAAAATATAGCAATTTCTTCAAATTTACCAGAGACTGGTAAGAAAGGTATTCCGCATTTCCCCATTTTCTTTCCTTGTTAAAAGAAGTGTTCAAATATATTTTAAATAATTTCAGCCTAAGCTTCCTGTCTCCAATAAAACAACTGATTTTCATCAGAAACCTAAAGACACTTCTCAAATGGACTGTGTTCCTCAGACAACCAATTGCCACCTCCTTTTAAATCTTTTAAATCAGCTTTGGTTGTGGTAAACAATAATAAAGGTAGATTAATTAGTTCTTTAATGCTGCAACTTTGTTTGAGGCAATTATTTCAGCTAACAAAATTCACAATGTCAGACAAATATGAGACAAAGCAGATCACAGAATCACAGAATTGCACGGGTTGGAAGGGACTTTAAGAAATCATTGAATCCAATCCCCCTGCTAAAGCATACCACTGAGAAGAGCTTGGCCTCATCCATTTGTCTCTCACCTCCCTTTAGATATTTATAAATATTTATCAGATTCCCCCCTCAGTCTTCTTTTCCCAAGGCTTACCAGACCCAAGTTATTTAGTCTTTCCTCACAAAGGAGATGCTCCAGGCCCTTTATCATTTTTATGGACCCCTTCTAGGAGATCTCTGTCTTTTTTGAAATGAGAAGGCCAGAATTGGACACAGTATTCTAAATGTGGCCTCACCGGGGCAGAGTAGAAGAGAAGGATCACCTCCCTTGACTTGCTGATCACACTCTTTTTAATCCACAGCAGGATACCATCGGCCTTCTTGGTGACAAGGGCACACTGCTGGCTCATCGCCAGCCTGTCGTCCACCAGCACCCCCAGGTCCTTCTCTGCAGAACTCCTCTCCAGCAGATCATCCCCTGACCTGTACTGATGCATGCGTTTATTCCTCCCCGGGTGCAAGACTATACTAAAAGGTGGGGGGGTTTTGTGTTTTGTTTTTGTTTTTGTAAATGGCTGTGCAGAAATGTTAGATTTCATATCATATACTGATTTGGTCTTGTAGTAGAATGAATAGACATGACTTGAATAAAAGCCAAGACCTTATAATTTTTTATTCAAATACTCTACAACAGGCAGCCTTCTTTTATAGTAAGCTTTCTGCACCCATTCACCAGAACAGATTTTAAAACTATCTTGTGTTTTACAAGAATATGGACTGGAAAGTAACTTTTGAATAACAAACACAAAAAGGGAAAGAGAAGACAGAAAAGAAATCCATAGCTTTCTTATGCAACTGTTTCCTATTTTATTGCATACTCAAAGACCAATATTTGCTTTGGTTTTAGTCACCCAAAGACTTTTCAGTTACAGTTCACTTTGTCCAACCTTCCTCAGACCCTGTGAAGTTTGCCTCATACCCTTCAAAGTATTCCTCCCCCTCCTCAGTCCTGCAGACTCTCAGCATCCTTGTTCAGCTGCAGATTTCCAGTTTTCTAACTGGGACTTTCTCAGTGGCTAAAACGTGACCCTTCCTCTCCTGAGCAGGCTCTGTATCTCCTAATGTGCAATATCCTGTCTGCTCCAGACAGCTCTTTCTCAGCAAGTCATTTTACTTAGAGTAGCATAACATGAAACTAATAATTGATCAAATATGACATATGTCATACCACAAAAGCAAAAAGAAAGGAAAAGATAAAATATCTGGGGTGAGTGCCATGGCTGTGACAACAGTAATTCCACAAGACATTTCCCAGTAAAACATCTACTTTGAGTTTAATACGCTAAACAGAGTTCAGAGCAGTTCAAAACATCAGTTTTTACTATTGGAAAAGAAAAATAAAATAGTGGTTATGTGGCTACTAGAGTCACTTAGAATCAGTTCCTTAACTACATACTATTACTAGTTCATTTGACAGTTGAATATTAAACAATTTTTTACAAACATGAATTAAAAACATAGCTGTAAATTACACATAGTTTTCACAAGTGCACCAAATTTCACAGAAGTCCTTTAAATACCTTTAACTTCTTTGTCATTCTTGAACCATCTGATATCAGCTGCTGGCTTACTACCAGATGTCTTGCAAGTTAGCTGCATTCTCTCGCCTTCCATAACTGGTGAAGTAAATCCAGTAATTTGTGGCTTCTCAGGAACACCTAACAAGCAAACAAACAAAACGTTTCCGATATGTTCAACTGCTATCATAAATATATGATCACCTTAGAGTTCACTTCTTCATGTACTCTAAATTCTGGAAATGGAATTAGTAGTTCATTGTCTTTTATCAAAATTGAATGCCAGTGTTTTCTACTGTAAATAAACTATCAATAAAAAACACAGAACTTATCCAGTTTTCTAAGGAAAATGGATAATTTGTATCTTAGAACCTATTCTATCTAGAAATATTCTGCAAGCAGGTTATAAGATTTAAACTGGTCTGCACAGTAAAGACAATGTTGAAGTACACTGGAAGCATATTGGAAGTAGAACTCTGAAAAGAAAACGTAACTGGCAAAAACCAGTTAACTGATCTAAGTTGAGAACAGACGTTTAAGCACGAATTATGAAGCTTTAGTACAAAATCCAGGGAAAAAGGAGGATGAAAACAAACACAGAAGTTATTTTATTTTCAGAGAACCATTAATGAGGAAAAAAATGTATACTCATAAGTCCATTGGCTATTGAGAATTCTTTAGCTGAATCCAAGGTCTTTGGAAGAGGTCTGAAATAGCATACACATCATAATAAATTTTGAAATAGTTATTTTTCAATGAACCATGAAAGCTTATAAATAAATTTATGAGTAGCATTTACAAAAATGTCATCACTATATGTATAAATCCATTTGACTTTGGCAAATACAAGAATAACTTACGTTAAAATGATACTGAAGATTGTAATTTTAAGATGTCTGAAAATGTCACTGTTATAACTTGCATCCAAAGCACTGTGATGCATTCATATTAATGGCTAGGTAAACGGATCAGTCACAGCACCTGATCTTGTAACCTGCATTTCACAATTTGGCTCATTTACATCGCTTTTCCAAAATGACAGATTATGTACATAAAAACCAAGCAGCAGTACATATCACAAAATACATTTCTGTAATAAATCTACTCCTCTCTTTGAGAACACAAAATGGTGTCTACCATAATACCTTGACACTTAAATCTTTTAATCCATATCAGAGCAGTCAACAAAGAGATTAGTAGTACATAAAAAGATGGTTTATCTGATTAAAAAGATGAAATATTTTTCAATGGAAAAAAGACCCATTCTCAGATGGAAAGAGTTTCAAGAGCTTAAAATGTTGCTTTGAAACAGAAAATTACAATTCTAAAAAACAAACAAACAAAACAAAACAAAACAAAACAAAACAAACAGGCATTTTAGACATTGTATCTTTCCTTCTTGAAAGTAAAGTAGCTGACGGCAGGAAAATTTCATTAACCCCCCCTCACCCTCCTCAAATTGAAGATAAAACTAAATGAACTGTGGAAAATCAAGTTAATTCTGGTTAATAAAAAATGGCTAGATTTTTTCTGCCTTTGTAACTCCTTTCTATCTCTTTCTGTCATTTACAAGTTTGAACTGGTCCACTCATCTGTTCTTTAGATCATGCGATGCCTCTCTACAGAAAAGCAGATTAACTTCAAGCAGATGTTACTCCAGAATATTCTGTTTTGAGAGGGTATTTTTCATCCTTAAT
This sequence comes from Pavo muticus, assembly GCA_016647715.1. Classification (NCBI taxonomy): domain Eukaryota; kingdom Metazoa; phylum Chordata; class Aves; order Galliformes; family Phasianidae; genus Pavo; species Pavo muticus. The sequence goes on from JACDJE010000195.1 coordinate 981,650, forward strand.
AGCAAAATTCTGAAGATTTTTGTAAAATGGTCTCACGTGAACTGAAATGGAGACATATTTCAGATACTATACACAAAAGCAATTCCCTGGCTAGATTAATGTGAATATTACTGGTGCAGAGAACATCTTCCATTAGTCCTATTAAATTCAACTGTTTGCCTGTCTACATATAAAAATAAAACAAAAAGAAATAAAGAGTATAGTTGAGGAGAAAAGCATTAAAATCAGTCTCTATAATCATATCTCTTAAATATGAATTTTGGCTTCAATACACTCTAGCCATTTCAGCTGATTGAGCTACTGACATTTGTCAAATTATATAAAGCTTCAAGTAGAAACTTTATTTCCTGGGCATCTCTAGAAATCTATTGCTTTTCTATGTGTATCTATAACCTATGGGGAAAACAGTAGAGCATTTAGAAGATAAAGCATAAAGGAACCAGCAAACTGAGTGAAAATATGCACTTTATAGACAAAAAGCAGAAACCAGAATGAACCAAGCAAATGCAATGCAAAGGAGAAACTATAAAGCTCTAAAGCCTGTTTTGATTTCAGGCTGATTTCTTCCCTTTTGCTTTCTAAAGTACATTGTTAGGAGATGATCATACACACTTTCTTCACATTTCTGGTGTTTGGGATGTAGAAATTATGGAGCACTCATGCCGTGCCATTTGTGTACTTCCTAATTCATTATCCTGTCCCAAATAGAAAGAGCACATTACTTTTCAGCATAGCCATATTAAAAAATTAACTAAAGGGACTCGAGATATTTACATGGCTCTTCTGCAAAACTTCAGACGAGTTCATTTGTATCATTATTTGCCAACACTTGCTTCTTTAACATGAGTACGCTCAGTTATTTATACTTACCAAGAACGGTTAGAAAAGCCTTGGAGGTTTTGACAGGCATAGTAAATAAAGAGCAGGTGTACTGCCCTTCATCCGACAGAGACACATCACTGACACTGATACTCAGTTCATGCCATGAAGCTCGAACCAGCTCAATTCTATTGTCCCGTAGAGCTGGGGAAAAAAAAAAAAAATTACAAGGTAAAAAAAAAAAGCCCATTAACAAAGCTTGGCTTGTTACACAGGAGACTCCATATATTACCCTAGGGAAGTTACACCCAAGAATACAGGGGTACAAACAGTTGTCTTAACACATAGTTATTTTCTCTGTGGAAAGATGCACAAGGGTTTAGCAAGTTTCTGAATACTGAACTTATTTACTTCTAATGTATGTTAACCTAAAAACCTAAGGGACTAAACAGTTACATTTGGTCTAGCTCTGAAAAAGACAATGTTGTGACTGATTTCTGCCATATAATAGCTTTGTGCAGTGCTTAAATAACTCCTTTCCAAAAGCATTTCTTGTCCCAAGAATTTAAGTGCTTGGGTGAATCTTGAGAATTCTGTTTCATCTACTAACAAACTACATTTTCAACTAAGAGGTCTAGTGCTGCATAGGTTGCCTACAGATTTCTCTCTTGTCTTATTACTACTGAGAATGAAATAATAAGTGAGTTTTCCTGAAGACTGTTAGAGTATTTCTAGTTATGAATATATTCAAAGTTCTACATGCATTTGAAACACTTTTTATGATTTGAGGCAGTTGAGTACAGTGGTCTTACTCTTCTTTTTTATGGCAGCTAAAAATCTGACCTATCAGAAAATCATTCATAACAAAATTCTGTTTGCATGAAGCCAACAAAGGAAGAGTAAGAGGTAGATCACTTCAATTCAAAATGACACTTTAGCTAATACGTTAAAATCTTACATATTTTAAAGCATGTATGTAGAGTAAACCACATTTTCTATTTATGAGCAATCGAAATATCCAACTTTTTAATTTCTTTAGAATAAAGCTGTTTCAGGAATCCACATATATTAATCTTTTTTTTTTCCTATTTTTTTTTTTTCTCCAGTACCAGAAGTATCAGAAGTAAGTAAGCTCTGTAATTCTCCTATGTGAACAAAGCCTCTGTAACTTGGAAAGCACTGCTAGGTTCAAATCTTTGAATTGACATGTTTCAGTCTTCAATGAGTCTTTTTTTATAGTAAGCCTCTGAAAGTTCAAGTAAAAGCAGACTATTGTAATTACCAGAAGAGCTATGCTTTGATTTGTGAGAACCACCAAGATGCTCAGTTCCTAATTCTACTCTTACTCTACTCTTTCAAAAGTCCCCAAAGGCTTTGAATTTGTTTCAGCTACCATTTATATCTGTCCAATGAGAAAAACAAAGCTTTACTGTGGTTTGTTTGCTACTAAATCTGGATGTTTCTGACCCATCACAATACTCCCTAAGTACTGTCAACACAGGAAGATTTACACCAAAATAAACAGCTACAGAGAAGAATCAGCAAAAACATCACTTAAATTGGTTGTGTTCTAGGGCTATTCTTCAGGTTTCTTTACAATGACTTCAAAACAAATTTATTGGTTATTTCAGGGTAGGTCAGCTAAAGCTTGACTTTCTGCAGGGTCTGATGACTGAAAGGCAACAGCTTAAGTACACCTGACATGCAAGTATGCCATGTGTTTCTCCAAGGCACATCAAAGAGACTGAGATTGTGTGCAATGGACACATTCTAAATATATCTGAGATATATTCTGTCCAGCCACAGAAAAAGCAAATAATTATTTAATATGTAATAGTAAATGCATATAATAATGAAAAATAGGTGCAACATCAAACAAACAAGCAAATCAAAAGTCACAACGTGAAAAGCTATATCAGCTTTTATATCAGCATGTTAGCAATATTAACAGGGAAACATGCTCAAGAAAGTACATAGAAGCAAGCTCCTAGCAATGCAGAACAGCAGGCAAAGCCGATGACTGTGGCTTTACTAGCCAAACATCCTCATAACAGTAAAGCTGTTGCTGTCTTTGAAGAAATAGGTAGAGACTCAGAATTCATCTATCAGTGTTACAATTCTAGTCAGATAAAAACTGAGCTGTCATAAGGATGGTGGTTTATTTCACATTAGTGATCTTTCAGAAAAAAATATTTTCAAAATGCCCCAGTGCTTCCAAATATTTTGATCCCCACACACATTATTTGGAAAACAAAACAGGAAACGAAAGAAAACAACAAAACCTCAAAACAAAACAAGTACCTCAGTATGCCATAACTTCAAAGTTGTGGCTTCTGCCTCCCAAGACAAAAACTTTGCAAAAAATAATGCAGTATATAATCTTATACAGTACTGTACTTTGACAACTGCCATTGTCTCTGATAAAGATTCACTGTTGAAAATTTTTCCAAAGATGGGACAATGTGGAGAATCTCGTGCACTAAAAAGAATTATAATTAACCCCAGCATAAGATGATGCCAGAAGGAAACTACTTTATCCTACTGGTATAGAGAAAAAGCAACAACTGAAATACAAACCAACTGCATGAAGTACGCTCCTACAGCTACCCTCATTTCCTCCCCTCCACAGTTTTTTAACCTTTGTGCAACATGAGATCATCAGCTCAATCAATTTTCTGGAAAACTGGTAAAAACAACCACTGATGGAAAGCTGAGATCAGACATACCCGGCTTCAGCCCAGAATGAAATTTATTGAAGGCATGGGGGAAAAAAAGAGTTTTGTAATGGAAATAGATTGTAGAGCAAACCAATGAAAAAACTTTTCCACTTTCACTTAGACAAGGCTAGCACTTACACGGAGATTTTTTACATTCTTATTTTAAAATTTTATTATTTATATCTCTATATCTACTCAAAAAGCCACAAATTTCTCCTGTGAAATTGAAAGCTGTGGTAGATGCCAGAATTAGTTTGTTTCCATTTTCTGTTAGGTATTTATTGCTGACAGAGTAAAGACTGACCAGAGAAAAGAAGGCAGCAAAACTGTAGTCCTGACTCTGGCACTCTGGGTCAGAAGAAACCTTCTGGGAGAGGGTGACTGCTCCCTTGGAGAGCAGGTGAGTGAGCACTGAAGCTCTGGAGAAGCCTGCAGCACTGCTAGCCAGCCAGCACAGAGTGAGTGGAGAAAGGGTCTCTCGTGTGGAAAAGAGTAATCCTTGCGAAGCCTGGCTGATGGAGCAAAGAAGCCTGTGGAGTTTGAATAGAAGCCAGCTACTTGGAGGTATCAACTGGAAAGCAGAAGCTTGAAGGAAGAGACAAAATCCTCAGGGAGCTAGTGGAAATGAAGGAGATTTATTTACTACTCTGTATTCAAATAATTTCCGCAGATTAGACCCCTATTTGTTTAAAGAGTGATCCCATCTCACTTATTATTTTCTACTTAAAGGACATGAACTTCAAAAGCTTTTTATAAGCATTTTGATTACTCTTTCTTTGAAGTCAGAATTGCCCTGAACTGGGCAATTTCACCAGTTTCAAGCTAACTCAAGGTTATGCCATCGAGGAAATACAGTATCAAAAAGTAAAATACAAAATGCTCTCCCTTATTCAGTCAGCTACTGAAAACAAAAAGTAGAACCTCATTAATTTGTAATTTGATACACACTAACACAGATTCATTCTTTCTATAGACTGAAATGTTCATGCATTGTTCGGTACATACAGCAGTAAATATTCCTAGCTTCTCCAAATAAATTACCAGGAAACAACAGGCTTATGTTTAATCATCTCATGCAGCTACTATGCCGTTCTGAAGCAACAGGGTTTATACCTCCACTTTTTACGAAGGTTATACTAATAGCCACAATTTTATTCCACAGGTAATTTCAGAGTACTGTTGATTAGACATATTGCAGTAGTGACAAGAAAGCCTAGGTTTGGATAGAAAAGAGTTTTGCCCATAATGACCCTACATACTCTCTCCTCACTTGACTTGCATCCTCCTTTCCCAACCTCACTGCTACCTCTGCCTGCTCTTTCAGAACTTTTCCTAGAAGCTCTTCCTTTTTTATCTATTTCACTCTGTAGGAAGCCCAGCAGACCCTATAGGCCTTTTCTTGGGGATCTCCATCTGTATTCTAGAATTGTCACCTTCTTGACCATTCTCACATCCACATTTTTGCATGATACAGGGATGCAAAAATAGTAAATAAGAAGAATGTGTATTTGATTTCTGTTTTGACACACTTGTGTCAAAACAATAACAAAGAATACCACTGCTGGCATCTCCTTCCTGCTCTCTTATGTTGCAAGCACTCACAAAAATGCAGCAACAAACGTAATTGCATAATAAGTTCCAACATGCCCTAAGTACATTATTTCATTTTTCTATAATTTTCAGGCAAATATGATGTAATTAATTTGCAAGGTATGAAGTAATTATGCATAAAATACTTGTTCATAAGCAGACACACTTCATTTACTTTACCTGTCATTCTCTCTTTCTCTGCAAAAGATTTCCTTTCAGAATGTTTTCTGACTCAGAAACAAGCAATCCTGATAATTTGCATAGTTTAGCTTATTTTGAGTAAAATATACAGTTGTATATTTCAGCTGCATTAATTAGCAATTGTTGAGGCTGGCGACCATTGGAGAAAAGCAATCTCCTGGTTCAGTCACAGAAAGCTGTATTTTATTTTTTGGCACAAAATAATAAAGTGATCATATGTAACAATGCAGTGAAAACTTGCGGTAGGAATTAAATCAAAGAGAGAAAAGAATTTTATAAATTTATACTATCACGGAAGAAATACCCACATCTCCCATAGTAAGGAAAAGGACAGTTGGACCTGTTACAATTGCTGGAGTGCAGCATCTCTAATCTTATTTCTCTAATGCAACTACATCTTATTAGCGTTTGGAGTCAAATATTTGAAGAATGGGGAAAAAATAAACAACAAAATCCCTGAATCCTCCAGAGTAATTTGCAGATGTTTTGACAATACTAACTTGACATCTGCTGCCATCCTGGGATTCACTCAACAACATTTTGTTCCTTATGTTAGAGCTGATCTCTCTGTCATGGGAATAATGTAGCTGCTAGTTGGAACCAGAAGGATTCCTCATACTCTGCAGGTCACGCCAGAAATTTAATACTTATGAAACTGAAGTAATTCCTCTGATTTTCAAAATCCAACTTGCTGAATGCAGGAACATCAGCAGCGCCGAAAGAGATTTCAAGGGATATATAATCCATTTAATTTGCTTCTGGATATAATTGAAAAGGCCTTTTGCTTTGTTCCTAATGAAAGCAATATACCAAAATGCAATAGAGATGATCTACAGCACTTGCCAATAGCTGTACATAAAAATCTGTCAGGTCACAGACAACCACCAACACTACCATGAAAACAAAGAAATAAATAAAAGAGAAGGGAAGTAAAAGAAAACAAAACCACAACTATAATTGTTAAATGAGGCACTAATCCACATCTAGTTTTCTCAGTTCTTGAGCTCCTTTTCAAACCACTTCCCTTGTATTTCTTTAAAAAGATTAATGTACTCATTAGTTGGCTGCTGTATTAACAGCTTGTCCATTTCTTAACTGGTATGCAATTGTTCTACTGATGCCTAACCTATCTAGTCATTACTTGCATGGTATCTGATTTGATATTTAAAATATTCTCAATTATTTGCATGTGGAAAGAAAACACTGTTGCTTCCTCTTTCATTTCCAGTCATGCAGTCTGATTACTTTCATACACAGAGGAACAGAAGTAGCACTGTGGGTAGTTAGAAATTGCACTTTCTACTTCTATTTCTTCTTGCAGAGAGGTCATTTTTACTTACCACTGGAAATGAGCACCAAAGTTTTGCTTTTGTGAAACTACCGCTATTACTCTTATTACTAGTTGCTCACAATTCCAAGAGTCCAGAGGTCAAAAAGAAAAGTGATGATCTCTTAATTAGTCTGCAGCCCTGACAGATTTCAGCACCAGGATAGAAACACTGAAATTGCATCTACTTTCACAGATAATGCTATAGTGCAGAGGAAAGAATATGGTAACACATTGCAAGTTTCCATACAACCTATTAAATTTGTTCACATATGTATTAATTGGAAATCATTAAGGGTAACATCATTTCTAAGTAAAATAATAAGAAATAACAAAATCGGGGAGTCACAATATTGTAGGTGGATCTTTGGCTAATTGGCTGTGGATCACTATTCTGGTCAATTTGCAGATACACGTTGATTTTTTTCCCTCATCAATACAGTGATTAGTAACATGTCTCAGTTCAAAAAGGCATTCCAAGCAGCACCTTCCACATCCATGTTACACATATGCTGTAGATAATTCAACTTCACTGAATTTTCCAACCCATTTGTGTACTCACTGAACAAATTCAGAGTTTCACTGAATTTTGCAAAAGGTGCTTAGTAGTTTTTTAAAATGGAAGAATAACATAATTCTTGGAGATTAGCTTTACTTTCATTCCCTGCATTCATATTTGTATTTGAACACTGCTAAAGACCTTGGTAGTCAAAAGAAAGAAACAGTGGGGTCAGTAGAAACATTCTTCTTCTGCCTTTACCTCATCTGGTCATCTTCCAGAATTCAGCTGCCATGACTGCTTCATGCTCTGCTTTTGCAAACTAACAAGAAACATCTGGATTATTTTCAGCTGAGAAGTGCTCCTGAATTATTTGACTAGCTTATTTAGAGAACACTGCTGAACAGCACACTGCTTTTGACATTTTATATTTTTCAGATTTCTTGCACATTGTGTAATGCATACCTCAGTAAGTAGAGAAAACCTTCATTATTAGAACTGTCGACAGTTTCACTAACAGAGGCATCTTATCCATGCTTGCTTACTTCCCTGAAAAAGACAAAGAATTGGGGTCCCAGAACTCATCAGTATATTATCCATTATTTATGCCAGTCAGCTGCATTTAAAGAAAAAGCTTAGATGCTTATGAGCATCTAAAAATCCAAACAGCAAGGTAATTTCTTCAGTGAAACAATAACAATTCCTGCATAAAACAGTTTGCTGAGGATGAAAACAGTTAAAGGCGACTTACAAGGACTTAAAATCTTGAGAACATCAGCTACACTTGGTTTCGCCAACTGTAACCAACTGAAAATAGAAGGCCTGGACGATTATATGCCCTTCATGTATGGAATAAATCCTTGTTTGCCAGATTTTCTGCACGGAATTACATTTTTCTTTCACAGTCATTTTCTATATTCTCTTCAGTTTCTCTTTTTCAGAACGTTCAAGTAACATGGCAATATACTAAGAGATAAGAACTTTCCTTCTGTGGTGTTTATAATGCCCATTTCTGGTATTGAAGAGACACCATACTTACGTTCTGCTTGTCTTTCCAGAATCACAAGGATAATACTTACTATCTTATGTGCTCTGCGGATTGCTTCACTTTCAAATACAAAATTTAAGTATCAAAATCTTCCAAAATGTACAGGCTTTGAACTGTAAAGGTGTTTTATCATATTGGAAAAATGTTCAAGTGTACCTCCAAAAAATAAAACTAAAATTACATTAGTCAGGATGAAATGTTTTCTTACAAGGTCTCCTTATCTGGTTTCTTCTGAAATGGGGAATAACAAAATTTTCTATTATAATAATGAAACTGGACATGTGCCACAGAACGACAGCTGAGAAAATCTTTAAAAATTAAACTTCTCAAATATGCAGCTGCAAAAATTAAAATTGCAAAATCATCGGGCAAGGTTAGAGGTGGTCACAGTTAAAATAAATGAGATTCAACAGATATAAGTAATTGATGGAAGTGATAATCTTATAAACCAAGTTGGAGACTGATAATTTAGAAGCAGCAATGCAGGAAAGAAGTTCTGAGGATTACAAAGGAAATGATTTAACTATACGTTCAAATGCACAACCACTCTAAAAAGATGAATCCTATTCTGGGTTGTACTGATAATGTCAATTATGATAAAAGGAAAAGATAATGCTATGCTAGTCCAAAACTACATATATTATATCATGTCATATATTTTAAATTACAGATAGGAACAGGCTCTCAGCTGGGGAGGTAATTTCTGAAGGTCTACCAATGGAATAGTGGATAAGTAATACTACTGAAGTGAAAATAATATAATGGAGAGCTGTAATAATAGTCTACACCTATCCAATAAAACATGAATAGGAGTTGGAAAAATAATTTATTTTTCTACAATTTCAGAGTAATACTGAAAACACAAAACAGGGTATTTCAGACAAATGATGCTATTAAAGTACAAAGAGTAAAGACTAATATTCTTGCAAACTACAACAAAGATACACAGATATCCAAGCTTTTTCTTTTGTGAAGAACAGACCAGGTGATTTTTTCTCATGCTACTGAAGTTGATATTAGTCATTTTGTCAACGGTAATTAAATGATTGATGATGAAGACAGTGTTAAGCTTGGCCAGGTACTGAAAACTGTCTAGCCAAATAGCACAGAGCTTTACCAAGACAGTCTACATATTTTAAAGAATATCAGTTACAGCATACTCACTTTTTTTCCTTCAAGAGACTGACTTTTTATAAAAGTCACCTCTGGTGCACTGTCTTCTGTCAGCTTTGGACTCAAGAAATCTTACAAGGTAGGGAACTCATAAAAACTTGGCTAAATTTTACACACAGCACAGATTGAAATCCAATCTCTGAAAATTTGTCCATGCATGTGATCCATGTGTCAGTAGTTGACCATGTCATAAGGAAGCTGGAGAACTGAATAACGCCTGTATTTCTCTATTTTTTAGTTGATAAAACAACAGCTTTGCTGAGTCACCATCTAAGTTAATGATTATATAATTTTTTACTTTTTTTTTTTTAGCACGACGAATGAGCAATACCTGTAGTAAAAGTCAAATTTGTGGTACTGCTTCATATTTCTTGGAAAGTCACAGTCTTTTAATTTCTAAAGAGTGTGGCTGTGTGCAAACATATTTGGCAGAATTTGGAAAGACTTTCTCATTTACTAATGATGGAAATATGAGAACAGCTATAAGATAACCTTGTTATCTTTCTGCACTTCCTGATCATTCATGTAGATAAATAAATTAACATCATCCTTCCTGAAGCAGATGGTTATATTGGCTAGACGTACAGTAGAAATAGTTATTCTTCCTAACTATTTTAAGAACTACCTAAACTCCTGCTGCAATCAGTGGAGCAAGATACTTTCCCCAGAGGCCAATTAAGAACAGGTCACTGCCTTGAAAATATTAAAGAGTCTGAGCAAAACAACAAAGAAATCATCAATGACTGATGATTGTATCTGCAATCAATCTAGCAATTGATTTCAGTACCACTGCAGAGTCAAATCCTAATGCTTATGTCAACACTGAAGATTAGTGGTGACTCACAGATCTCACTATTGAAGGAACTGAAATATGGAACAAAGTATCAGGAGATATCTGAGATGAGACTGCTGCAATTCCAAAGCGGACTGTCTGAAAGCTCTTTGGTGGTTTTAACAGCTTTTAGATAGAGCTCTTTGAAGTTTGATGATGTCTTTCAAATAGTGTGGCAGCAGAGAATCTACCACTGAACCTGACTACACAGATGCTTCCTCTTTTGTGGGATTTGTGTACAGATGCAGGTTTGCTAAGATCATTCATGAGAAACAGTGATGGAAACAGATAATTAAGGGATTGGAACATCTCCATTATATGCATAAGCTGAGAGAGATGGAACTGCTTAGCATGAAGAAGAGGCAAATCATGAGCTTATTCCAAATTAATAAATAATAATAATAATAATAAAAAATATGTCAGAACAACTTTCTAGATCCCTAATTTTCTGAGCAATGTTCTGTAATTGGACATAGGTTAGACTAAGAGAAATTCACAGTTCCCTTCGAACATGAAAGATTCTTTTTTTTTTTGTGATTCTAGATCTTTTTTTTTTTTTTTTTGGTAATGAATCTGCATATCAGAAAATTTAAGAATGTAAAACCAGTCCAGAAACACCAACAATAAATCTTTGGTAGATATTCATAAACATTAATCCTCTTAAGCTTTCTCATGGAGGCTTCTGATTGGCATCCCTCAGAATAAACAGTAAATAACAACTTAAAGCTATGTAGCTAGAAAATTCCACTTAGCCTTCACACTTGCAAGAGGTAAATAGCAATATTGGTTCCCATGCTGCAATTTTCTTAACTAGTATATTTAGAAGAATCACTAAGAAATCTCCATAACTAACCTGTCTGCAATTCATGACTGTCATATAAAAGAAAGCACTGAATACTTACAAATAAATTGCAAGGAGTTGTTCTAATGTTGACTGCTTCTTGTGTCTACCTTAAACAGACAGAAAATCACCTAAATATTGGAGATGCAGTCTTAAAAACATTTATTTATTTAACATGTGCTATTGAATTGCACAAAAAGGATCAAGAGTGACTTTCAAATCTGCTTCTTAAGTTGCCTTTAGACATGGCAGAGGAGGTATTTGGATTTCAGAGAAGTGAATGTAACTAAACTATTTCTTAGGCTTATCCACAAAGTAATTGCACATTTGGATGATAATATGTTTGCAGCATCAGATGTAATACATAGTGCTGCAGTAACAATTCACAACAGGGGATACATGAATATTTTCAGTATCTAGGCTATAATATCATATTTTTAATAAGACTATGTCCTTGATTCTTTTTTATTTTGGGATGCAGCTGACCATGATGAGGCAAGAAAACACCGGGCAGCAAGCTGGCTGGGCTTATCATCAGAGCTTTAAACTAGATTTGATGGGGAAAGGGGATGTAGTGCTGAATGACAGAAAAGAGCCAGGGAATACCACCCCTTTGGGAAGTAGAGGGGCATAACCTCAGATTTCTTCCAGAGGAATTTGGGAGGACTCCTCCAAGAAGGTAACATTGCCAACAGACCAGTTGAAATGCATCAGTGCACATAGCTTGGGCAATAAGCAGGAAGAGATCAAAACCATGGTGCAATTAGAAAACAATGACCTAACTGATGTTATGGAAACATGGGGGACAAAATGCACAGCTGGAATACTATGACTGAGAGCTGTAATCTTTTCAGCAGGGATGGGTAGGGCAAGAGGGGTGAGACAGTTGCCCTCTGTGTTAAGAAGCAGATAGATTGTGAAGAGCTGCCTCTGAGAAAGAGCCATCACAAGGCTAAGAGCTTGTGGGTAAACATTAAGGAATAGATCAATAAGGGACATCTGGTGGTGTCACGGAGTTAAAATCCCTTGCTCTGTAAGAGTAGAGCAAGTCAGAGACTGCCTCATGAGGCTGAACATGTACAAGTCCACGGGGCCAGACAACAAACACCCCAGGGTCCTGAAAAAACTGATGTGATTGCCAAGCCACTCTCCATCATATTTGAATAGTCATGGCTGTCAGGCAAAGTCCCTGATGACTGGGAAAAGGGAAACATCACTCTTCCATTTTCAAGAAAGGGAGAAAGAAAGACATGGGGAACTACAGACCAGAGAGCAATGGTAAGCCACTGGCACAGGCTTTCCAGAGAAGCTGTAGGTGCTACATCCCTGGAGGTGCTCAAGGCTGGGTTGGATGAGGCCCTGGGCAGCCTGAGCTGGTGGAGGGCAGCTCTACCTATGGAAGGGGTTAGAACAAGATGTTCTTTAAGGTCTCTTCCAACCTCAGCCATTCTATGATTCTGTGATTCTTTCTCATCTCTCTTAATTTCAGAGCTGATTTGCTTAACTCCTTTTTATCTAGCATTCAAGTACTTTGTCATGTTATCCAACTCAATTTTAAGGAGTATTTGTCCCTACACCTCAATTTCTTTTCCCATCTCTTTCAACTCCTGGAAGACTCAATAGTTCTGAAAATTTTCCAGCAATCAAATCCACTTCCTCTGGTACAAAATAATAGCACAATCATTTTCAATAAAAATAGTTTTTTTTCTTCTGTTTTTCATTTTTGCTTGCAAATTCTGTTGGCCAAGTTTGATGCACTTGTAGGATCCTACCCTTCTGTAATCGGTTTGCTGTCTCATTCTTCAACAAAAATCTAGCAAAATAAATTCTATATTTAATCTCTTTTCCCAATACCAGCATTTAGTGTACTCTGCAAACCATTATTTTCCAATTGAAAATATTTTTCCTGACTCATTAATCCTATCCTTTCCTTGTTCTTTATTCCTTCTACTCTTCACCTTCTTTCTTTTCCTTTGAAATCTTCCCTGACTACATACTGAAGGGGGTGCTGCCTATCCTTGGAATAAGCTTTCACTCCATTTGTTTCTCCATTTACTTTCTTCCTCCTTTCACCGCTGATTTTTCATTCATAAAAACACCTACCAGCATCCCTCTTAGAAATACTTTTCCCATTTTCTACAGAAAAGAGTTTTGTTTCCTCTGTGTAATACATAACATCCCTATGAGCACGAGGCCACTAAAAGAAATTAGAAAATAAGAACGGGCTAAATGAATTAAGTATGAAATGTACACCAGGACTACTGATTAGTAACTCTTTAAAGGGAAAGAGTATGCAAAAGTAATTTATTTATTTCCTGGCGCATTAGAGATATTGAAATAAGGTTGATGGTTGGATTAGATGAACTTAGAGGTCTTTTCCAATCTTAAAGTCCCTGTGATTCTATGAAAAGTAATTTATATGTTTACATTTCCTAATATAAACTCCAAAGCACACTTCATTTTCCTTTAACAGAAATGTAAAAATTAACAACTGCAAATTTTAATTACTTTACACTTACTAGCATCATGGGCTTTTTTTTAGGAAGAGTATCACCAACAGGTGGAGAGTGGTGACCTTTCCTCCCTACTCAGCACTGGTACTAAAGTACTATGTCCAGTGCTGTCTAGAGAGGTTGTAGAGTCTCCATTCTTTGAGGTATTCAAAACCCAACTGGACATGGTCTGAGGCAACCTGTTCTGGCTGTCCCTGCTTTAGCAGGGTGATGCCTGGTAATAAATTCAGAGCCTTCAGCAATTAATTCAAACTCATCAGCAAATTGACATTCTGTCCAGGAAAGGTTACTTTGCATAGATAAGCAGGACATCAGAAGCCTAAAAGCAGAGTCTAAACAATCCACAAGCCTTGAGAAGGTGCACTGTACCCTGCTAGGGTTGATAATATAGGTACCATAGCATGGACAACATGCTGATTAGAAACTTAGTCAACATCCATGTTTTTGGAAATAAGTTCTTGACCAAATATGGGACAGGGCCAACGTAACATGTGACCTTTTTTCCTAGATAACACCTCCCAGTGGAACCTCACAAGTATCAAAGACCCCCCTTGCAAGAATCCTACATTAACACAGCATGTATTATTAGATTTTAATATGCATAGAAAAACTAGGAACAGGCAGGCACTTCATGGAAATTGTTTGAATATTCTAACATTAAAATGTATGAAATCCGTGTGCTTTAGGTCCTGGGTGTGCATTCTATGAGGAGTGATCTCCCTTACAACCAGTGCTGCAATAAAGTAATGTCAGCTTTCAAATCTGTCATTCATGCTAGTGAGTTTCATTCCCAGATTTCAGTGACAAGGGGAGCTGGACTAGATGATCTCCAGAGATTCCTTCCAACCTCAGAAATTTGGTGAATTTCTGAGGTTGGAAGGAATCTCTGGAGATGTATATGTATATGTATATGTAAAATACTGATTTTACATATATTGTAATAACACATGAAAAAAAGTCCTCCAAGCATTCCTCTTCTCTTTGGATTTGATAATTTCTTATTATTAGCAACTAATGTCCAGAACAGTGATGTGATGAACTGTATCAAATACAACTGTTCAATGTCTATTAGTCCATAGAAATAATTCTGGTATTGTTAAAATCTTGACAGATTAGTGTGATCCCCTTTAGAAATAAGCAGTGTTATGAGTAAGCCCTCTCATGAACATGCATTTTCCGAGGACACCAAAGAATTTTAAAACCTCTGATTGGTTACATCAGTGCAAATGTTTCTATTTAGAACAAGAGAAAGGGAGGAGCTGGAGAGAAAGGAGTCTTCCAGTTGTTCTTGATCAGTACATATACACAAGGAATTGCATGCTCCTGAGTCATGTTCTATGTGGTTGTGATCTGTTCTCAGCTGCTTTTGCCAATAGTAGGATACCACAAGCTTGAGCCACACCATTCCCAACCGCTATCCCCTCCCCCCCTCCCCCCAAAAAAATGACCTTTTCCATCAACTCTGAATTACAGAATAATGGTCAGAAATCAGTGACAGATTTCTGGAATCACTGGCAACTTAGTTCTTCAGAGTTATGGAACAGCCCAACAAATTACCGCTGTACGTAGGGTTAATTTCCTCACTAAGAAAGGATGTTACTGTCAGACAGAAATTTAAAATGTTTCCTCCTCTGACCAACATCCCTACGGTGTTATCAGGATTGAGCTGGAGGCACTGAATTCTATTTAAGAAAACCTCACATGGATAATCATTAGTTCTATTGTATAGTTAATAAAGGTGTAGCCATGGAATACCTGCATATGCTAACTTACTCAGTATGCTTTCGAACCCTCTATGCTTGACAGACAAGAACCATACTGGATTACTTCATTTACAAGTCCACTCTGAGTGCAGAAAAGAAAATATTAAATCATACAGTACTTATAAAACCTTCACTTAAAAATATGAATTTTGAAATAATACTAATTTGCAGAAAAAATGCTTAGAGCCAGTATTCACTGCAGATTTATTTTCTTAAGCTGAATCCTGGAAGAGTCACCTAAAAGTGACAGGTTAAAAAAAAAAGAGGGGAAACAAAAGAAATTCCCTACCACCTCTATTATCAAAATTAATTAATTAATTGTAAGAATCATCAACACAGCACTCGCACAGAAAACTACAACCCTATCAATAGAAGTATACTGACAGATTTCACTTTACATTCAGGCAGAGGAGGGTAATCCGAGCTATACGGATGAATAACTCAAAGGTACTGTAAAGTTCTGTAAGAGACCACAGGGAAACTCCTGTAAAATCTAGATCCTGAGCTTTACACCAGTAATTAGCAGAGTCTGCAATCAAGTTGATCTCCAGGGAAAGAAGACAAAATGAAATCCTCATAAGCAAATCTGTCTTTCTAAATCTACCAGCAGACATGAAACATTAAGTGGATTAAAGCCAAGAAAGGGCAAAAAAACCCAGCTTTTCTCTCCTCACTAGCACTTTGGAGGATGAAGTTCCTTGGAGACTGCTTATATTCAGAGAAAGGAGAAGGGGGTGCAAAGACTGTGTACCTTACTGTGACTGTCTAGATCCTAGACAGACAGCTACAAATGAGCCTAGATGAAACATTACTGACTGAGACAGACAAAGGAGGACAGGAATGATGATTACACTACTCTGCAATGTGAATTGCTACAGCCAAAGTGATGTCCTAAATTATTCTATGAATGTAGTCGCTGATCATCCATTTTAAAATTAAAGATATATTGTTCCCTGTGAAAATGAAATCAAGGACTCTACTCTGAGCTCTCCCATTATGGAACAAATCAGATAACGTAAATCAAGTGTCATCTTGTACGGTGATCTCTGTAGGAATAAATTTGGCAGCTGAGTCAGACATGTCAAAAAGCACCAAACCCATACCAGGAAGCTCACTGGCACTCTGCACTGTTATTTCATCTTTGATATTTCTGTCAATTTATTAAGGAACAATACCTAGCTGTTTTTGTGGGCGAACTTACCACATAAATCTACAGCAAACATCAGAAACATGAATCCTTATGCCTAAGGAAAACCTCTGGGCTCTGCTGAAATCCTTCAATTATGCAATGACAGATACCTAGCAGAGTTGTTCAGCTTAAGTCTTTCAGGACCTACAGATACCTAAGGGCAACTGCCTGAATTCTACTGTGTCATTTAATTGCCTGGATGCCAAAATTATGTGTCTACATCAGGGCAATTCACAAACAGTGTGGTCTTCCATCTATCTCACCAACCCACTAGGTGCTGCTATTTGCTAGATCTCTTTCATAAGAGGTGCAGGCAAATTGTGGTTCCCCAAAACCTGCATATGCACCGTCATCTCAAAACTCTGGTTAGAGAGCCCTGCTTAGAAGCAGGAGACTCCATAATTTCCAATTCACTTGACTACTATATAACCTAGCCACTGGTTGTTTGGGCACATGCCATAAAAATCCTCCTTTGAAAGCATCCTACTTTGTATGAATATACCCTATACACATATAAATATAAACACATATTAATCAAAGTAAAGACTTGAACAATATTACTTCCTACCTAGTAGATCATTAAGTAAATATCTTTTTTTTCTGCTATGTGTTGTGAATATTTGAAGTGGAATAGCTTCACTAAGTAAACACATAAGCAAAGCCCATTAAGAAAGCACAGTGGCCAGATGGTTAGGGAGTTCTCTGAAAAGCCTGACCAAACCAAACATGAGCAAAGGTTCATATTAGAGATTGTGGTAGTTAAAAAAACTTGTCTCTCCCTGACCCATTCCATTAAATGGTGACTGCTCAAATCACCTGGTTACTGGCTATACCAATTGGCCCTCTCCTCTCTTCTTCCATTTCTGTCTGTTTTGCTGTGAGGAAGATCTGACTTTGTTTAAATAGCATCTCTTAGAGGGAAGTAGAGAATCACAAGAAATAATAAATGCCACTTGAAGCTTTTCTTCCAGGCTCTACTACTTCTCATCAAGATTTCTTAATGGTTAGCTTACATATCTTTCTCTTCAGCTTGCTGTCTTTGGAAGACCTAACTCTAATTTGTCTTGCTCTTTCCAGACATTTCTAAGGCAGCTTAAAAGGGTAATTTGAGGCAGACATTTCCAATAGGTATTCATGTCTTTTTGTGGAGCCAATTTTTTGCTTCCCTAGTGGGGAAAACCTGCAGTTTCCATTAAACAATAATATGCCACTACAAAAAGGCCAAATTTTGACACTTCAACTTCCCATCACACCTACTGGACTCTTTTCAAAAACCAAACACTAAGTAAAATTTATCATATAATAAATAATACAATCAAAGCTAGATACCGGGCACTAGCTATCAATGCATAGTGTCAAAATCTAAACAGCTTTAGAAGAGAGAAGTACATAACAAATCTTCTTAATTGAAGTGTTTTTAAAATCTTTCAAAGTTCTTTGCAATACTGATGCATAGGATGCTGGAATGTAAGAAGTATGAAAAGTTCTACATAGCCCAGAACTGGCCAAGTGAGGAAGACACTTCAGTAATTTCTATTTTGCTGCACAGGCAAAAAGGATCACATTTCCATGGCTGAAGTTAAAGACATCTCTCAGTCTGAAAAATGGATTCTGGTAACATCAACAATATACAACCAATACTGGGTATGTGTATCAACTCAGAAGAAAAAAATGAGGAAAACAATCGTTACGACAAACAGCAGACTAAACTAAACTTGACAGGCTTGAGTGATGACATAATACCCTCTTACTCTTGATGGTGACACAAAAATGCCAAAGGACACAAAGCTGTCAGTCTTGTTGTTTATCTTCTATCTTAGACTAATAAAAGGAGGTTGGTGATTGACAGAGCAGACATGGGCACAGTCCTAGGCATACAGTTTGCACTCTTTGAAACACATATTGATGGTTTTAAAGGTGGCTTATTTGTTATTGACTTTTTTCTGTATTACCTTTGTGGTCTTTCTCAAACTTTTGAAACAACTTTTTTAAAGCAAACATTTCTGTTTTAAATTCACAATCAGTAGTTTTAATTGCTGATACTGCAGTGCCCTAGTAATTTATTAAAAGAATCAGCTTCTGGACAAGTGTCAAACTTAGTTAAAAACGAAACTGAGTTTTGCATAACCCCTTAGGTACTATCATGGTGAATAATGGAATATTATCAAATGTTTTTATTTTTAGCTCTCTCAGAAAACAAAGTCTGAATGCATCTTGCTTTATCAGCTCCTATCTACTAAAAATGGAAAATGACACAGGTCTCCATAGAGCATACTACTGAGCAGCATCCTTTAATTCTAGCATATTAATCTTACAAGGCAGGCAGAACTCCAAAGAAAGAGACCAATGAACAGTTTATATGGTGAAGCATTGTCAAAAACAAGCATCTTATTTAGTTATTGTCCAAGTCACTCTGTAGGAAACAGCTGACAGAAAAGGCTGTGAAATGAACCAAATATCTTTGAGAATATCTTTGAGTAATTCAATGGATAAGCCTGTGTTATTAAAAACATAGGAGACAACGTTTTCAAAAACTTTCCCTAAAGAAATGTATATGTGTAAGGTGAACGAGTAAAATCTCAAATAATTCTGCATTATTATTGAAGAACCTCATACAATAAAAGAGACTAACATATAGAGCCAGACTGTGTTGCAATTCATTCTTTTCTCTGGAGCAGTTGCACAGGCTAGTGCTAGCAAGGTATATCTTTGAGGCTTCCAAGAGATATCTTCTCTTCTAATATACATGATAATAAGGGCATTCAGTCCCTGATTCACTCTTCCACTCACACAGAAACTACAACTGATGGGCACAGTACTGAGGAGCAGTATGTGCACTTCCTACTGAGAATGATCTGCTCCCCTACAAAGCACTGAATGTACTGCTGAGAAATACATGACCTTCTTCTGCTTTGTAATCCGATTTGTTGCTTGACCTTGTCTGCAGGCACTTAAGTTCCCTGAGCCCAGATTTCTAACCCTACATGGTGGCAATGGCTTTTCCTTCAGTCTAACACTTGCTGTAAAGCATTATTATAGGAAAGGCAAAGTACCCAAGAAAAATCAGTCTCATCCCAGAGTGGATTGGAAAACATTCCCTTCTGGATACAGACACAGAAATACAAATAGGCTCAGTTTTAACAGCTCAATTAATCTCTCAGTTGCAGAGCCTTGGGGCAGCAGCAACAGGGACAGGAAGAAAGTGTTTGGCTAGAACAGCTGAAGTAAGAAGACTTTCACTACTCTGTTACTGCCATCACTGCATGTCCGTGTATTCACTACCATGGAGCTTAAGATGGAAGTCTCTGTTCTGAACTCCTCACTGACTGCAAAGCAGTGGAATGCCCCTTCCCTCTCACAGTGATTTGGACAGATGAGAAACACATTTCTCAAGTTTCAGCAAAACAATTTTCTTTGAGGTTGAGCTTTGATGGTAACACTGGCCATCGCAGCACAACAATTCAAGACGTGAGAGATAATCAGAAAACTCCCCTCTCATTCCTGTCATACAACTGCATTATTAGGAAATTATGTACATTGTAGTAAGATGTGCTGGTGTGCACCACTGTGTTACTGGCACAGTACTCCAGCTGTTGAAGTCATTTCTCTTTGACATCATGCCCTACTACCTGAATCCCTCCAAAGCTCAGAAATGTCCACTCTATCATGTCTTATTACTCAACCAATGTTGAGTAAAAAAAAAAAAAAGCTGTCAATCAGGAAACTCAGCAGCAAGTATCTCTTCCTTTCCTATGCCCACCATTTCACTCAGTGTGTTTCCAGCGATGGCAGAGTATTATAATTTCATTCAGGTACAGGAATCTGCCAGTGTTTCAGCCATCTTGTCTTCCCCAGGGCAGGATATGAGTAAAATATGTGAATGAAATACATGAGTAGAATAAAAGTGGGTGTTTTTTTTTTATTTACTGAAGTGTGCATTAGCTGAACAGCTGCTCCCTGCTGCAGCACTGCTGTCAGCCTTCTTAAAGAGATCAGTACCTTTTACCAGTAGATCCTAGAAATTTTATATAGAATTCATTGCATGTTCATATGAAAGTATACCCTTATTTTGTTTTAATATTTTGTTCAGAAAATGGGAACTTCTTGCTAGTGTTAATGGTATAATAAAACTCCTCTGATAATGTTGTAATATATCAGCCTGATATATTTAAAGCAGCAATATGACATACTTACTGACACTTCAGTATATAGCCAAAATACCACGTCATTATTCCTCTTCCCATGACGCACTCCATACTGAAAATCAGCAACAATAAAAATGAAGGTATTTAAACAAATTTATGGTTTCAAGGGCAGCCTAAAAATACTATAATACAGCCTTTAAGTACTGTGTTTTTAATACTCCGATGTCAGCCTCCTGTCAAAGCAGCTATATTCTGACTATGAAAGAACATGATCTTGTCTGAACTCAGTCAGAACTCCTCAGATGTAATTCCAGCTCTAAAATGTTCATAGCTGTAAGCAGATTCTCAGATTACATGGAATCAGTTTAATTTCTACATTAAAATTTTAAGTGTTTTGCCAAAGTAATACCCTTACAACTTTACGATAGTAAATGTAAATTATACTCAGTCACAAGCAACACCATGAAAAAAAACCACAACCGGTTCTGAGAAGGGAATAGCTCTTAATTGAACTAAAAGACTTAAAAAAAAGAGATACAAGTAAGAGGTCTAGTCGGCAGGAATCAGAAATGCATACCTCAGAATGGATACTAAGTTCTTTTTTTTTTTTTGCTGGTAAAGTTTTCACCTTCTATCCCTATTTCAGAAATGCAGATGATGGTTACCAGTAGCACAGAGATACTGAGTTCATGAACAGGTAACAGAATCACTAACAATATCCTACAATTTAAAGCAAATAAATTAACAATACCAAACTATAATTGGAAAGAATAAAAGCACTGCAACTATTTTCACTCATTTTTTTCTCATCTACATCTTATTTTTTAATAGGTCAAAATAGAAAGACAGAAGACAAAATACAATTAAGCATACCTTATGGACTAGCAAAGCTATGTTTTTTCTAACAATAGCTTGGAGCAGTTTCCACACACTCCAGACTGTGGTACACTGGGGCATATCTAGACACCCATATTCTATTTTTCAGTGGTCTGTGCCACAGATTAGCATAGTGCTGTCAAAACTGACCAACCCTGCCATACTTGGTGAAATAGCCATCCCCTGCTTCCCACCCATAGCAGTAACACCTTGTATACTCACAGTCCCAGAGAGCAGTTTGTTTGAACAGTTTGGACAGGCTTGGCATGTGAAATCCCCCAAATAGTGAGAAGGTATTATTGAAAGAACATCACCTGAGAAGCAATTTATCACCACAGCGATGTTGTTGTCTATCCAAAGCAGGAACCAACTCCTGAACCATCTCCCTGGATGCCCCATCCCAGGAGACATCCAAGGTCAGACTGAACGGGGCTCTGAGCACCTGATGGAGCTGTAGGTGTCCCCGTTCATTGCAGGGGAGTTGGATTGGATGGCCTTTAAGAGTCCCTTCCAACTCAAATGATTCTGTGATCCCCTATGGAAACACAAGACCTTTGCAAGTGTAGGATCTCAGTGAACACAAACTGAGTGCCACTGTGGGAGGCTGATCTAAAAAGAAAGCTAGGATTTCTTCTGTATTCAGAAGTTAAGCAGAAACAGAATATAAAACACAAAGAAAATGCAAATATAATTCTTGGTAGTCAGCACTTGAACTGATGACCTTACCCTCAAAGTAAAGCACCAAAAAGTGTGCATTATAATAAAGAATAGTGTAATAGTTATCCTACAGGTGATTCCGCAGTGGACAAGTTGGTACCGTAAGAGAAACATCAGACGTAGCATGCATCTAAAGGCACAGTGCAGGGGTATCTGAAACACGTATAACTGCATTAGCTGGGCTCAGCAGCAGGAATGTTAGAAAAGCGATGCAGCTATACCACTATGGGGACCCATGCTGGTATTTCTGCATGGTACTTTGCTTCCTGCATCTCTTGTCAGTATCTCTGCATATTGATTGAGGTATAGATATTCTGCAAGACATCTTGCTAGGTTTTTGTTAGTGTTCAGTGATCTAAAAGTAGCATGTTTCCCTAACACAGCCATGCTAAAATCGACTGTGAGAAATTTCCAGGTTTTTCCCATCTACTGAGCTGAACCTGATTTTACTGGTGCATTGATTATGTCTGTCCCCCACTGCCCCACCCACAGAAAAAAAGGACAAAATTGATAATTCTTGTAATTAATAAGGTATACCTTTCATGTTAATGAAAGGGCCAATGATAGGCCATTTGATCAGTCTGCATTGTTCACCTATTGCAATATTTACTCTATGTTTAAGCAGTTAAGCAGTTATCCTGCGCTCATTATTGCTGAGCATCGTACTGGCAGCTGTAGTTCCTAGAATAAAAGTTCTCTTTACTGCAGAGAACTAAAAGTGGGTCTTCAATCCTGCTTTATCTTTCCACTTATAAAGTTATTTTCTATTTTTCACTGCAAGGTGATGTTTTTGTTAATCAGACTACCAGAGTCAATCCACCATAAAATACTGTTTGGCACAGAGATCATATATAATGTTTAAAGTTAATTACTTTTAAAAAGAGAAATAAAATATTTCTGTGAAATAATAGATCTCATACTGACCTGACATGAGCTGATTACTGCTATGCTGGAGCTCAGACATGGTTGTGCTTTACAAAACTTCTGACAGACATACTCAGGTTACCTACTGTAACCATTCTAGAATTAGTGCTGTTACAACAGCTGTCTTTTAACCTTCAAGCATTAGATCTGAGAAAGAGTAGGACTAGTGAGAGCCCTTTAAAACTGACATTAGCGATTTACAATGAAACACTTTCCCAGTTAAGACAGCATCTGTCACTATTATTCACACTGAGAAGTGTCTTAATCGGCAGGAAGCCCCACTGCAATCAATTACCAGGCAATTCCAGACTGTGATAGCCTTCAGTCCAAGAGAGCCACAATTTGACTCAGAGGGTTGCCTTCATTCACCTCCTGCTCTAAACAGGAGAACATGGTACTTCAGAAAAATGTTTTAAAGGACTCACAGACAATCCCTTTTTCCATCAGAACCATGACAGGTAGCTTTGTGCATGATTTTGCCCTTCTTATCCTAAGTTAGCTTAGCTCATAGAGAAGCTGGGATGGGTGATGTAGACATTTACTTATAAAATGATGGTAAGAGAAGCCTATGTAGCTCTTCATGCAGCTGCCAAGATTATGTTCTCCCTTCTTGAGCCAAAAGAAAATGGAAAACATACTGAGAAGACTGCATTATTTTTACTAAGGGCACCATAAGGGCATCATACTTATGAGTTGTAGTTAGGCTAACTGATGAACAATGAGAATTTGAAAGATCTACATAGTTTGTACCTAAAACAGAGACTTGTGCAATGCAAACCTGCAGGGCTGCTGTAGCAGACAGTACAGATTTAGAAGCGAAAATCGATGGTAAACGTGTCATGTCATGTTGTGTCCAACTATAAGGCACAGTAGACATGGTATCTCTCAGATGGGTTTGTAAATGCATTTAAAAATCTTCAAGTATTAGTAGGTGTACCAAACAACTCGTTTACTTGAAGTTACTTTCATGACTTCCACAGTTCAAATTAATTACCGGTAGCACTGATTTTGCAAAAAAAAAGTGCAGAGGTACACTAAACTATAACGTTTTCAATGAACTGGAAGTTAGTGACATAAATCCTTCATCAATAATCTTAGTGTAGTCCTGTTCTATTCCAATCAAATTTATGCTGCTCAAAACTTTCAAGCTACTTTCTCCATGAATAATGCTACTGTTTTTTTTCTTTCCGTGACTTGTATACCATTTCAGATTTGATAAATCAAGTCCTAAAAATTTTATGATTATTTCTGTTGTTGCAAGATTCCTTTTCACATACTGTTTTCCTGCCATAAGTTTTCATTTTCTTTTCCTTTCTTACATCGCTGTACTTCATAAATACACTTTGTCTACAGAGTTTTACTAGTCTGGTTTTTATGCTGTCTCTTTTAGTATTCAAGTTCTTTTATTCCTTTTGTTTTCCCCTTTGTCTTTCTTCACATCTCTGTATTGTTATGGTGTGCTGAAGTATGCAGTAGGAGTGAAGCTACTATGCATTTTAAAGAGGATGTCTGAATGAAAGGGGGAAGGAATAGCCACTAATCTTGGTTCAGATTTGTTTCCTTATAGTAACAGGTATTTACTCAACTGTGCTTCCAATATATAATTATAACTAGAGGTGACTATTTTTTCATTAACCTTTTTTTGATACTAATCATTGCAAGATTTGTAAACTGTTTCCTGCACAACTATGTGCATGACTTATACACTCTTCTAAATAAACTGCAGACTGCTATTATTTGAGCACCACAGTGTCAGACAGATTACTAGATAAGATAGCATAAAGGGAACTAAACAGTATATTACTTCACATGATTTCTGAGACCCTTGCATTAAATATTAAATATATTTGAAGAACACATAATCTGTCATCTCTCAGCTTCCCAGTCTCTTTCTCCTCATACTTCCACATGCTTTTTTATTTCAATACTCATTTTGAAAATACAAATTAATGAAAATATGCTTTAATAAACATAAATCAGCCAGAATTTAAGCTGCACATTTTCAGATATTAATCAACTTTTCCTCTCATGTCATAAGAGGGTTATGGAGCAATGGATTCTTGCCATGTTGCCTACATGAGATGCAGGCAGTGATGGCATGGTAAGCAAAGACTGTTAGTTCCTGCCCCACTTGGAAATTGTAACTGGTAGACCCACATTAATGTTTACACTCTTCTTTAAAGATCTAGCTGTTACTTTAATTGTTTCCTAAAACCACTTAATTTTCAGAATTTATAAAAGCCAATAATTACCTATTTGGTAACTAGAATGGGGGTGAATCACTGTGAGGCGGGTCTTTTACAGAACATCTTCTCCCTCCTGTTTTGCTCCTGCCCTTCCCTTTCGGCTCCAAACACACTTCAGTTCTAGACTGTCCATTAAATAATTTGTGTACATGGAACAGGTAGACAAGAAATGAAGCCTGAGTGACAAGTAATGCAGTTATGTTTAGCTATGATTTCATAATTATGGATAAAGTGACATGGCTTTTGTTCTATTTTTTTAATAATACCATGTCAGAGGTACAATTCTACAACCCATACTTAAGCAAGTAAATAATTTTAAAAAATGTTTCTTGATCAGTTTCCATTTATTTTTCAATTATCAGTTTTTATTTTTCAACAAGTTCTCAACTATTATTTTTCTGACAAAAATTATTTTGTTACTGTTATGAATCTATCATTCCATCAGCATGCAAAATGACTGGCAGACAAATCCCAGTTCTCTTCCTTTTCTGTAGTTGTTATGCAATTATGTCATGAGAACAGCACATTTTATTGAATTGTTCTTGCTTCTTTGTGAAGTTTTAGTGTATTAAAGACAAGACAAAAAGCATTACTTGTAATGAAGTCATAAATAACCCCATGCATCCTTTCTTTAAATTTATAAAACTCTTACTAACAAATGAGACCTTTAATTTACTGAGACATATCAAACATATGAAAATAAAATCTTTCATCATAACACAGTATCTTTGAAATGTTCTTGGCCAATCATATCAGATTGTTCCCATTGACTCAATCAGGACTAATTTAATCAGAAATAAATTAAGACTTCCTCTATTAGAGTAAAAATAAACATTTGATTCATTTTTATTCCCTTAAAATATTTTCTTCACAATCACGTAAAAATTGATGGGCTCAGCAGGCCTTCTGGTAAAGTGATGCATTTTCAGCTGGTCCTTCAGTCTGTTTTCCTAAGTTCACAGCATACAATATATTATGTATGATAATGGATGTCTTTTTGGTTGATGGCACTGGGATTGTACAAAATGGCCAACTAATAATGTCTCTCTCACTGTGACTATGTATATGTATACATGTATATGTATATACAGCAGCTCTTTGTTCCAGCTAACGTAACTAAAATGAGAACTATTTTCTTGGAAGAACTTTATGTTTAGCCTAAGCAAGAATAAAAGTTTTCCTAAAAGCAAAGACAGACAAACAACAGAACAGCCTCTCAGAGCAGTGCAAAAAAAGCAGACAAATTTTTGTTGATAATTTTCAAAATTAAACTGAATAAAATACTATATCCAAAAAGAACAATCTTGAACCAGAAAGGAGGAGAGACTCATTATCTTTTACCTGAATATCAAAATGTTAAATTTGTGTGAACAAAGTCTTTAGTCCAACCAAACTCACAAGGCTGCCTTGCGATGGCATAAAAAAACCCAACTTGGTTACGCCTTTGTCTAGCTTCAGCTTAGGCTGCAGTTGGCCTAATATCATCAAAGAAAGTTATTCAATACAATACGCTTTTTCTTGGGCCCAAGGTTCTTTAAAATAAGACACTGCAAGACAAATGGTATAATTTATACAAAAAAGGTGCAGCTAAGAATCAATAGTCATTCTCACAGATGAAACGTATAGCTGCCTCAGGTCATACAAAATACGGTTACAGCAATCTGCATCAGACTCCTGGATGGTCTATTACAAACATCCATTACACAAATGCAAGAATGAGGAGCAGCCTCAGATGTGATTAAAGAAAACACTGGAACCACAGAACACTGAATGATCTGCTGTCCTCTAAAATCCCTTTGTGAAGAAACAGCCTTGATTCACTCTGTGTCAGCAAAAACTGTCAAATGAATGACACACTTGGGCATCAAGCATTCATGCTTCACATTGCCAAATGAAAAAAGAAGATGAAAAAGTTCATCTCAATACATTCAACTTTTTCCCTAATGGTTTCTATAATGATAAGTATTATGCATCAAGCAGATGGGAGAAGTGAAATAGAGGTGACATTTGAAGCATATGTTAGCATCTCCTCATTCTCTTGTATGAAGCGCTTTACAAAGTAGGAAGAGAAACAACGAATTCTTTTTGTGTTCCCTAAATCTATTTTTATGTGAGAAATTGCTTTTTGTACAATTACTCTAAGTGAGCAGCTTAATTCCTTGCGAAGACCATGACAGTTGGGATGAAGAAGCTTCTAGTCCTCTCCTAGCTTCAACGTAATCCCTTTAGCAAGCAAGTTGGATGTTCGGCCCATGTCTCAAAACATTTCCCAAGGAATAAGGAGTTCAAGGTCCAGACATGTGTAACACTTCACTGGTGTAAAATCTTCAGAGAACTTGTTAGTCTTGTCTCATACAAGTTTTACAGCCTCACCACTTTACTGCGTTGAGTGGTACGAAGTCTGGACATGTGATTGATTTATCTATTTATGAATGCCTTTGATAATGTTTTTGCTAATAACAACTGTGACAACAAAAATCTGAGTATATTCACTCAGGACAGTGGCATTTTACATGCATAGCATTCAGTAAAACCTCAACATTCTGTTAACTTCTGGTGCCAAATACCTTGCCTTTTCCTTGGATTAGGAGCTGAATGTAGAGCTCCTATCTTTGTAACTCCAGGAATGTAGTAGCTCTGATAGGTGCATTAAGATAACGTCACCAGTACTGCACCATTGAGCAGAGGGAATGAACAGACCTTTATACTTGAAGACTGCAGTCTGAGAGATTGTGAAGAAACAATAGGAAGAGATAGGTCTTTTTTGCTTATTCTTTTGCAGTGTAGACTTCACATTTCCTCACTGATACCAGCTACTCCAAAATTATGCTTCGAAGATTTGATAGATGCATTTTAGAAGGAGGTTGAAGAGGCATCTGCACTTGGTTTATATGGAAAATGCTAATCCAGATTACTACAACAAATACCATACTAAAATTATATGCCAAAAGAAGAATATATTGCTAAAACTGTACTTAACTGTTGAGGGATCTCCTTGGATATTTGCTAATCTCTAAATTAGGCTAATCTCCAGATGAGAGACAGGATGTTCTTTTGAACCTCAGCTCTCACATTGATAGGATGTAGGCATCTGAGAGTATCTTTCCACTTGAGGTTGGGATATGCAGAGATGCTCCATGTGGAAACTGCTCAGTGTAGAATAAACAAAAATAAAAGGGACATTGTTTCCAATGACCAGCTTTTAATACTGCAGCATCCTTGCCTTTGACCAAAACAGAACTTTCAGAAAGTGCTGCAATAGCCCATATATGCATAGGAAGAGGTGCCATATGAGCTGGTGCCATCATTTTGGCAATGTTGACTTACTTTTCATGCTCCTGTTAAGTTTCACTGTGGGGACTTTTTAAAAATTAGTCAAGTGGATTAAGATATTTTCTGAGCTATCTTCAAAAAGAAAAATCTTATTGCAATTCAAATTACTATTGTGCTGTTTGTGTATTTATTAAGAAGGCAGAATACTTGAATATGCATAGTCCTACCAGAGCTCTTTTTTTGGTAAAACTGTAATTGTGTCTAAGCTTTACAAACCCAGATGTTAGGAGCTCACTTACATTCAGTACAGAGGATAAACGAGGGTGCCAAGTGCTAGAATAAGAGAGATAAATAAAATATTCCAATTTATCTGTATTTAGAAGTAGATATTTCTGTTGATATAATGGCTGCTTTGTCATAAAGCCATAATGAATCACACAGGTTTTATTGACCATTACATAAAAGTTGTTAAAATCATACAAAAAACTGAAGTCGTTGTTTCTGAGTGTATCCAGGGCTAACATTTTCAACTGATGTACATTAGTACAATTCATGCAATGAAAATAATAAAGCTTTGGAAGAACCTGTTAAATAGCCTTCATTCTGAATCTGAGTCAACTGGGAAGCAGGCATTTTGACAGCTATTTAACAGCAGAGGCTAAGTCCAAGTCAGCTATGTCATTCATTCTAGGTACATCATACAAACATTTACTCGTGTGAATGATACCTCATTATCATCGTAAGAACATGAAAATATGAGTATAAACTTGAAATACTGAAGTTCTAAAAAAATCCCATTCCCTACCCAAAGATGATAACTAAGTCACAAAATCCTTTACAACCCCAGGGAAATAGTCTTTTGTCATTGCTAGCATAGATTTGTCTCCTTTTAGCAGTCCAAATCCTGACAGTGACAACAGCCATCACAGTTATGATGGACGAATGTAATAAAAGAGGAACAAATTATAAACAACATTCAGTAAAGCTGAGCAATAGTAGAATTACAGCAACCAATTCAAATCTGAGTAATAAACTTCTCAAGTATCTTTTGTAAGTTATGTTACATTCTTGTTTAGATTTTACTAAGTTTTAGTGACAAATCACAAAGAAATGCGTACTGTAACAAAAAATAAGGTGGTCAATTTAATTATGAAGCTCTTACTCATTTAAAATAAAATGAATTTTAAAACATTGTTCTACTTATATAGAATCATAAACTGGCTTGGGTTGGAAGGGACCTCAAAGCCCACCCAGCCCCAACCTCTGCTGTGGGCAGGGCTGCTCCCCACCAGCTCAGGCTGCCCAGGGCCACATCCAACCCGGCCTTAAGCACCTCCAAGGATGGGGCATCCACAGCTCTGGGCAGCCTGAGCCAGGGCCTCACTGCCCTCAGTGAAAAAATTCCCCGATATCTATCTCAATCTCCCCTTGAGTTTGAAACCATCCCCTGTTGCCCTATCACTATCTACTCATGTAAAGGGTCGATAAAATGAAAAACAGCAATAAGAATTTCAGTAAAGAAAACCAGTCCTTAACATCGCTACTGTGCATCAGAGTGGACTGCAAATGCAACGATAATTTAGGTATTTAAAATGTAGTCTAAGGCATAAATCATCATGAAGCTGTCTTTATCACGTATAGAAAGGTAATCAAATGTCACTGTCTCTCAGTATAAGAATATAGTAAAGATGAGTTGAAAAGAAAGGCAAGCATCTCCAAACCACTTAGAAAAAAAATCTTGCAGTGATTTACATTTGCAGAGATAGAAACTCTTGCTAGTTGCAGCTTTTATTCATAGAATTTAACAAGGTCACAATCTATGTATGGCAGCAGCTAGTGGGACATTTTATCTTTTTAACAGTTTCTGTTTTAATTATCTGTATTATCAGAGATGGTGTTTTAATCACGGTAGCATGTAACATAAAATGAAAAAAAAAAGCAAATATTAATAAGGATTCAAAGAGTAAAGTCGGGAGGTTTAACAGAAGTTTAATAAACTTTATTCTGGGAGTAGAAAATATTGAGTATAGTGCATTCCAGTCCTGCCAGTTAGCACATGCTAGTCTCACATGGCTCCCAAAACGGGAATGTAGGAATTGAAGGGTATAAACTCTTCAGGAAAGACAGGCAGGGGAAAAGGGAAGGGGGTGTTGCCCTCTACATCAATGACCAGCTGGAGTCCATGGAGCTCGACATAGGGATAAATGAGGAGCTGACAGAGAGTTTATGGGTTTAATGTTAAAGGGAAGGCAGGGGAAGGAGACATCACAGTGGAGATTTGCTACAGGCCTCCTGATCGGGAAGACTGAGTGGATGAGGCCCTCTATAAGCAGATAGGAGTAGTTTCACGTTCACAAAACATGGTCCTCATGGGGGACTTCAACCACCCCAGTATCTGTTGGAGGGACAACACAGCAGGGCACTGGAAACTGAAGAGGTTCCTGGAATGTGTTGATGATAACTTCCAAGTGGTACTGGAATCCATGAGAAAAAATGCTATGCTGGACCATGTCCTCTCCAACAAGGAAGGGCTGGTGGGTAATGTGAAGCTCAAAGGCAGCCTTGGCTGCAGTGACTATAAAATGGTGGAGTTCAAGGTTCTTAGAGTGCCAAAGAGGGTGTGCAGCAAGCTTGCTGCTCTGGACTTTAGGGGAGCAGACTTCGAATTCTTCAGGGAACTGCCTGGCAAGGTGATATGGGAGAAAGCTCTGGAGGGAAGAAGGGCCCAAAAAACCTGGACAGTATTCAAGGGCCATCTCCTCCAAGCCCAGGAGCAGTGCATCCTGAGAGAAAGGAAGGCAGGCAAGAATGCCAGGAGGCCTCTGTGGATCAACAAGGAGATCCTGGACTTACTTAAGCACAAAAAGAAAGTCTATAGAAGGTGAAAGCAGGAACGGTTACCTGGGAGGACTACAAAGAATTTGTCTGAGCATCCAGGGATCAGGTCAGGAAAGCTAAAACCCAGACAGAATTAAACCTAGCCAGGGACATAAAGGGGAACAAGAAGAAATTCTACAGGTATATCAATGATAAAAGAAAGGCCAGGGAAGATGTGGGCCCTCTCCAGAAGGAAACTGGAGACCTGGTCATGAGGGATACAGAGAAAGCTGAGTTGCTCAATGACTTATTTGCCTCAGTCTTCACTGGCAAGGTCTCCAGCTACTCCGCCCAAGCTGCAGAAAGCAATGATAAGAACTGGGAGAAGGAAGATCTGCCTGCTGTAAGTGAAGATCAGTTTTGAGACCATCTAAAGTACCTGAAGGTGCACAAGACCATGGGACCCAATGACATCCATCCCTGGGTTCTGAGGGACATGGCAGATGAAGTTGCCAAGACACTACCCACCATATTTAAAAGGTCATGGCAGCCTGATAAAGTTCCCACTGACTGGAAAAGGGGAAACATAACCCTCATTTTCAAGAAGGGAAAATAAGAAGATCCAGGGAACTACAGGGCAGTCAGTCTCACCTCTGTGCCTGGCAAGATCATGGAGCAGATCCTCCTGAAGGCCCTACTAAGGCATACAGAAATAAAGATGAGGTGATTGGTGGTAACCAACATGGCTTCACCAAGAGCAAGTCATGCCTGACAAACTTGGTGGCCTTTTATGATGGAGTTACAGTGTCAGGATATAAAGGCAGAACAACTGACATAATCTATCTGGACTTGAGCAGAGTATTTGACACTGTCCCACACAACATCCTGGAGAAAAATAGATTTGATGGATGGACCACTCACTTTTTAAGTGGAACAAATATTGAAACTATTTAAGGAGAGAACTTTCAAAAAAAGCCTGATATGTCTCATTACTTTTTCAATGATATTTCTCAATGAAAAATATTGCTATTGTCACTCATGCTGATGCAACAAACTTAACTAACTCTGTTTCCTCTATACTCTGCATAGTACAAAGCTATCATGTGCTGATTTAGGGAAGAGATATCACCAGAATTTTTTCAAATCAACTTCTTTTTTTCCTTTAACAAGAAGCAGCACTGCAGCATTAATGTTTGGTGGAAGTCTAAAACTACTCATACAAGTAATCACAGATTGCAGCACTGTGAATCTAAACTGCAAGAACTGGCCTGAGGCTTGCAATTGCTGCTACAACAGTTGTGGCTGAATAAGCTATCATTTGACCCTAAGGCACCTGTCCAGCCAAAACATATCAAGGAATGGATGACAACAGCTATTTCAGCAGTATTTGCAGGGACAAGAACACATCAAGAGTCAACAATGAAAGTAATAAAAAAGGTTAAACTTTCCATTACAAATAAAAACCAAGAAAACCTCTCCAATCCTTTTTGTAGAAGAAATGTGTGCAATGCCAATGCTTAGAGGTAGAGGGAGAAAAATAAACTCCACGCATTATGATCAGTCAAGGTAAAAAGGATGCCACTATAATCCCCAGAAACAGTCTTCAGGAAAATAAGCGCATCTCAGTTGTTGTTTTTTTTTTTTTCAAATACTTTTGCCACTGTATTTACAGTTGATTTGAGTAATTCTTATCTCATCTTATTACCCATCTCAAAAGCATGCAGGATAAACTTCATGGCAGTCAATATTTATTTAACCTTCAACATAACTGTCCCTGTACACAAACTTTTGAATGAAACCTGGCAAATATTCTACAGAGACATATGGCTGTAACAGGGTAGGTAGGCAGGCTTTGATCTTAGATCTTAGGGACAGTTCTAGTTCTTAACTAGAGGAGATGCTGATGCAGACACTAACAGAAGACTGGGTAGATGCACCGTAATCTGGACATATGCTAGCAGTGGGTAATTAATACACGAAACATACTGGATTTGGCTTGCTATTTTGTCTGTGCTCCATGAAGCTGATTTAACATAAGCTGAAAATCAACATAACTACTTCTACTCTAGAACCAACTATTCTTAAAACCCTAAGTATACTTGTCCAAAGTAAAGCACTAGATCAAAGATTTTTTTATTATTATTGGTGTTTGTATACCTTTCAAGTAGTATAAACAAGAATAGCCTGAAGTCTCTCTTTCCATTTGTTACTCTGTTTTAGGAGAATAAAAGAAAACTAATAATCTCCAATTACAAAGCATACGTCTTGAGCATTTAAATATTACTTAATTCGTTACTTCCAAACATGGCTTTAACCTTCCACTTAGTTTGTTTGCATGTCTCCTGTAAACTTCTTTTCACTTGGGGAAACAAACAAACAAACAAACAAACTATAGTCAAACGCAAGGTACATTTGAAAATGATAACACTGGTTCTACATGTATATAAAGAAAAACATCTCTGATAAGTAGCTACGACATTTAACATATAATGCAAACTCATATGAAGCAATGCAATTAATACATTTATCAGACTGTCAAATTAATATTGCTACAAATTATGTACTCAATTTCATTATCAAAAGAGAATTTGCGTAATGTGTAGGCAAACCATCCTCTGTGAAAAAGACAGTGTGCTGTGTCTGGTCATGCAGCTAGTGAGGTCATTTAACAAGGAATTGAAAAAAGTAAAAAATAAGTGAAAAATGCAGTGACCAAGCCTGGAAATCTTACTGATGAAAAGTGACTAGATTTCAAAAAGGCTGCAGTTCAGAAACCATCATTAAGCACTGGCACCAGCATACATAAAGAGCTAGGAACCTGGAGTTAGAATGCTTAAAAATGAATTTCAGACACATTCTTAGGTGTCTTTTGGCTTCTGTTCATATTTTTTTTTCTTTGTGTTGTTTGTTTGTTTTAGTCTCACTTTGTTATTTACAGATTTGCTGTCAATTATTTTTTTTTCTCCAGCAAGTTATTAGCTAACTCTAGAAGAACATACACTGCTACCAAGCACCATGGAGGTCACTCCCACACATCTGATTACCTCCACACTTGATTCATAGGAGTGTTGCTAGACATGAGCAGTAAGCTACTGTGAAAAATCCACTCATTTCTAAGACAGGTGTTTACTACAAACTACTCTTGAAATATGGAAGCTACAAGAAGCTCACTAAATGTTATGGTAATAGTCTAACTTCCAGAATAGCACTTTAAATATTGGGAATTAGTAAAAGGTAGGTATTGTACAAAAGAAGTCAGCTTCTTAAAATATTGGCAATAACTTTATAAGTGGTATTGCTAAGGAAAAGACTATGATCCAAACTCATAAACAAAAGAGACACTACATATAAATTCTCATATGTAGAATAAACAATATATCTTTTCCAACTCATCTACAGAAATTTTGAAAATACCTTTTTAGGGAAGCAAAATGGTATTATTACATTGGCTACAGGTTATCCAATTATATCACATCCAGTTGATTAAAGCAAAATGATCTCAAAGACAGTTTCTAGGAAAATAACAATTACTATTTGCTCTGGTTGTTACACAAATACCTAAAACTATATCTTTAACCTAGGATCATTGTACACTTAAAAAGAGGAGAAGATCGTGCCCTCAAACATGCAATAGGTACATAAGGCAAAGCAGAGTTAGGAGATAGGACCATGGCCTTAAGGCCTCCAAGCTAGCAGGAGAACCTGAGAAAGATTAATGTTCCTATTTCCAGAAGTGCTTGTCAAAATGATATTCACAAGTGAACAGTGTCTCCCTAGACATCTAGAGAGGTAAGTATTTCTAAATGTCTGTCTAATCCCCACCCTGCTGAAAAAGACATTGAGATTCCTTCCAATCCAAACCATTCTATGACTCTATGATTATGAGCATTCACTCTCTCTGAATCACAATTTTATGAGGGACAAGCACAAGAGAACTTGTTACTGAAACAAACAATATAAATTTTCTTAAAGAAGTAAAGCTTTCACTGGCTTGTACCTCATGGATAATTATAAATATGGATTTTGATTATTTTAGGAAGATGACATTGTATACTAAGGCACTGAACTAGGACTTTTTTTATTTTTTATTTTTTACCACTGACAGTGTTTGAACAAGGAAAAGATCACAGAAGTATAGATGAACACTACCGTTACTTTTATTAAAAAAAAAAAATCGGAGAGACAAAATATGAATACTTCTTGCAAAAATCTTGCTCTGTCTATGAGAGAGCTTGGTTAGTCAGAAAATTTTAACTCGGCTTTGGATACTGGATAGACTTAGCTGCTCTAGCCAATTCAGAGATTCAGGACATGAACTGAAGATGGGGTCAGGAGTTGGACATGATGATCCCCGTGGGTTCCTTCTAACTCAAGATATTCTGTGATTCTAGGAAGTAGAAATGTATTCATCTTGTAAGCTTTCTAGTAGAAATTCTAGATATCAAAAAATCACTTAAATGCTCTTCTATGGGCCTGTTTAAGTCTTAAACAATTAGGCTGCTTGGGTATCTATCTCTGCTCTCTCAGTACCCAGGTATTTCTGGGAATTATACCCCACCTTGTTTACCAAACGTTACAAAAGAAGCCCACGACAGAAAGAGGATTTTATAAATCCTAACCCAGTATGTTGAGCATATTATTCTATTTTTGTCAGTTTCCCCCTCCAAGCTAGTTTCTACCACCACAGTATCTTACTGACAAATCATTCCTTGAAGGCATTCTTTCCTCATTCCTCAGTTCTTTTCCCAGATATGGCTTCTCTCTCCTCTATCTTTTTGATCTCTCCATCTTCTTTTTACAGAGAGAAGCAGCGCACTGAGATCTCACCCCTTGATGTTCTCTGAGGAGCTTTCTGAATCTTATTACTCAAAATCTTGAGTCCTATAAAAATCTTCAGTGAAAACAAACAACATTGAAGAGAATGACAAGGAGTACAGAGACTTCACAGTGATGGCAAATATGAGATAAAGACATCAGACAGTGAGTTAAACGGAGTCTGGAAAGTACAACACTTTACTTAAAAATAATGAATAATAAAACCAAAGACCTACTTGCAAGTCTAAGCAAATGAACTTAAATTATTCAAGTCCAGATCTTCTGGGTGGAAACTGGTCATTCACATAAATCCTATCATTCTCCCTCTAAAACCTAGCCCTCCTTAAAGCATCAGCTCATAGTTAATAACTAATGGTGAAGGTCTATGACTTTCACATACTAGCTAAGCAGTCCACCTTCACACTCAAGAAAACAGACTTTTGCCTTAATAACACACAGCCTTTGTTCCAAGTAGCTTAGAAGCAATATTGAATTTAAGGTTCGTAACATGTTATTGTTTAGATCAGAACTGAAGAATTCAGATCCTAATGTACTGTAAAAAAGCACCGTAATGCAAATCTCATTGCTGACCTTTCTATCACATATCACAGTTGCTACTGCACCATGGTGAGACAGGAATATTCTTGTAGCTCTGAAGAGAGATAGGTTCAACGATCAGAGGTTCTAATATCTCTTTGAATCATCAACATCAGAATCTCTGATTCAGAAGTATATTCAGAGAAAGGAGCTGTGGGGGAGTTCCTTTAAGAAGAACAAGCAAAATAGAGTGAGCAAAGCACAAAACTAATTAAACTTGATGCAACAAAGAAACTAAAGCATTTTTGATGCAATTTATTAAAGAGAAAAAGCTGTGAAATTAACAGCAATCAAAAACTAATTAAAGTTGATGCAATAGGAGCAGCCAAAGAATGCCTGATAACATTTATTGAACCAAAGAAACATGGCTGTCAAGTTAAAAGAAATCAACCAAACTCTGTTTTTGAATAGTAACGCAAAGATAATTATTCTCTGGGTGACACTTACAGAATAAGTTTCAAGTCATTACCTAAAAAGACAAAAGGACTGACATGCTGTGTTAAACTGCCTGTGAAAAAAAGGGTCTTAATACAGAAACTTTCTAAATAATTCCTCAGTCGTGCATATAAACAAAAATGACTCATCAGTCACACACTGCACTATTCTTGTTATATCAGTTACTTCTATAAACTAGTATTTGACATTTAGGAGAATACCTTGTCTAACAGGGCACTTATAAGCCAGAGACTCCAGGTGTTTTCATCCTAGCTCTGAAACTCGTTGCCTCAGTACCTCGAGGCAAGTAATTAACATTTAAGAGTGCATTTGTTTTAGGATTATGGTGCAAAACTCAATTCCTGATGTCAAGCATCATTTAAGTTATGGCCAGTTGCCAGAAATTCTTTTCTTTTAGGTTTTGGTGGTAAATAGTGAAGTGAGCTGTCTGTAGTTGAACATTCGTAGCAGGGTCTCTGCTTTACAAAAATAATATAAATAAAAATAGTTGTTAGCAAAGGGTATAATGACAACAAACATTTAAATGTTTTGTTTTTTGTTTTTTGTTTTTTGTTTTTTCCAAAAGATCACTTTAAAAGTTTAAAGTTTAATGAAAAATCCATGTCTTTTGTGAGCAAAACTTACATAAAACAGTTCACAACCCTCAGCTCTAACCTACAGTGGGTCAGGCTAAGTAGCAAAGACTCTCGTAGCCAAATGAAAATTGAAATATTGAGGAAGCATTATCTTTGACAAAGAAGCAAATTTCCCTGTCAGAGCTTCTCTAAAGCATTTTGTGGCTCCTGTAGGAACTGGGTCAAATCCCAGTCTGCTGAGTCTCATCTACAACACAAAATTTTTTTTGGAATCACAGTTAAAAAACAGTTCAAGGAATTCTTCCCAGACAATCTCCAACATTACCATCTTACTACTAAATCACCAACATAAAGCTTCTATTCACAAATAAACTTCTATCTATCTTAAAAAATACATTATCATAGACAAAAATACCACAGTCCCCAAGAAAACTGCTGGATTTATTTTGTTTGATCTCACAATTAGACTCTCTTCAGCTGAAAGATAAAGTTTTTCAGAACTCGTTTTAATACTTTCAAATTCCACTTCCTGTTCCAGGAAAAAAACCTAGTGCCTCTGGTGTACTGTATATAAAAAATGATCACTGAAGTCCACCATCACATTCCAAAGAGCTGCAACTTGGTATTACTGACAAGCCTAGGGAAGACTTCCATGTCACATTACTCCACTTCTTCATAAACCTAGGACTTTTTCTAAACATTGAAAAGTTAGTCTGCTTAATGTTGTTGAATTTCTGTCTTACTGCATTTTTACTTCCAAATTACTTTCAGCAATGAGATCCTCATTACATACATGATCTTTCAGATCTATTTTTTTACAAAATGCTCATGCCCTTATATGATCAAAATACCCATTTATTAGTCTGATCAGAATTTGCTTACTGCTACTGAATGATATTTTTCTTCTTCATTTTGTCTTCTTCATATCAAATGAAGATTTAAATTCCTCTTTTCTGGGGGAGGGGAATAAATGATAGCTTGCAGTGGGCACTTGCTTGTATTTACTTCAACAGATAGTCAATAATGCTCCAGCTGAGCTCCAGTAGAGAGAGTGTTTTCATTCTTGTATATTATGGGCTTCTGTAGCCTGGTGTAGAACTTCACTGCTCCTAAAATCAGGGGGCCAGACTAACTTTTTACATAAGTAAGTATATCCTACAGAAGTGAAAAGTGTTTTATCTGCTTAAACCAAGTCACATCTTGTCCTGTAGTGGACAAAAAATGTCTACAAATGTTTTTTAAGTTCTAGCCATTCATTCAGTCTTTCAGCAAAAAGTTAAACCTGAACTCCCACAAAGTTATACTGTTTGTACCACAGTAATTAATTGGTTCCTTTTATAAATACTCTCAGCTTCCTCCTCAGTCCTTTCCTACTGGGTAATGAAAAAATGTTAACTTCCTCCTGATGTTAAGCTGCATGTGAGCTGACTAGATGCCTTATTCTCCCATCTCAACTGCTCAGTTGTTCTCTGCCTCTCTGATTGGATAACTGAATTCTACCTGACTACTTTTCTTTTTTGCAGTAGCTGTATAAATTTAAGTCCTTTTCCTACTCCAAATAGCCCTGAATTTATTTATATTTGAGACTCACACTTCCTGTAAAATTGGTAGAAACTGGAAAACATATTCAAATATCAGTGAGGGAGCATTTGGAAGAGAGAGAGTTAACCAGTTCTGCAGTTGTATAAGCTACTATTCATTAGGAATATTGGCTAAAACTGATTCAGCTTTCAGATTAAATGCACACACACTCAGAAAATTCTGGAAAAACCCTGAAAACAACACACTGATGGCCTGCAGCTTGTAGGAACATAATTTGAAATTCTGGAGTTTCCTAGATTGTACTGTTGTCAGTACCACATAAATTATAGCAATTCAACTTCTAATACCCTCTATTCTGGGCCTATTAAATCTTTACAAATAGGTCTCCTTCATGTCATGCACATACAGTGAGATGAAAGGCCCCTTTTATCACACAGTTGAGCAGCGGTAATGGGGGGATGGCTGTGTGACATACTGCTCTCAGGCATGGAGAGTAATTTCCACATTTTAGAGTAAGAAATTAATCCTTATTGCCTCTATTACATTTTGAAGGACGATTCTGATTTGCTGTGCCTTAATCAGTTTGACATTAAAAATATCTGTTTATTGTTGGTAGTTAAAAGATAGAAGAAATAGGAACTCGCTACAGTATATGAGTGCCTGAATATCTTTCTTGAAAATTGTTATAAAGTAGATAAAATGAGTAAGTACATTTTCATTTCACTGCTATCTGCTCTTTCCTTTTGCTACTGTCTCATGGCTGAGAATATAAGCATAGATGTAGGCTATTTGACTGTCCTAGAGGAAAGAAGATTCTGTCACAACCCGAAAGAGATAATCTATACTAATAAGAGTGTGATTTGTTTTCCAACAAAATGAGTTTATTACTGACCAGTGTGAAAAGCATTCTTTCAGGAAGCTGCAATGCACTGATAGATTGTATAAGGACCCCTTAACTTACTTCATTACAAATTGACAACATCATTGCCAGTGTATTTTGTTAAACACAGATGAACTGCCTCTTAAATTCTTTAGCAGTAAGGCTGACATTTTTTGGACAGTAAATCCTCTCATTTTTGAAAAAGAAATGATATACGCTTTAGAACACATTGATCTGGAGGATGAATCCAAGCTCATCCAGGCTTAAAAAACTGGGAAATAGCACAAGATGACCTGACTTGCATTAGATTTTCTGAATTCTTCTATAGGCTCTCAGAAGAAGTGGCTCAAACAGAATATGATAGGAAAGAGTTTATGGCTGTCATCAGGAGCCTCAGCATTGTGTGCTGATGTGGCACTGCATCATTTTGTGGCGATGAACTCCAGTTTGATTAGCAGAGACAGAACAGAAAGAATTATGCTCAGAATGAACACTTCTTACACGCCTGTAAACGGAATACAGCTAGATGTAAAATAATCAGAGTAATGGAGGAGGTAGTTTGCAAGTATAGGTAAAATATGTTTTTATGTATACCACGCTTTCACCTAGGTGAAAGAAAGCACCTCCCTGTTATGCTCAAAACTGAAACTAATCTTGATTTTAAAAAAATATTATTAAAAAAGTGAGCCATTTTGCAGAAATCTGCAACATGCTTATTATCTAGTAGCAGTTTCCTTGGGGATTAGGAGTAGAAGAGTTCAGCAAAAGAAGAGGGTATTAAAACTAAGATACATCTTGTTTCCTTCCCTCCTATTTTAGAGCAGAGATGTGACCAAGGTCTTAGCTTGTCATGAGCTAAGAAATAAACAGTTAAAGGATTTTTAAGCTGTATCATTTCTTGCTCCTCTGTTGGTGCTGCTTTCTTTCTGGAAATAAGCATAAAAAAAGCTTCATATGTCCCAGTGAAGAAGCAGCAGCTATCTTTTCTTCTGTTTCTAGGAAATTAATAGCACCAGAAAATGACACAGAAGGAGTCTGAAATGATATGGCTATAGTACTTTCAGATCTTTTCACAGCACTAAGTAATGCTATATAGCATCACAGTGCCTTATATCCCTTCACTATCTACAGGCACAAATTCATAGATGTGTCCCAGACCTCAATGAATGTGATGGAGTAGGAAAGTGAGCTCATAGCTCTCAAACCCGTGAGTTTGAGCTTCTGTCTGCAAGAACTAGCTGTTGCTCTGATAGTAAGTGAATGCTTGCCAGAGGGTTAGGATTTTATGTGGCATCATTCTGGTAAGAGCTGTGCTACAAAACGAATTGCTCTGTTGGCATTTTTCTCTGGGGTGCCACAGCTCATGCCCCACTCCTACTTCCCAGGGGATTGAAATTCACAGTTGCAACCAACTACAGATAAACTTAGACACAGGAACATGATTCTTGAAGCAGATCTTTTCACTACTCCAACACACCACACCTAGCATGGGTATGTGCTCTCCATATAATGGGATAAAACCAAAATCTATACTAATTTTTGTTTGCAATTTGAAGCCAGGCAATGCAGACAAAAANTTCTTTTCCTTTTTTCCCCTTCCATGTAGTAAGCAACTACTATTCAAAATTATTTAAACTTCTTTCCTCACCATGGTTCAGAGGTAAAGCATACTGATTTTTACTGGAATAGCATCAGTTTTCTCCATAGCAGTCCATATGATGCGCTGATTCAGATCTGTGGCCACAGCAATGTTGATAATACACCAGTGTTTTGGCTGTTTCTGAGCAGTGCCTGCACAGCGCCTTCTCTGTCTCTCACTCTGGACTCTCCCAGGGAGAAAGCTGGAGGTGGCCAGGAGGCTGTGATGGGACACAGCCAGGACAGCTGAGCAGAACTGACCCAAGAGATATTCCATGCCCTGTAAAATACAACTCTGGAACTGACAGATCTGACCAATATATAAAATTAAACTCAGTCACAGACCTTGGAAGAACTGTTCTAAAAGATCATCATGGAAAGCTCCCTATGAAAAGATCTCCCTCCTCTAAACCAGATTTCTATCTATCTCCTACAATTTTGGCTTTGAATGCTAGAAACTTGTCAAATGTTATAAAATATTTAAAAGCTATTGCTCCTCAGATCAGGAAAAAAAGAAAAAAAAGAAAGAAAATCCATTCCCTCTGCATCTCTCATACAGCTATTAAGTCATAGTTTGACAACAACTGTCTAAATCGTTTTCTTGGTTGTTTGTTTTCCTTTTTGCACTGCTTTTCATTCTTTATTACAGGTTTACTAGAAGGTATTACCTCACTGAGTGAGTCTATTAAATTTTAAGTAACTGTTAATCTTTAATTTCTATGTGTATCCTAGAATGGAGTTCAGCTGGGTCATCATCTACTGTCTGATCCCATCTCCACTCTATTATGCAACAGGTAACAAAGCATGTAAAGGTAGAGGCAGAAGTCCATTCATCATTGCTGCCTGATTTCACATTACTTAACTGCTAAAACTCAGTTCTCCCGACAACACAGCCTGACCGCCTCCCTGTTTGTGTAACTAATCTAAAGCATATATTTCCAACTTTCCTCTCTATTCCTAAACAAAACACTATTTTCTTTGCTTCTTTGTTTTGTCTGAGCTGACTCCTTCTCTCTGAGGATTTTTTCTTTACATGTATATGTGAAATATGTTTACATGTGAAATTCAACTGCCTACAAAAATTGTTAAATGCCATTCAGGAAGTTCAGCATTATTCCCCCCCCCCATCAGCATTCTCAGATGATTCTTGTAATTTGCAAGTGCCTCTTCTTTTTTATATAGATCAGTATCCAAGGCTGACTCATCCCACAGTGGTGTAAATTGGGGTTATGCTTAAATTCAATATCTGGAGACTGGCTTCCACAAAACAAGTCAATGTAAACTAGAAGGAATAGCATGCCTACAACAAGAGGGAGACAGGATTTTAACCCCAGGAAATGCCACAGCACTTCTATCATTTCTATCACCATTCATTTTGATAGTGCCATAATAAGAATCTCTGCAGTGAGCTGACACATGTGGTCTGTAGTTAAAATCCCATGCCTTGTGCACTGTAAGTTTCTGAGTCTCTCTAGAAATGTCTTTATGTTGGGGGAAAGAAAAGAAAAGAAAAGAAAAGAAAAGAAAAGAAAAGAAAAGAAAAGAAAAGAAAAGAAAAGAAAAGAAAAGAAAAGAAAAGAAAAGAAAAGAANGGTTTGATAGTTGATGCTGGATTTGCAAAAGGAAAATTTCAAAACAGTGATATTTCCTTTTCAGCAAGTCCAGATCTCACTCCATTTATATTTGGAAGTAGGTTAGCTTTAAAAAGAAATGAAAGATTCATTATTAGCACCCATCAGCTTCAAGAGAAGTTTGCAGATCACGAATGCACATCTATGTTTGAAAGACAAACAACGGCAAGATGCCTTGATGACTAAGGATACCTGTTACAGAAGGTGAGGCTACAGAAATCTGGTGCTTTTCTTCAAATTCTTTTGATCCTCACTGTGTTCAATGGTGCCTTTTCACAAACTTTTACAGGTGTAAGTTCAGATGTAATTCCTTCATTGGCTGACAGACCAAGCATGCATCATTAGCCTGAAGCATGAAGCCCTGGTATTTGTTTAAAATATGATTTGTACAACGACCAGTAAAGAACAAATTCCCCTGCAAAACACAAAGGGAGGATCCTTGACAGAACGAAGAAGTTTCTCAAATGCTTTACAAAGGAACTACTACAGAGAGGCTGACAAAGGCAGCCTAATAAGAGCACCACAGACTGTGCATAACAGTATGCTGAGAGATTTCAAAGCTCCTATTTGCCTCAGCACTAAGGTGGTTCTTCCAGTTGAAGGCAAGAGCAATTTCAGTATAAAACTGTACACTGACAAATAGAAAGAAGAAATATATCCTCCCTCCCAGCCCTACCCTAACAGAAGCTGAAAACAGCTTCTGCAGAAAGACGGCAATATGAAATGCAAAAAACTGACCAGGCAGCATGAAAGCACAGTGCATTGCAAGAAAGAAAATGCTATGCAATTTTTGAAGTGTTAATAAGGAGAAGCTGAAGCCTTCAACGGGCCTGAAAAAAATACTCATTCACAATCCTGGCTTATCTTCACAGGGAGAAAATTCCATATGTGAGTCAGTTGCTAAGAAAGCTCTGAGTAATGCACATACAAGTCTGACTTTTTAAGTTGACATTTCTACTTTTCCAGGGGATAAGAGCTGTCAGAAGAGTTCCCTAGGTAGA
Source organism: Pavo muticus (assembly GCA_016647715.1). Taxonomy (NCBI): domain Eukaryota; kingdom Metazoa; phylum Chordata; class Aves; order Galliformes; family Phasianidae; genus Pavo; species Pavo muticus. Next base: position 1,026,295 of record JACDJE010000195.1, read on the forward strand.
CCAGAGGATTGCGGAGAAATATTATTCTATAGGAGTCAAAGCATTGTGGCATAAGTACTTTGATGGAATTAGCAGTGGTGAATTAGGAAATAGCCTTATACTCTGTTCCTAGCACTAAAAATTACTGCTCGCATGGCAGAATCAGAACAAAGGAAAGAATCAGAAGGAAACCAGATGCAGATTTTCTGATAGGGCAGAAGAGTACATTTCCTTCTGCTGATGATTTCACATTGCCATTAACTAACATCTGGCAGTGGGGTAGAATAGATAACTACAGACAATACCTTTGTAAACATTGCTATTACATTTGTCAAGAGCTCAGTTGTCAGAGTCCTTAAGCCATCTTCATTCCTTGTCTGATTTTATCACAAGATGTGCCTATAATAAACATTTATTATGCAAAACTTAAAAATGATCAATAATTTATCTTACCAAGTACATCAGAAGAATATGCTGTTCATCTATATGAAACCAAAATAGGGACTACATAAAATTTTTCTACATACTTGGACAAAAAAGGTCTTTAAAGATAGCGTTTGGCATGGGTTAATCACCTCTTTCATTAGAGAAAGGAGTACATACTGAGAACATCTTTCTGCCATCTGATTAAGCAATGAGCCAATACAATTGTAAATCTTCCATAAATTCCCCATGGTTCACCTCTACAGAGGCAATTCTTTACTTCTCAGATCCTATCCTTCATTTTCAGATGATCACTGCACTAACTGTATACAAAAACTTTATATCATGCTGTTAAAAGAAATGGAATGTGACTGTTCTGCAATTCTTCTAGAAACAATTACCAATTAAGAGACTGAATTATCCTTATATATTTTTAATTTTTAATATAATAACAATAAAACCCAAGACTGTTTTATTCTAGTACATACAGTGCAATGGTTCATTTTCTAATGTTTTAGTAGCTGATATAATGTATTCTATCTGTAAGTGAGGTAAACACGATTTTAGGGTACTACTCTATCCCCACAGTCTCATACTATGAATATAAATTCCAACTCATTGGAATATTTCTTCATTTGAATAAAGCAGATTTTAAGTTTTGTCTGCACGTCTTCACACTATTTCCAAGCATTAGAAGTACTAGTTCTATGTAATACTTACGCATATTACAGAGAGCTTCATGCAAGTTCGATCAAGTTTGACATATTCATTTAACACGGTTCAATTCAGGCAAGTTTTTTTCCTCTGTGTTAGTAGTAAGCAGAACAAACATGATATTAAAATAGAAATGATGGGATTTGCACTGAGACAACATAATAATTTCATTCAAGATGGGAAAAATAGAGATGACAGCCACTTTATTTTCAGGCTGCAAAATAGACCAAAAAGTCTGAAAGATATCAGAAGGGAAAATATGCCTTCTATGAAATCAAATAAAGAAATACCGAAGTGCTAGGACTGTACCTTGTGACACACATTTTATAAACCAAACTTTTGTTCACTGATGTAAACTGAATCACCACCAGATAATCTGTATGCGAAGAACGATCTAGTAAGGTGGCATTATATTTTTTCCTATAAATGTTATTTCAGATAACAAGAAATTCTATTTAAGTTGGTTTTCCTTCCATTTAACATACATTTGAGCTGTCAGTGTAGTTACATAGTATTATTCTCTTAGGCTGCCACTGGGTAATAAAGCCACAGATAGAAATAAAATAATAACAGCCTGTGACAGGTTACATTTAAAATGGTTGATCAGACTGATCAATGGGACATTGCTTCTAAAGCTAAATTCAGGTGCAAAGAAGGAAAAGATAACTGTTGATCTCCACAGTTTGCTCATATCTCACTGAACTGCAAGGCATTTGGGATGCAGCCTCAGTCTTAATGCAGCTGCCACATACAGAAAAATCCTCCTTTTCTTCTCATACTCCATAACATAAATGCACATCTGCCTTTCTCTTCCAAAAATAATTCTGTTAGCATCTATACCCTTTTAGAATCTATGTTAGTCTAACCTCATATCCGGTTTTCATTTTAAATTTCAAAAGCTTTTTTATTTTTTTCATGTGACTATTCTGTATTTCTAAACAGCATTCTGAACACTGAGTAATATTTTACAATTAATATATAGAGAAGCATTATCAGTTGCCACAGATTAGTTGTTACAAGTGATTTTTATATTTTTATAACACCTGTTAACATGCCTTGAACTCTCTTTGCACCACTGGTTTGCTGTTGTTTGTTTTGTTTTCTTCTCCATTTACACAGTTGCCTATTGGTTTTGTGTTTCCTCAAGCTCCTTTTATCCAGAGTACAAACCTCTGAAAGTAATCTCATTCTAGTTGATTCAGTTCTCGTTTCTGTTCAATTTAAAGTTATTTTCTCTGGCTCACAGCAGAACATCACACAGTCTCTCTCACTGAGTTATTGAGGATTTTCAACCCGTATCAGCAGCTCATCAGCAATTACTTTTCTGCACACACATCCTTAAAGATCTGGGACATGATGATTTGTTACACTTTCTGTGCCGAAACAATCATGAAGGAAGTTCCTTAAACAAGTTTCTACCAGGAAGGGAGCAGAAAGATGAGCATTTCTTATATTAAGCAGTACTTGATAGACTTTCATTTTCATCCCAGAAACTGAAAATAACACCTTTATGTTCATACACAATGAAAGCATACATTTACTGTTCTTATTTCAATGTAGTTGGATATATTCAAATCATTAGCTTGCCTGACCTTAATAATAGGAGCAATCTATAAAACAGATATAGAACTGTAGAGTGGTTTGGCTTGGAAGGGATGGTAAAGATCATCATGGCCTAGAATCATCTCCCTTTTTGACAGGCTTCATAACATCTAATGTTTGATGTGGTAAACTTTAATTTGATTCCCACTGTCAATGGAAATTTAAATAAGGCGTACTATTTTTGGTGATAGACTGGGTTTTGTGCAAACTTAATCTTCTGTATTGGTTTTCTTTATTTCTACTAAGAACACTTCATCCTAAACAAAATTGGGGCTTCCTTCCTTCATACCACCTGGTACCTGCAGACAAGGGCATATTTTTATTGTGATTTAAAATAATAGTTTTCTGTTTTACTTAAGCATTCTATTTTATTTTACTTTAAACACAAAATACTCCAGACTTTTAACCTTATGTTTTCCTAGAGTGGCTTAAGGTGAATCTGTAGTAATATCTAGTCCAGATTTACGTTAAAGAGAAGCAACCCATGCTACCAGTGGAAAGAAGACCCAAGCTGTCTTACCCTTTACTAAGCCTGAAAATAGGAATTAAGGAAAACACACTGCAGAGACATCCACACTCACTGTATGGCGACTAGGCCTACCTCAGAAAGAATTTATCTACCTTAGCTTATAAACTGTTAAAATCCTTCTAATATTGAATGGACTTGCCAGCACGGATCACAGGCAGCTTGGGGACTTGCCCCATCACTTTTGACTGAGTAATTTGGACTGTTCATTCAATCTGGCAAGCCAAGAGCCTTCATCATTTCAGAGAACCTGTTATTTCAGGATGCTGTGGATTCAGGCCCACAGGTACAATCATGTTATCAAATCAGCTTCTGGGATGGGTTTGGAATCCAAGTGACTCACGTATGGCTAATCCAGACTGATAGAACAATGTTTTTCCTATTCCTTTATTTTTTTCTTACACAGCAGTCATATACTTTGGCAGTTTCCCCTCCCTCCCCCCCAGTCACTTGGGTAATTCACTAAAAATATGTTGTTGAATCACTCTTCTGGACTACATTTCTCTTGAACTACTGTTTTTATTCCCTCAGCAGTTGCTGACTGATAGTTAACCTCTACCTTAACCCTTCAAAATGCAGTTGAAATGGCACTTGCTGTATCACCTGCTAATAGTTTACGGTTGCTGTGATAACATTACATTCATTTTTTGTTTCTGTTTTGAAGCCTTTGGATTTATTGTTTCCAGTATCAATAGTCAGTGGGTTGTGGAATCACAGATTTTGCACACGTTAAGCAATGTGCATGTTTATAAGACACAGTTCAGTAGCTAAAATATTTTTTTCAGCTGACCTAATTTGCTTTGAGGAACCTTGTAGAATCTGGACAGACCTGCCAGCAACAAACACCTTAGCTAGCTCAAGTGCTATCCAGATGCTCATTCATGGCTGTGCACTTCATGCACTGTGTCTTGAAGACACCGTCATGTTTTCAGAGGGTTCTGTTTCATCCTTATAAGGGTTTTACTATCCAGATGCAAAGCCAAGAATGCACTTGTGTTTTGGACATTTTCATATTTTTATATGGAACATATCACTTCTTCCTGCGTTGCACATATTTGAATGTTCTATGATTGCCTCTCCACTCTAAAATTTTTTAAATATTTTTATACTTTTATCCTAAAGCATTGCCTGCTTCTTTATAATCTGATATGCCATTTCTAAATACTCAAACTTTTTCTACTGCTGCTGTTTTCATTTTTTTACAAGCTCTGCAAATATCAGCTGTTCTTTGCAAAGTCAGTTCCTTTTTTTTTTTCCTACTAAGTTAAGTTTTCTTGGATCTAGCAATCATTGACACAACAAAAAACATTCAGGTTCTGGTCTGTTTGGTAGTTCTCTCATCCCTGTAACTCTATTGTACTGAAGATGTTGTGATATAACAATCAGTACTCTCGCTTGTCACGTAGTTTCTTTTTGAAAAAAAAAAAAAAACACACACACAAAAAAAACCCAAGAAACCAACAAAAAACACCTTTGCTTTCCCTAAGGAACAGTGTTCACTGTGATTAAAAACAAAATGCCTTTTACTGCCTACCATCATGTTCTTTATGATGTACAATGTTGAGCTCTACTGCTCCTGGATCTACTGCCTATCATTGAGAACCTATTCTCCCTCTTGTCCTTTCCTGCACTCCAACTGTTCCTCAGTATCATTTCCTATAAGAGTTGTCTGAAAGAAAACAACAGGTTCAGAATTTATTGTAATGTGCCATTAGCGCAGAGAGGTCAGCTATAAGAAATTTCTCTTTACCTTCTTTTTTTTTTACTCCCTTCTACATATTCCTTGAAAAATAAAAAGAAAAAAAAACTTATTATGCCTTAAGAGATTCTTTGCCATTTAAACCAAAAATAGCCACCAGCCTGAGTATTACAAAGCTTCCTGACAGAGTAAGCTTAGCAGTGTCATCACAACTATTGCCTCACTTCAGCATATTCCAGTGCATCACATCAGCTTCATTCTCCATTTAGCTTGAGTGCTAGCAAACTTAATTTCTGCACATACTCACATTTCAGCACAATATAATGCAAACTCCTACACTTACTAACTATCTCTACAATACGCTCATTTACTCTCTTAATACTGCTAAGAAAATGAAAAAATAAATGCTGTAAGTGGGAGTAGTTCCACTAATTTATTACAATGAAATAATATTCTAATGCATTGTAATACATTTTTAAGTGAAATTTTCAGACTCATAAAGAAAATAACTGTCAAGATATTTTAACAGACTCCTGCTCCCTTTTATCATGCTATCTTTTTTAAGATGCATGAACAAAAGCATTTGGGTTTTCAGAAGTGGCTGGTTTTGATACCTTGGTTTTTGAGGATCAAGCGAGACATCTCTTGTTCTCAAAAGCTCAGAAGAGAATTCTTCTTCTTCTTTTTTTTTTTTTCTTTTCCTTTTTTCCCCTTCCATGTAGTAAGCAACTACTATTCAAAATTATTTAAACTTCTTTCCTCACCATGGTTCAGAGGTAAAGCATACTGATTTTTACTGGAATAGCATCAGTTTTCTCCATAGCAGTCCATATGATGCGCTGATTCAGATCTGTGGCCACAGCAATGTTGATAATACACCAGTGTTTTGGCTGTTTCTGAGCAGTGCCTGCACAGCGCCTTCTCTGTCTCTCACTCTGGACTCTCCCAGGGAGAAAGCTGGAGGTGGCCAGGAGGCTGTGATGGGACACAGCCAGGACAGCTGAGCAGAACTGACCCAAGAGATATTCCATGCCCTGTAAAATACAACTCTGGAACTGACAGATCTGACCAATATATAAAATTAAACTCAGTCACAGACCTTGGAAGAACTGTTCTAAAAGATCATCATGGAAAGCTCCCTATGAAAAGATCTCCCTCCTCTAAACCAGATTTCTATCTATCTCCTACAATTTTGGCTTTGAATGCTAGAAACTTGTCAAATGTTATAAAATATTTAAAAGCTATTGCTCCTCAGATCAGGAAAAAAAGAAAAAAAAGAAAGAAAATCCATTCCCTCTGCATCTCTCATACAGCTATTAAGTCATAGTTTGACAACAACTGTCTAAATCGTTTTCTTGGTTGTTTGTTTTCCTTTTTGCACTGCTTTTCATTCTTTATTACAGGTTTACTAGAAGGTATTACCTCACTGAGTGAGTCTATTAAATTTTAAGTAACTGTTAATCTTTAATTTCTATGTGTATCCTAGAATGGAGTTCAGCTGGGTCATCATCTACTGTCTGATCCCATCTCCACTCTATTATGCAACAGGTAACAAAGCATGTAAAGGTAGAGGCAGAAGTCCATTCATCATTGCTGCCTGATTTCACATTACTTAACTGCTAACACTCAGTTCTCCCGACAACACAGCCTGACCGCCTCCCTGTTTGTGTAACTAATCTAAAGCATATATTTCCCACTTTCCTCTCTATTCCTAAACAAAACACTATTTTCTTTGCTTCTTTGTTTTGTCTGAGCTGACTCCTTCTCTCTGAGGATTTTTTCTTTACATGTATATGTGAAATATGTTTACATGTGAAATTCAACTGCCTACAAAAATTGTTAAATGCCATTCAGGAAGTTCAGCATTATTCCCCCCCCCCATCAGCATTCTCAGATGATTCTTGTAATTTGCAAGTGCCTCTTCTTTTTTATATAGATCAGTATCCAAGGCTGACTCATCCCACAGTGGTGTAAATTGGGGTTATGCTTAAATTCAATATCTGGAGACTGGCTTCCACAAAACAAGTCAATGTAAACTAGAAGGAATAGCATGCCTACAACAAGAGGGAGACAGGATTTTAACCCCAGGAAATGCCACAGCACTTCTATCATTTCTATCACCATTCATTTTGATAGTGCCATAATAAGAATCTCTGCAGTGAGCTGACACATGTGGTCTGTAGTTAAAATCCCATGCCTTGTGCACTGTAAGTTTCTGAGTCTCTCTAGAAATGTCTTTATGTTGGGGGAAAGAAAAGAAAAGAAAAGAAAAGAAAAGAAAAGAAAAGAAAAGAAAAGAAAAGAAAAGAAAAGAAAAGAAAAGAAAAGAAAAGAAAAGAAACACCTGCAGCAGCAATCACTAACATCAGAGCAAGCCATGGCAAGGGATGTTTGGTAAACTTGCGTCCCGCAAGTTCATCTGCAGCAATGTGCCTATCAGAGAAGCTCAGGGGAGCTCCGCAAGTACAATGCCCTCTCGTAACCCTTCCCTAGCACACAAGTGTTTTTGAAAGCTTTCAAGACGATGGGGAGTTATACAAATGCCAAGCACTCTTACATGTAACAGAATCAAAGGTCATTTGAAGAAACATATTCTGCCGCTGAAGGATGAATAATCCTCAGGTTGGAATATGCTTTCTAATGTTTTAGTAAAACATGAAAGTTCTACTACTTGATGAAAGCACAAGGGAAATGTGTTGATCTTTGATGAGCATCAGGCATATGTCTCATCAAAATACGGTGTGTCAGTTTGAGGCAAGCTTATCATGATCAGTGTCAACACAGGTGATTTTACTATGGACAGACTTCCAAGTTCCCTGCTAAGGTAAAGAGCAGGTATTTTACACGTTTGTCTGACTAAACAAAATTTTTAGGTATATACTTGGTTCTGTCTCTCTTCCTTTTCTTTAGTCTGATTGCTCATTTTTATACTGATAAGTTTAAACAACTTTGGCACCAACAGCCATTGTTCAGCTGTACATGTCTGCTTTGCAACTCAATAACCCACTCCACATGTGTCTATAATCTCTACTGAAAGGGAACGTGAAAAGAAGACTGTTCCAGCAAACTAAGAGAAAATTCTTTTAAGTCTTCTCTTTACCAGCCATCTATGTCTCCATGCTACCAACTTTTTGTTACAAATCTCCATTTATATTTATGTCTCTTTGTATTTATTGCTCACTCTAAATCCTTAAGAAATACCACAAGCGAATCTAAAATAAAACCTATATTCATTTAAAAATCAAATCCACCAGTTCTGCATTGTTGCTCATTGTTCTTCTTCCGAAGGCAGGTATATAATTATAGCTACTTTGGTGCATAAAGTGGTACAGAGATTTCTATGGTAATTACTCATTTTAATTGAAAATTGTGTAGGGAAAAACACATTTCATGTGAAGCACGAAATTTGCATTTGTTTCTAAAGAATCTAAAATTGCTCAGATTGAGCTGTGAACTCATATTTTCTAGGAAGACAAATCTTTAAAATTCTGTCCAAGGGGTAGGGTGGGAAACTGAGAACAGTTGCAGGAAGTTGCTGAGCTCATTAAAAAATAAGAAACATATAAGCACTTATAATGGATACACAACATCCTTGAAACTACAAGTTAGAAGAAGCAGAAAAAAAATAAGTACAACAAAGAACGATAAAGAGAAAGCATGCTGAATAATAGCAGCCATCACTGACACCAAATCCACAAGATCAAACATTTGTATTTCCAAGTATTTTAGTTAGCATAAGTTAAAATAATACATTTAATACATTTTAGAGTGAAAGTCAGACTTGGAGAGAAGCTACTGTTTTATTTTTCTTTGCTTAAAAAATAAAGTTATAACCTCTTTTCCTATAGCAGGCATGATACGCGTGTTCTTTTGCAGGATATCAACAACAATTTTTGTCAGGAGGAATACATTTAAATCCTAATGAAGAGAAAATCTGTGAGACTGAAGGAGTTCACACAGTCCTTTCTGCTGCTGGACATTCATTTTCTCATATTCCAGTATAATGTTCATCCAAGCAAAAGAGGTCACACAATTTTTATTTTTTATTTTTTATTTTTTATTTTGCTAAGGCAATCTGCAATACAACATAATAATTAATATGAGAAGCAAACTAGGACTTGGGAAAAAAAAGGCTTTGTAACTGTTGCTCTGGCCTAACATCACTTTTCCTAAGACGTGTCCTAGAAATGCAACAAAAGTAGAAGAAAAAGAAAACATGGCATTTCTCCTCCCTATCAGCTACTTCATTCCTATCACCATAATGAGTCAAGCACATTTCAAGCCTGAACTTAGAACAAATCACATACTTCAGGTGGTGAGGACCAGGAAACAACCACCGAATCAGTTTCATAAGCACTATATTTTCTGAAAGAAAACTCTACTCACCATTTACTATTCTCATTATTTCAAGACTGCATAGGCTAAGGGAGAAAATGTCTCAAGTTATATATAGTCTCTGACTCCTTCATAAATATTAAATAATTACTAAATTGCTGAAAAGGTAGGGGAGGAGGTGTTTCTTTCCAGCAAAACATCCTCCTAACCGAGCAAAATCTGTGCTTTAAAACATGCCTGCATGGCAGTACGAGAGGAAAAAGAATAAGTTATGATGTAGCTTTTGGTATTAGTGTAGTTGGCTCTTACATTTCCATGCATAGAACATGTAAAACAGGAAAAGGAAGAACATGACTTCTAACTTTGAAGTCAATGATTGCATCACAGTTCAGAACGCAAAATTACACGATGATGTTTTTTATAAGTATGTGTAAATCCATTTTGAATAAAGTGGAGACTAACAATAAATCCCTTGTCAAAAGGCACGGGGACTTAGAAGCAGACTTTCCCTTTCTCTAACCAGAGGACTCTGCTGGCATACAGTTAGTTTTATTTTGGTCAGAAAATGTTTTGCAAGATAGGGAAAGCAATTTGTACAAGAAAGAAGTATGAATACCCCATCAAGAGCAATCTAGCAGTGGAGAGCTTTTCACTGTATGGACAATTTCCTCTTTTTTTTGGAACCTATTCTGCCATATGCTGACAGCTGTTACCTCCCTTTTCTACTGATGTAATTAGGACTTTCTTTTGATGTTTACCTGACTTCCTTCATTTTACTACAAGATTCATAATTGTTAAAGTACAGAGCAATCAAAATAATTTTAATCTGATTTTTTTTTTTTTTTTTTGCTTCCTTGTAAGAAAATAACTTATGCTTTCTTTCAAGAAAATAACTTATTAGACGGTTGTAAGATTCAAGGCATGTGATTCTGATTTTGTTCAGACTATAGTAATATCTCTAATGGATGTAAGGTCTACTAGCAGAGGTCCTCTAAGGCTCTTCTTAGGTTTTCTAAACAGAACTTAACCCAGCATCCTCAGGCTCCTACTCAACAGTTTTCAGCTTGAGAAACACAGCTATTAAATAGCAGTTCTTGTGGTGCTGAAGGGAGAAGTAAGACCTTAAGGTTAGTTTTGGTTAACCCTAGGAGACAGGTTTGAAAAGACTCTAGCTGAGGCACTGCTTTCAATAAATTAAATGTAATGACTGGATCTAGCAAAAAGCTACTTTTTATAGACAAATTGTATGCCTGACTGAGACAAGTAGGTAAAGCAGAAAAGAATGCAGAAAGTTTTACAGTTGCATTTGCCATCATTTACTGACAAAATCAAGGTATCAGAGCTGTAAATATTTCTCACCATTTTGTATCAATAAAGCAAGTATCACAATGTAAAGGAAATGTCTTTCTTATACACGAAGAACAGATATAAATGCACACACAATAAAAACAGCAATGAAAAGTTCTAATCCCATTTTCAGAAATGACAGAATGTTTTCTGTATGAGACTTGGATGTACTTCTCAGTGCCCTGTGTATATCCAAGTTTGGAGAAGTCACACAAAGATTTCAAAGCTTTTCCTATGTACGAAGGACAAAACACCTGTGATTAAAGGACCTAGACTTGATCATGTTAGACCCTCTCCAGTCTCATAGATGTTCAGCAGTCCCTCTACAAGCAAATGATTTGAATCCTAGCATATTCCTCAACATCTTGAGACAAGTTCAGTATACAGTACAGTCTTTTAAATTTACACACTTCAGATCCTCACATTTCCAGTGGGGAATACAGATCGTGACTATGTACTTAATATTGCTGCTTGCCATTCAAATTCTGCTGCTTTAATTCATGGTATTAAAAAGTAACACAAACTTCATTTATTCTTTGTAAAATTAGAGATCTAGCTAAAGTATACAGATAAATTTGCATCAAAATGCCTACACAGTTAAAACTAAACTATTTGTGGTTCTCCTCCATCTTTCTCCACATCCTTTAAAATGTCACTTACTTATAAAAGGTGTAAATTTTACAAGTATTGGTGTGCTCTACCAACAAACAAGTTCTCTCAGTTCTTAGTTTTGCAGACATTATTTACCAATTCCAAATCACTAACAATTTAAGAAAAAAATAAATAAAGTTCTCAATTTAAGTAAAGGTTATAGGACTAGACTTATGGCACTTAAGTTCACACCTTATAAGCTTCTCACCTTCAAGTCTACATTCAAAAGGTACTTATGAATTCAAATAAATTGCAAATCAAATGATTACACGCTACAGGAAATTAGATAAAAGAGAAAGAAACCACTTCAACACCATAAAGAGATTCTATTCAGCTATTACATTAATAGCAAAAATCCATATTTTGATTGCAGCTTCTGCAGGTATAAAATGACAGGTTTTAGACACTGCTTTCATTCAAGCGCATATATCCACACAGCATTTTAAGTCCTGCAACACATTGTAAAGTCTTGCAATCATTTAGCAAGGCATTGGACAGCACTTCTTTGATTTTAAACAGAAGACTAACTGCACTTCTCAAGGTATGTTCAAGAATACATAGCACCTTTCAGAACAAACTCAAGGAGTAGAATAAAGTATAAAATACTGTTGAACTGCTGAACGTCCATATCACTAAGATCAACACTAAAATTTTTGCATTTTTGAAGCCAAATGATGCTTCTATTACTTGTGACTTTTGTTTAAATATCTTCACGATATCTACTGTTATCTTTAGGTTGATATTATTCTAAGTAAATTATAATGTTTTATATTTTCAAACAAGGACAAAAGTCTTGGAAATATATTGTACTACACTGATAATACCCTACTTTTTCTAAGGTATGAACACTTTCCAGTACTTCTTCCTAAGTTAACTAAGATTAAAATATTGTGCATGGCATATTTGGAAAAGATTACAAGGAATAACAAGAAATTTTGATCATCTTTTACAGTAAGAATGTGTATCACAGCAACTGCATACTGCACTAATGACAAAACGAAGCTCCAGTACACCTAAAGCAGGTTATTTTATGTATACATATACATGCAGACAAAATAATAAAATCAAGTTGAAAGCTTTATGAACTAATACTTTCCTTGTCAGTCTTATCATTTGTAAATACTCTTTAGAGATATTTTGTAACAAGGTTTTCCAAATCAGCTTGCACTAAGAATTTCATATATTATCTTCCCTTAGTAACAACATAACATTTTTTACAAAAGGAAGAAACACAATGAAACACGTTTACCCATGAGAAAAACAGATTATATAACACATTATTTTATAATTACAGCTGAAAGCACATATTCGTAGCACATATTCCTATTCTTTCAATATTACAACATTAAACTAAAATTGTTTAAAACAATTCTGTCTTAGAAAAAATGCTGCAGAACCATGAGTTCTGGAAATAATTTACCTTTTTTGTCGTCGAAGTACAATGTCTGTTGAGCTGGATTTGACCACTGGAGGGAGGTGTTATCATTTTGATCAACCCTGCAGGTCAAATTTGCCGTTCCCCCTTCAACAACTGTGACATTCTGTGTAAGTGGAAACTGCCCTTGGCTACCTGAGGAGGGATGGGACGGGAGAGAAGGAGAAGGGAAGAAAAAAAAGGAAAAAACAAATAAAAGATTTCAGTTGTAGAACTGAATTTATTGCAGCAACTTCACACAGGTGACAGTGTGAACAATATTCATCAAGAAGTATAATACAAAAAAAAATGGAAAAAATAGATAAGTAATATATTCTCTGCAGAAATTAAACAGAAAAATGAATTTAAGAAATAGTGATATTATTTTTCTTTTCTTCCTGTACTTGATATGATTTAGCTTCAAAGAAGTAGCCTGCAATCTTCATTTTCTCAGACACACATAAAATCCGGATGTCCACGATATGAATCCACATAGGGCTCACACAGTGCAGACATATACATATTGGTATACTACTGGTAATTATTGGTGATGGATGGGTGGTTGGACTGGATGATCTTGTAGGTATTTTCCAACCTTGGTGATTCTGTGATATGTCTCAGTACAGATAATACTGTTAAAATGCTCTTGAAAACATCACTGAAAACATAATGTAAAAATCAACATAGGTTTTTAAACAGACAGAGTAGCCTAGATTCCCTGTTTCATTTTATGCTTTTTGAAGAATTCTTGGGATGATGTTTTTTCTGTCAAGTTTGGAATGTTGTTGGAGAGAAACATAGTGTGAATCTAATACCAGATACATCCTCTGTTGAGAGAATATAACCTGATCATATATGAAAATGGGAGCAATGATCTTTCACATCTGTGAGTCTATCCCAAAGCATTATGAATCACATTAAGTGCTTGCTGAGAAGTCACTGGGAAGATTTCCAAATACCTCTATACAATACAGGAACAGTATCAGCCAGGTTCTTCAATCACAAGCGTTTTCAATGGCAAAGTTAGACTGAAGTGTTGCTTTGTGTATTGCGAAAATAGCACACCTTGCCAAACAGTAGAACACATTCTGACAAGAATAGCACAAGGGAGCAGACTAAAAACGTGGGACGTCTTCTTTTTTCTTTTTCTTATGGGTGGGGAAAGAAAAGGTCCTCAATAATAAGCAAGAAAAATAATTATCTGAGAGATATGCTTAATCTGTGCAAGGATACAATGCAAAAAATAATCAAATAGACTAAATCAAATACATGCTTTTTTCTTTTATACAGGATCTATTAATACAAGACATGCTCAAGGTTAGCTAAGGATGCTAACATAAGAAATATTACAAGATCGACACTCAAGTGGAATGCGTCAGAAGTGAAAAATCCCTCCACAGTCCTAGAGCAGTGAATATAGACACAAGTACATCGAAAAAACTAACTGCACAATAGATACAATTACACATAAATCTATTGTCTAGTATACAGATTTGCAGATGACCAGAGTAAGGAATTACTAAATAAGGGATTAACTAAACTTCTATTTGACCAGCTGATATTGCAAAAATAAATAAATAAGTAAATAAAAATGCAGTTCTAGCAAGGTTTTGATAGCTGTTCATTTTCCTATGTAAAATGATTTTGATGGCCTTAGATCTGGGTACTCATCACAAAAGCTCTCAGTATTCTGATAATCCAACACCCTTCATAAATAGTCTCTTTTAAAAAAAACTATTCTACAGCTAAAGAAATAAAAAAAAAAAAAAAAAAAAAAAAAAAAAAAAAAAAAAAGATAAATCATCAGCAGTGCTAAGAAAGGGAATTTGAAGCTCAAGGGCAGCCTTGGCTGCAGCAACCATGAAATGGTGGAGTTCAAGATCCTTAAACCAGCGAGGAGGACATACAGAAAGCTCACCACCTTAGACTTCAGGAGAGCTGACTTCAGCCTCTTCAGGGATCCACTTGATAGCGTTACATGAGATAAAGCCCTGGAGGAAAAAAGGGTCCAAGAAAGCTGAGTAATATTCAAGGGTCACCTCCTCCAAGCTCAAGAGCAATGCATCCCAACAAAGAGGAAGTTAGGCAAAAAAACCTAGGACAGGCAGCCTGGGAGGAATACAGAGAAAAAGCCTGTGATCGGGTTAGAAAAGCTAAAGCCCTGATAGAATAAAATCTGCTCAGAGACATCAAGGACAAAAAAAAAAAGGCTTCTGTGAGCACATCAATGATAAAAGAAAAACGTGGGCTCTCTCTGTGAGACCTGGTTAGTTGCGATATGAAGAAAGCTGAGGTTCTGAAGGATTTTTTGCCTATCTTCACCAGTAAGTGTCCTAGTCACATCACCCAAGTTGCAGACAGCAAAAGCTGGGACTGGGACAATGAAGAACTGTCCACTGCAGAAGATCAGGTTCAAGACTATCTAAGGAACCTGAAGGTGCGTATGTCCATGGGACCTGATGAGATGAATCCATGGGTCCTAGTGGAATTAGTGGATGAAGTTGCTAAGTCAGTGTTCATCATATTTAAGAAGCCGTGGCAGTACAATGAAGTTTCCACTGAGTGGAAACGGGAACCCTCATTTTTAAAAAGAGATAAAGAACAAAGATCTGGGGAGTACAGGCCAGTCAGTGTCATCTCTGTTCCCAGCAAGATCATGGAGTAGACTCTCCTGGAAACTATGCTAGGAGATAACTGATGAAAGCCAGTGTGGTTTCACTAAAGGCAAATTGTTCCTGACAAGTTTGGTGACGTTCTATGATAAGGTTACAGCACTGGTGGATAAGGAAAGAATAATTGACATCATCTACTTGGCCTTGCATTTCACACTGTCCCACGAGACATCCTTATCTCTAAATTGGAGAAACATGGAGTTGATGGATGGACTACTTGATGGATAGGGAATTAGCTGGATGGTGACACTCAAAGCACTGAGGTCAACAGCTTGATGTCCAGGTGGAGACCAGTGACAAAGAGTGTTCTTCAAAGGGCAGTATTGGAACAAATGCTATTTTATATCCTTGTTGATGACATGGATGACTGGATTAAGTGCACCCTCATCAAATTTTTTCACCGAGCTCTGTGGTGTGGTCAACATGCTGGAGGGAATGGATGCCATTCAGATGGACCTAGACAGGCTTGAGAGGTGGGCCTTCATGAAACTCAGGAAGTTCAACAAAGTCAAGTGTAAGGTCCTGCACTGGAGTTGGGGCAATCCCAGGCACGAATATAGGCTGAGTGATGAGTGGATTGAGAGCAGCCCTGAGAAGGACTTGGGGGTGTTGGTTGTTGAAAAATTCACCATGAACCAGTAATCTGCATATGCAGCCCAGAAAGCCATCCGTATCCCAAGCTACTTTAAAAGAAGCGTGTAAAGCTGGTCACGGGAATTGACTGTCCATCTCTACTATGCTCTCATGAGACCCCACCTACAGTACTGAGGTTAGCTATGGGACCTCCAACGTAAGAAGGACATGGATCTGTTGAGGAAGGTCTAGAGCAGGGCCATGAATATGATCAGAGGGCTGAGGTACCTCTGCTATGAAGTAAGGCTGAAAGAGACGGGATTATTCAAACTGGAGAAGAGAAGACTTTGGGGAGACCTTATAGCAGCCTTCCAGTATCCATAGGAAAGGAAGAGGAACCTTCTACAAGGGCATGTAGTGATAAGACAGGACATTATGGCTTCAAACTGAAGGAAGCTAGATTTAGATTAGATATAAGAAGAAATTCTACACTATGAGAGTGGTAAGGCATTGGAACAGGTTGCCAGTAGAAGTTATGGATGTCTCAACCCTGGAAACATTCAAGGTCAGGTTGGATGGAGTTTCGAACAATCTGGCATAGTGGCAGGTATCCCTGCCCATGATAGGAGGGTTGAAATCATGTGATCATTAAGATCCCTTCCAACGCAAATTATTCTATCATTCTATGATCCCAACTAATAAATTTATATATATAATTTATTTTTGCAGTTTCAAAGAGAAACACTTCCATGTCTTAGTTTAGAAAACCGAAAGGGTTTCCATCAAAATGCCAAATCTGAATATCTGGTATTAGAAAATACAAACTGAATTGTATCATTTTTGTATAAATACCAACTTCCTGTAGATGTCTAAAGTGCAAAATTTACTATTTACTTACGTTCCCTGTAAGAGGGTATTTACTATTAACAGGACAACAAATATAGTAAATAAAAATATGAAATATTGCAAATACCATGTCTAATTTAAATGCTGCAAAAAATAAATGCCAAAATTCTCATGACATCTTCTGTGTCTGACACTTCATTAATCAAATGCTGCTTCTTGAAAACCACACATTGAGAAATGCTTGATGAGTGAAAAAATCATAAACAAGAGTGGAAAAAAAAAAAAAAAAGAAAACAGAAGAGATTTGTCATTTTCTTTCATTTCTTTTCTTTCAACTCCAATGTGTCAAGGAATCTCAAGATATTGCATAAATTGCTTATTGCTTAAATTAGAATTTGAAAAATCCAGACAAAATGCACACAGCCTGTTATTACTTCTACTAAATTATAAGCATCTTACCAAAGAAATAACCTTCTAAAGTATGAGCTGCATATAAGAGGCTATGGAGGCTAAAATAGGTTTTGCATATAAGAAGCATTAAACATAGCCTAGTGCCAATGAAATCTGAATCAGTGACTATGATTTACATTTAACTATCTTCCATTCGTATTCTTTAATAAAGAACCAATGTAATGATTCAGAACCCTATTAATATGATTTGGGAAATCTTCCTAGGATTATCCTACATCCTCTTTTTGCTATTATAGTTCTTACGATGAACATCTCAACGTATATACAATCTCTTATTTACTAATTACAGTCATGTCACAGCCTCATTGATCAGAACTGTGCTTAGTATGTAAGCACAGTATGCTGCTCGGTCACTTAAATGGAAACTGTGGGTCCATGCATCTGAAAGAGGCCAGGAAAATTTTCTTTCCTCTTACCACTGTATTGGGTGCTGATGTTTTAGAAATTAATCAAATAAAATTAATAGAGCATACAAAAGTCAAAGCAAAGAATTCCCCCTATCCCTTATCAATACAGAAAGTACATGGATCTGGAGAACACGCATATAGTTTGATTGGAAGCCTGCAGCGGAATAAAAGATATAAAGAAAATGAGCCAATAATTCTGGAAATTAGCTTAAGAGTAAGAAAGGAAGACTGTGTGCAAGATAGAAAAATAGAAAAAGTAAGAGCAAAAGAATGAGTACTTCACATCTCTTAAACAAGACCAAAACTATTAGTACATTATGGGAAAGCTAAGACAAAAAACATTTAGGAGATTTACTTTGTTGCTTGTACCAGCATCTCACTTGGGTTACTGAAGGACCTCTGGGACAAGAGAAAAGGTTTATAAAAGCCCATAAGCAGATAAATAAATGTTATAGAAAGCACGAGGCCATTTAAGATAGTATTAAATGTGGCTTTTATGCCACTGAGCTCTGGTCATGGAATGACTCAGTGGCTTGTGGGAGAGGTTTCATTTCTATTAAACAGGTAGCATGCGCCCACAAAGCACAGAAGAGAAGCTGCCAGCCCATGCATATTACTCAGCGTGATGAAAAACCCTTCGCTATCACTGAAGCAGACAAAGTATTCCCAGCTTTCTCTAGGTACCACCATCCAGCAATGGGGGCAGAAGCCTCTGCAGCAGCACATTAATCCATGACTGGAGGCCACCAATTGGAATCAGAACATCATTCCCAATGGGACTTGCTTTGGAAAACACCATCATACCTAGGATAACCTGTTACCACTGCAAAAAAACCACACATAACCCCTAGAACTGAGTATGATAGTTCTAACCCATACAAATAATCCCATTAAATCAAGGGTGCTTAGTGGTGAGCATTCAGGAAGAAGACAAGCATGCCCAGACTGAGGGTAGATTATTCAGACTCAACAAAGCTGATACGTTGAAAGAAATACAACTTCCATCATTTCAAGATCTGGAAATTACCTCTGTGGTTCTCTAGTATGAAATTTTTTTAATATTTAATAATGAATGTTAAACTTTGCCTTAACTTCTTCCTTAAAACTGTGAGCAGACATTGAATGAGACAACATCCTTTAACAAAAACTTTCCACCTTTAAGAAGTCTAGCAATGGAAATCCCAGTGGCACCTCTGGTAACTTATTTCAGTGAGTAACAGTCATTTCTGTTTAAATGAAAAAAAAACCAACCAAAAAAAAAACAGTGTTTTTTCGCTAGTCTGAATTAGTCTTACTGCAGCACTGAGCATCTGTGGGCTCTTGTTACATCTTCTTCCCTGCTCTGAAGAGCCCTCTATTATCAAATTTCTCTTTCTTTCGCCGGTACTTACAGATTATGATCATATCACCCATTAACCTTATCTTTGATAAGCTAAATAAATTGAGCTCCTAAGTCTTGCTGTAGAAATCACATTTTTCTAATCCTTTAATTAGTCTGTGGCTCTTCTCTGTGTCCTCTTCTATTTTTCATCTTTTTTTTCTGAAGTGTGGCTCCCAGACCTGGAGACCCCAGTGTAGTAGTCACAGAAGCAACAGATACAAAGGTCTTACCACTTCTTTACCAGCCCTTCACAGTCTTGTTTGTATACCTACGTGAGGCCCCTTGGCCCCGGGTGACTGCCTGTCTACCACGATGCTGGTATTACTCCTCAGACACTACTCCTCATTCTGCTTCTGTTACCTCCTCCCGTAGTTCCTACATGCATGTCGTTATGTTTCACACCGCACTGAAAAATGCATCTCAGAGCCAGGTGATCCGTGCTCTTCACTATTTATTTCATCTATCCACAGTTGGTGTGACGCTGGCAATTTTACTGGCAACAATTTTGTTTCCCAGGGTGTTTCTAAAAACCAACCCCAAAAAACATAAGAATAGTACAGTACCACCTGCTTTTCTTTGTGAAGTAAAGCACTGAGATGCAGCTATACAATGGAGAGTTCTTATTTATCGTTAAATTTCATCCTGTTTGGTTTTTTTTTCCAAACACTTCTAATCTGCTCAATGCTCTTAATGCTTATAAGGTTGGCTTTGAATAAGTTTTGTTTATTAATCAATATGTCGTGTTATTTCAAGTCAAATACCTTACAAAAGTCAAAACATTTTAAAGATTATGGTTACCTTTTTCCAGGCTTAACTGTAACTTGCAAAATCATCTAAGTATTGAATTAGTCCAATATTAATTGAAAAGTACATTCAAAAAAATGTTGAAAATAAATTGATTCTTAAAGTAGCTTTTTTTTATAGCAGAGAATGAAAAAAGTTTCTGTTAAGGCAGAAAATCTAGCTGCAAATGAATGTTCATATTTCCTTTAATGCTGGTGATGACACTGTAACATAATCCCATAAAACTAACAAATCTGAGCTTTCAAAACCTGATTTATATTCCTAAATCTACTACTGACCTGACACTTGACCTCGGGTAATTCATTTAACCTATGCCGTGCTACTCACTCTACTCAAAATAAATATTGATGCTTGTTCAACTTGTAAAAATATTTCAATTAAAAATGGTACTTTAAAAAAAAAAAAAATGTTTCCACTTTTTCTTATCTGACTCCATATCATACTGCTGCTAATGCGGTACACAGAAATCTACTTATAGGGAACAGGAGCTTTTTACAGAAATAAACTTCATTATTTTATTTCAACTAAAAGGATGGAAACTTGTAGTACTTTGCCGCTTATATTGTCGAAATCACATGTAACTTCTCATTTGTGCTTACATACCGTTAATTAGCACTTCTATATTCATCTTTGTTCCACAAATGATTTGAGGGTCTCCCCACCAAAACATAACCCTTCTACAGAGAGAAGTTCCTATTATATGAAAGGTAATTGAGAAAAACAAATACCTTTATTTGCAGATTCATTTATTTATTTTAAATATTCAATGTGCCAATTTGGAACACAGTCAAGAAGTAAAATCAGAAAGATTACATGGATTCTCAAGAATTTTAATATGAATTCCAAACCTGAAGTATGAATCCAAGTCTGCCTAAATTTCTTTAACTTCTAAGTTGGACTCACCAATGACACAAACATAAATTCTTGCATTATATTTACTTTATCTTGTTGAAAAAACAAAACTGATAATGACAGTAACAAAACCACAATCGTATTAATAGGAAGCCATATTGAACAGGAATGTTCTTTACTCCAGCACAACTTCTACATGCTCAACACATGAAAAGAAAGGAATAAAGAACTTGGCATATGGCTTAATAATAGTTAATTATAAGGTAAATTTCAATCTCCAGTAGAAAATTTCTAAGCACTTCCCACGCTACTCATCAGTGCAGTCAGCACTTCCCAAATATATCACCTTTCAGATTGCATTGTGCTATCTGAACAAACCAAGAGTTTTTATTTGTCTCTCACCAGATGGCCCCCGCATTCCCGGAGCAACTCAGCATCCTTCCCTTCTATTCTTTGAGCACAAGCAGCCAGGATGCTATACTCCACTACAGGAGTCTCAGCATCATATTACACAACAGAAATTCCTTATTTCAGGTTAAAGGTATGGAAAGGATGTTGGAATTTGGTATTTGTTCTACAGACAGGTACTGAGACTTGCTATACAACCATCATATGGGATTACATGATGATAAAGGACTGGCAAAGGCCAGGGTTCTCTTCAAAGCAGGCATCCACAGGTATTCCAGAGTTTTGCTGCCTGTCAGGTTTTAAAAAATGTAGAAAAAAGCATGGAGCTGAGCAGTGCCAGGAATATAGGAATTATCCCTGGTTAGCTGGGAGAAATTTAAGGTGAAAGTGGGTTGTAAACTCAGAATGAAAAGATATGATGGGTCAGGGGAGACTATGAATATTAAGTCTTTCACATAAA
The DNA here is from genome assembly GCA_016647715.1 of Pavo muticus. NCBI lineage: Eukaryota > Metazoa > Chordata > Aves > Galliformes > Phasianidae > Pavo > Pavo muticus. Next base: position 1,047,859 of record JACDJE010000195.1, read on the forward strand.
ATTTATTTTGGACTAATGAGAAATCCCTCCTCAAATGCTAAATACTAAATGTTTAAGGGACATTTTATCTTTATAAACATCTAGAAAATACAGAACATGTAAAATTATATGGATTCTTCTGAACAAAGCTTTTTAGATAAGTTCAGGACAACTTAGTTTTTACTTTATCATTAACTAAGTTGAATGAAGTAATGGAATCACTGCAAAAAGAGTGTGTCATCTAGATACCATTATCATCATGCTGTATTTCTCTTCACATTTTAGGAAGCTTTGTTAGTAAAACTGTTGTGCCTAGATGGAGCTATAGTTAAGTATATTCTACTACAGGTTGCTGCATAGAAGACCAACATTGCTTTCTTGTTGAATAGACAGGTTCATATCTCATTAGCCACAAGCTGTTTCCAGTCAAGGCTTTTTTCTCACCCCCAAATCATGGCTCAATTGCTTTTACAGATTTTTAAAACTGATTTTATCTCAGTATGTGACAAGACCATGGGTGGCAAAATAATAATCATTATTTGGGCAAGTTTGGAAATATTTGCCTTGTGAGTTCATCTCATGTTTATCTGTTTATATTTTGGGGTGAGTTTTTTGTACTTTCTGCAATTAAAATGAAAGCTATTTAATGAGTTTAACACTTCAGTTTGATGGTTAGGTTATATCTCTAATCCATTTACCAGGCTAATTATAAATGTGATTTGGTGGCTATAAACACCAAGAAAAAAGTTTTTTCTCTTTATTTTTGTGTATGCAGAGGTCTGTTTTTGCAGGAAACAATTATAAATTAAGAGCTTCACAGTATCAGTACAGCATGCTTTGCCTACTCATTTAGCTATTTTTTTTTCAGACAGCCATAAAAAGAAACGTGTGCAGAATGAGAGGAGGGAGCAAACATGAGGTGACAGCAGTGAGTTGGCAACCTTCTGGCACTTCGACTCTACCTCCTCCTACAAGCCTAGCTGCCCAACATCCCAATGAGGCAAATGAAGTTTATCAGTGTATGTGATGGCAAGAATAAAGCTTACAGTTCCATTCGTTCTCGCAGAGAAAACAGAGATGAAGAAAAACATGAATCTCTTTTCTGATGCTATTTTCCCAAGCATAATTTGCTACGCAGACTTTGACTAGGTCAAATAGCCTTTAGTAGTTTTCTCTCTTAATAGCAATAACTTAGTCCTATATCTGGATTGCATGCGTATTTTAGAGTCCATCCCCAGAAAGAATGCCCTGAAAACTGTTTCCTCACTGAAGAAACATTGTTTAAGAAAGAAACAAAACATGGAGGGGGAAGGGGAGAGGAAGAAAAAGTGTGCTCTGGTAACTATTACATGCTCCAGTAACAAAACCGCTTGCAGAGAAAATCAGAGCTAATGAGAGCATTGCAGAAACTTACCACAGAACGAGAGGTTTAGGAGAAAGAGAGAAGAAACAACACAGAAAATAACGGTTACTTCACAATTGTGTGTTGGAGATCATTATGTTTTTTTCAAATGTTTAAGCAATTACTAAAACATTCCAAAGGACAAGAGCACACTGGGATAGCCACTGATTTCAGGCTATAAAATTTACATTACATAGCAGAAATACACAAGGAGTAACTCTTTGTTACTTCCTTCGGTCGTTACGTTTCAGGTATGTGTTTCTCCAATGGCAGCTAACTGAGAATATAACTGATTTATTACAATGAAAGATTGCAGATTAAAAAAAAAAAAAAAAAAGAAAGAAAAAAAGAAAATTACATATTTATGTACTATTATTCCATAAACAGGAAAATGTGTGTGTGTGTGAGAGAGAAGGAAATAGAAAGCCTGCACATACAGCGCTATTTCCTAGGAGCCATGCAGAAATGTCTAGTATTTTTAACTCTCCTCAGGACTATTGCCATGGTATTATTTGCTTATGGAGAAGAATATTTAGTGATTTTTATTTTTTGAAAAGGGAAAAAGGTATTTCCCTTCACCACTCTAAATTACTGATGGGAGTTGCAAGCCTAAAAATAATTAAAGTGAACTTCATCTTCCCACGGCTGTGATAGCACAATGCTGAACTTTATGCTTCTCATAAGTGCAAATATGGCTTAGAGCTTAGTGCTGCTTTTTGCTTTGAAGTGCCATGCATAACTCTTTGTGTTTCTGCAAACTGTAAAGCCCTTTTTCTCTAAAGGCAGGTGGATATCCAACCCTAACAGAAAGAATAAGGAAAAGGCACTTTATTTCTTTGAGGATCTGGGCCACTGTGTCTCCACATTTCAGTTCTGAATGTGTAAAATGAGAATAACAGCATTTTCTTACTTCCCATCAATGTTCCATGAAGAAAATGCACCAAAAAATTATTCAGAACTCAGATGATAGGGTAATGGAAGAAAAACAGGTAGATATGATGGTGACAAATACACCTATGCATTCAACCCTGTCATTTGCTACAAATTCAGAACATACTATGTGCTTTCTTCTCCTCCCCCCAAGCCTAGCCATTTCATCACACTTATCAGTACTTTTTACACTTAACACAACAAAAAAGTACAGAAGATCATTTCTCATTAAAGACTGCCCAGAACATCTGTTTGTCTACATCAGTAACAAATATGGTCACTTCATATCACTTACACACTTGGTCATTTATGCTACTCAAAGTACCTTCCGTTACCATTATTACTCATTTGCTCAATATTCCCTGAGTAACAAATGAAACTAAGTTCTGGAGATACCATTTTAAAAGGAAATTAAAGAGCTGTAAAGTCATGACCTGTCTATACTTGTAATGTTAGTCCAACAACCACTCTGAACAGAGTTCTTGGGATGTGCTCCTCTTGAACAAGCAGCCAGATGGCTGATAGATGACTTAAATGTGGCCCTTTCACAAATACATTTTACTACTTAAAGACAGGCTGAACACAAAGGTACAATTTACACTGACAGATCTGAAGTCATGACTTACAGGTTTTCAGAAACAGCAGAATACTTAGGGGGTTTTAAGGACGAAGTGAAATCTGGAGTTTTTAATATAAAGAATGCCAACAGGGTAAGATCATAACTATGCCATTTCTACAAAAAGCAGTGAAACTAACATATATTAGAAATTTAATGTAAATCATATTTTCAATGGGAATATATTTGAAATTCAAGCAATATCTGCCCAACTTAAAAAGTGGCTTTTGCAGAGAATGGAGAAAACCTTCTCTCATCTAGTTGAGTCTTTCCTCCTAAAAACATCATACAGGTAAAATAGCGGTCAAACAGCCTGTGCAGCTCACCTTTGCAATGCCACAGTTTTGTATTTCAGTTCAGCATCAAAAGTGGTTAATACAACCATTTCTCAAGAGTGCTGGCTTGATACCATGATTTGGGGTCCTGTGTCAAAAATTGACTACATTACTGGAACACAGCACCTGGAGACAGCCCTCTGCCTAAGCACTGCTTTCTGTCTTCTGATGAATTGCTTACATACAACAAACAGTTGAAAGTATGAAATACTCTGGCTTTGAATACCCTTTCATCTTGAAAAGCCTCCATAGAAGAAAAGGCGGGCAAAAATACTAAGTGGCAATTTAAAGTTGAACGTCCCATTCAGGTGCGTGGATATTTTTTATTACATGAAGTGGTAAGGATTTTTATACTAGTTTATTATTTTAAAATTCTTCTGTCACAATACATTTCAAGGGCAAGCTCTGAGGAGCAGGGGAGTGAGACAGAGAAGCAAAATATCCCACTTTAGAATGAGTGGTTACATTTTATCTGGCCAGCAATGACGCATACGTAGTGATATCATGAATAGATTTGCACAAACTGAGAATGTTCATTTATGTGTTTTCATGAAAAACAATATTCAGGTAACATTGATCTTTTGGATATTACCTTACCAGAATGATGAAGTACTTCATTTAGCACTGTGTCAGTGACCTTATTAATAGCCAACTGGCAGAACTGTTGTGATCAGCCTCCGTTTCAGGCGCACCACAGCCTCATGCAATCATACAGAGCCTTACACAGCCTCCCCATGCTGGAGGCACTGACAGTGGTCAGCTGGCAGCAGAGTTGGGATGGGTTCTCGGCAAAAGGTCTTCAAGTAGGTTATTTTTGAGAAAAGTTGCATGTGGGAGGAAAACGAATCTGAGTAGATAACCCAAGGGGTTATAAAAGAAAGAACTTAGTGTTGCTGATTTTTCCAAGGTTATTTTAACAGTACTGGGCTGCACACATCCAACATCCTATCAGCGAGCCAGTAATTCTGAAGTGTGTGCGTCAAAAAGATTTCTGACACCAACCTTATTCTGATACGCAACAGAACAATAGAACTATCTCAGTCTAAACATCATGGGAACACATATATGCATATTGTCATTCAAAAAGTAAAGCACACAGCTACACATATCTGACTTTACATTGGGATTTCTTTATACGTCACATAAAACAACAATCATGCAGATGTTAGCAACGTAAAATTCTGTAATTTGAACACAATGAGTTAATAGATGATCCATTAGCGAGTACTTATAGCAGTTCTAAAAGCAACTGTAATGAAATGCAATCTAAAGCACACCATGTTCACACACCTTCCATCCTCCCTCCATGTGATAACTCATTGCAAGCCACAGGTGTCTGGCACTGTGATGGAATGACACAGCAGCTGACCATCTTGAAGTCCACTGCACTTCCACAAGTGCAAAACAAACAGAAAACAAATCAAAACGAACACAACTGCGCTAATACACTCCAGCTTGGCACAGCATGGTTCCAATTTTGGGAGATGGACACAAGGCCTGAGTGAGTATTTTATGTGATACCTTTCCTTTCTAGTTCTCCACATGCAAAATACTCAGAAAATGCAGATAAGCACTGAAAGACTTTTATGGTTATCTGAACATACTGCAAATCTCACCTGTTCTTTAAAACATGCGATTAACACAAGTTCTTTTTATTTAAAAAAGAAAAAAAGAAAGAAACCAAGAATTACTTATAATGAGATACGTGCGTCCGAAAATGTGTTCTCATATTCTAACAACAAACCTCTTCATATCTAGAAATGGAAAAAGTACCATAAGGCAATGCACAAAGTTTACAACAATACACCAACCATTCCTCCTTTAGGAATGTGCCATCAAGAAGCAGCTTCACAGGTGATGAAGAATATGAAACTATCAACCACATTTCTCCAAAATCATAAATGAAGGTATCAGATCTTTCTCAGAGAAGAAATTGCCAGAAAGATTAAAAAGACATGCAACTTCAAGAATGCCCAGAAAATTAATTATAGCCTCAAAAAAGCCGTTTATCTTTCTTTTTAAATGCTCTCTGAAAGGTTGATCATCAGACCAACAGATTTCTTTCTCTCCTTGCAACAAAAATAGTTTAAAGGCCAGCAATCTAAGAAGTGAGAAAACTACAGTCATTCAGAGATGCTCACAAGAAGACAAAATCACTCACTTAATCCTAAATTGAGATATCAGCGTAAATCAAGTGTTCTGGAAAATATCACACAGCTATTTGGACTCTTCAGGATTAGTATGAGTCCAGTATCAGCCTACTTAGGATAATGCAGATTTTGGTGGTGGTGTCAATTATTTTTTTTTCTTTTTCTTTCTTTTCTCTCCATGCACTCCTTCAGTTTCATTTGTTTTTACAGGAAGGAGACACAGCTTCATTGCAGCATCATTTTGTATACGTTATTCTTTCAGAGCTTACTAGTATGGATACATTGAAAACTACAAATACCTACCTACAGAGCACCAATACAGAGCACATGACAAAAACAGCTAATGCATTAAAGCTGTAAATGATTCCACAGGTTTGCTCTTCAAACCAATGTTTCATCTTTTCCATGAGTTAAGAATTTTATGTGAGCTATTAAGTGTTAATAATTGCAATGCCTGGTCAAACTATCCACTGGACATTAGCAGCCATTGTTGGATTTTAAATACTGAGCTCATTAAGCTTCCTTACACCGGAGCAGTGCTTAGTTCTGTCTCAGGTGAGTGTCCGTCCACAGGCTGCATGTATTACCCTTCCATTCAAGTCAGAAATTCAGCTGATCTGCTTGCAGAACCTGTGCTGACAAATACTTCAGTGGAGTAATCACAGCTTCTTGCCCTTCCTATTAAAACCTTGGCTGAAATACTCTGGGCACATATTAAAGTTTCTAACCTTAGTATTACTGAAGATATTTTTGTGGGAAAAATAATGCTTAGCAAAGACTGAAACTACCAGGAATTAAGAAGTAATTTAGAACATTGTTTTGGCTAAAGGAAAAGTAGAGGTAGATTAAAAATAGTAAAAGTATTAATTTTTCCCAAAGCATCAAAAGCAAACTTTTCTGCTGATAAAAGATAAAATAATTTAGAAAAAATAAAACTAAATCATTTAGTGAAAGAGAATTACACAACAAAGAAAGAATGCCATGAAATCTGATTATTTTCTCCATTTTGCCACAACCATTTCCTTGCTTCCATCTCTGAGACATTTCAAACTGATTGAAAAAAAAAAAAAAAGGCTTGCCAATTACTGAGTCAGCAAAATAAAACAAGCAAAGTTGTTCTTTTCTCCCTATCCTTAAAACAGATAATGAAGTTTGAAGTCCCATGTTCAGGTGCACCATCTGGCAAGGACATTATTTTTGTTCAGCTATCTGCCTTCTCTTTTCAACCCGACTTTCCACCTGAGGAGAACATAATCAAGGTTTAAAATCATGCTGCTTTTAGCTTTGTCTCACTGAAATTTCATCTAAGGGAGCTAAAAAAACAACAGAAAATGCACCTATACAAGTCAGCTCCAAGCAGTTCTGTATTTCACATAAATTTTAACCTCAAAGGGTATTCAGGAATCTGATGTGGATTCCCCAACAACATAACAGCACCAAACTGCTTTGCCTTATTTATACATATCCCTGCTCACTTAGCACTTTAAACCTCCTGTGTTGAAACAGCAGCTGAAATTTTTCACTGTACAATGCAGTTAGGGGAATGTGAAAATGAAGAGTTCTAGGTTTGTCTTATTACATGCACACATAAAAGCTTTTATTCTTGTTAAAATATCATAGACCTGTTCACACATAAATACGCAAAGAAACAGGAGGTGGGAACAAAGAACAGCAATACAGATATCAAAAAAAATACTTTTTTTTCATGTGGATTTACCTTCTTTCTACTTCAGACTGTATATTTGAATTACAATAGAACAGAATACTTAAACACTGATCTTACTGCCTCTTCATTTGGAAACCAATCTGAAAAAAAGTCACCCATCATTGCATTAGTACATTAAATAAATCTTTGCTGTACGCACTCAACTTCACAAATCTGTTCAGCTTCCTTCAGATTATATGTAATCCTCAAATACAAAAATAAATAAATAAATAAAAAGCAAAGGTAGAAAAAACTGATTTTGGTCAGAGATGCTAAATGCAATGTTATATTTAGCTGTTGTGATAACCAGATTACAGGAGTATTTTTTCCTTGAAATACTCCGTATTTGTAAATATTAAAGTATTCTAGAAATAAATGGTGATCAATACCAAGAATTTAGATACTTAAGTTCTACTAATGTAACATGGGCAAATTAAACTTTCAAATAAAATTCCCTTAATAACAAGCCTATTTACTGTATAATTTATTATGAAAAAGAGGGAGGATGAAAGGCAGTACTGTCTTAAAGGTGGGAAATATAGTACCTTCATGCGGTTTTGATATTAACAACTTTCTGTTGATCGCTACTTAGAAGCATCCCAGCCAAGATGGAACCTCCCCTGGAAAAACAGTTCCAGTTCACACAGAAAAAAAGCCTGAATAATCAGAATAATTGGAAGTTTTCCTGTTGTAATCATCTGTGTATTCAAGGAGTTTTACTCAGTGGTGTTTTTACCCATCATGACAATATTTACATTCTCTGCTGTTTTATTCTCCTTGCAGTAGGGACTAGACCTCTGAAATACAGCTCAGCCAATGAAACAACAGTTTCAAAACTTAGTATTTCTTTTTTTTTTTTTCCTTCCTCAGTTTAGACATTAAATTAACACCAGAAATTCCATCCTGATAGTTACTTTCGAGTTTGTGTAGCACAAAAAAAACCCTACAAAATTAATTATGACACTACATTTGGAGGTACCAGAACCCAGGCTAGGTGACTAGAATTACAGAGATGAAAGGCAAACTGCATGAAGTGAGGATGTACATACTCTTTTGTCCCCCACCCTGGTTGTTTCAATATTTACTCTTTTTCTCTCTTGTGTATCCTGATGGTGAATGGCTGATTCCCTTCCAACATCAGGATTTGTATTTCATAAAGATGGAAAAGGCTTCTCACGGCACAAGCTTTTGAATGAAGAGAAACTTTTCTCAAGTGACTGATTTTTGTTAAATTTCATCTGGGAACCATGTGATTTACTTCTATTAGAAGACATTAGAAGATTAGGATTACATCTTGTTACTCTTTCAAGTACCTGCTCCATAATGAGTCTCATATGCTGATCAGTTGTAGATATGACTCCAATTTTGTGCAATTTAGATATCATTTTATATAAAACTGCACAAGACTTTGGTGTACTTTGAAATAAATCACTTACTCTACGTACTTTTTCTTTTCTTCCCTATGGTCTATGAAATATCTATTGATATGGCAGCACTGATCTGCAGCAAATCTCTCTGCTGGCTTGGGCCAGCAAGCTGCTCATGAATCTAGCAGATGTTTCAGTTGTCTAGGCCAATGGAAACCTTATGGACCCTTTTTTCTTCATCTCCTCCCAGGAGCAAATGTTAGTACGGCAGATAGCTGGATGTGTGCCATGTAGCAACAGAGAAAGGAAAAAGCTGAAGTAGCTTTGCTATGCATGGTGCTGTATACTGATTGTAATATTTTTCTGGTTCCCTCTAAGAGGTTTATTTACAAATGCTGCACTCCTCATATAAAGCAAAACAATAACCTGTTTTCTTGTTTATTTGTTGTTGTTTATTTTTAAAGATACCCCTTGACTTCCAGAGAAATACATTCACATATTATGCATTGTTTTTGCCAATACAAATTTACAAGTGGCTCAATGGCAGGGCAATCTGCATTCATCATTGTACCCCCTATAGACTGTAAAGACTATCTCAAGAAAACTATTAAGGCGATTTAGGCACATAAAGAACGCCAATTTTTCATTAAGATTCATTAAGTGGAAACAACATGTCTGAATCCTCTAGCTGCCTTCAAAAATAGCTACACGGAACATCTTGCTCATTTTTTATCACCTGACCTCCCTTTCACTCTAGATGCAAGGAACAGTCTTTTTGTCTCTAAAGTGTGTTTTCTAGAATCTATTTATTTCTTATTCTTTTGTGACTTTTGGATTCTTTTCATTTTTGAGAACTCAACATAGGGTCTGTGATTTCCAGTGGTCTTTGAATAAAAAGCCTCAAACTCATTGCAGCCTTCAAGTATTTAAAAGGGGATTATAAAAAGGAGGAGAATAAACTTTTTCCAAGGATAGACAGTGGCAGGACAAGACGGAATAGTTTTAAGCTCAAAGAGGGAAGGTTTAGATTGGATGTCAGGGGGAAGTTCTTTACAGAGAGAGCATTGAGGTGCTGCCCAGAGAGGCTGTGGATGCTCTGTCCCTGGAGGTGTTTAAGGCCAGGTTGGATGGGGCCCTGGGCAGCCTGGTCTAGTATTAGATATGGAGGTTGGTGGCCCTGCCTGTAGCAGTGGGGTTGGAACTCGATGATCCTTGGGGTCCCTTCCAACCCAAGCCATTCTAAAATTCTATGATTCCTCCATTTTACATAATAGATTTAAACTAAAATTATTTTTGTCAGGATTAGATCACAACATTTTTTTCTCATGACCAAAGAGAAAGAGTGCCAATGTACGCATATTTAAAAACCAGCAAGGAAAGTGGCTGTTGAGTGAACACATAAAAGTGCAGTTCAGCTGGAGGTTTGTTTGCTGAATGACAAACGTCTCTGGAGTAAACTTTAATCTAGCTAACATGGGTGTTAGTACCTAAGATGACATGTCCACACAGTTATTACGTGAACTAGAGCCATATACACACATCTAAATGAAAACAAGGCTCCAAATTGATTATGCAATACTGCAATGAGAGTCTGGAAGGAGAAAAATGATTTAGCAAGTGAAAATAAGGAATCCTCCCTTTGAGGGTGCAAGCAGCAGCAATATTCATAAAAGAAGCATATGGGGCAACCACAGGTGTGCTATTTCCTTAATCACCCTAAAGGATGAAACAATTGAAAAACTAACAAAAACGCCACTATGTAATTAGGAAATGCAAAGAAAAGTAGAATTCCTAAATTCCATCTATTATTGCAGAGCTGTCAGTTTAGCAGCCTGGCAATTTGTGAGCTGCAAAATCATATGCAACATTTATGCGACCCTTCTCGCAGTTGATTCTACTGAGTGTTTGTTAATTACATTAGTACTGAGTGTTTATGGGTTTTAGATGTAAGGAGAAAAGGAAAACAGAACAAGTATGAATTGAAATGCCTTAAAATATACTACAATTTCATTTTTGAAAATTTTTTATGTATGGACTTGCCCACTCTTCAGAGTAAGAAAAAAAAAAAAGGGAAAATCTTCATTTTAGTGCATGAGTTCAATGCATGCAAGAGGAAAATAATTCATAAAATAGAAGAAATTGCCTTATCAGCTTCAGCCTAGATTTTTTTTTTTTAAGCTCCTCAGTTACCACAACTAGCCTAAACAGACACATACTCTTATTAGAGAAATACAAATGTCAAAGACTTCATTTGCATATTTGAAGAGCAGGAGAGGGGAGGAGGAAACAACAAAAAACATCTGCTGCACAGATTGAAACAACTTGACTTTTTTCTGGATAATAGAGTGTTTCTCAGAGTTGAAGAAATGAAAAAGCAATACATGATATATGTATATAAATGTGTTTGTTTCAAGGTGGAATAATACATGGAGTAATACATGGCAAGCATTATATTTAAAATAAGTTTTTAAAACACATCCAATTGACTCTTGGGGTTAGGTCTAGAGTAAGAGACCTAAAGAGAATCACTCTCTTCTATATTTGAGTAAAGTAAGTCAATTCTTTCTAGCTGGTCTTTGGTTTTGCTGTTTTTTGTTCATTTTTTTTAACCTAAAACAGCAGAAAACAAAATATGCATATTTCTAGATCTTGTTGCCTGTTTATATCCAACTCTTCCTCCTTTTTACTCAAAGCATCTCTTTCTTGGCTTTCAACCATGTGGCACCTAGAATGTCCGCCTGAAAGACTCTGTATGAGAGGAATCTCAGAGGGAAACTCTTCTTTGCAGTGTTCCTTTGTACTGGATATCAAGACTACTGTATTCTCAGAACCATGCATGCGTTTGTTCATGCTGCCAAAACAAATAAGCAAGCACACAGTACACTACATGTTTTATTAACATAGTTACTTCACATTTTATACCCACATATCTATGTGTGTGCTGCACAGACAGGCCCCTTGACTGCAGCCATTACGGAGTAGCTGGTTTTGATCCTAAGCAGTTAGGCTAGGCATGTAAAAACTTGGAAGTTGTTTCATCTGGGAGGGGAAGCTGATGACAGAGTGGGGATTTTCTGCGATGAAATCCTACCAATCTGAAAAGAGAGCACAAAGTTCTATTTCCCAGGGCACAGAACACATGAAACAACAGAAAAGGTGACTTTGCCAAGATTCAAAACTTTTCTCGGTCAATACTCTGTCTCAAAGCCTCTGTCACACTTAGATTTTTTTTCAGCCTATACTAAATTGCTTGCTCAGTGCATTCCCTTCAGAACAGACTGCTGGCAATAGCTAACTGCTACTCTACCAAGCCCAACAAAAACTCATTTATGCTGTTTCTCTATTTCTGACTAAGAGCAGGCATAACAACCTCCACACTATACTGGCATTTGCAGTATATTTTTCAGTTCTACTCATCTTCCTGATCTTTCACAGAACAACAAACAAAAAATCATATCAACTAAATGTCATGAGTAAACTGAATTCCATCACCACTGTATACCATGTCTTTCCTCTGGGCCAGGTAGCTGTGGGGTAGAGACCACCATCCTTTTAGACACTGATCTACTGCTTTTTCTAAACGATCTGAAGTTCAAAAGTTATGTATCCCCATTTCAAGAAGATATAACAAGAAGATAAACCCTTGAAAAACTAGCTTTTCTATAGGATTGTGTCTTTTGATGTTACAAGTGCAGTTTTACTCACTTTGGGATGTTGTTCCTTCTGCACAACTCTAATAATCAGAAGTAAGAATGATAGAGAAAGAAAGAAAGAAATCTTCAGCATTATGCACTCTATAATAAGGCTCAGTGAGTTCTCTTGTGCAACACAGAATTAGTCCTTTACATGCACATATAAATCTTTCCTATTGCATTCACTGGACTTTCCGTTCTTCAGTTCTCCCAGAACATCTAATGCTGAAAATGGACTTATCAGCAAACTAGTGTCAATGTAAGTCAGACAAAAGGCAGGAGAAATCTAGCTCACTAAATAATCCAATCCTAAGAAAAATAAAAAATAAAAATAAAAATCAAGAGAATAAAAAAGGATTTGGTCTATTCAATTAATTTGATCCATAATTAAATCAACTCATCTAATTTAGATAGTCTTCCGTTTATAATTTCTGCCATTAAAAAAAGCAGCTGCCTTGAAGTCTTTTACCAAACATCTTTATGTGACAGATCATCAGGCTATGAGTTTACCTTTCTATTTCATGGATAGCAGCTTCTGGAAGATCTCTGCTTCTTTTCTCTAGATGCTCATATCCCTTTCCAAGCTCTGGTTACTATGCCCTGTGTGATGCTTCAACAGCTAGGCTGATCTGACCTTGGACTGGATCTATGAAGTGATCAAATTTAAACTGTCTTAAGCTGGCTGGCAACCCTTCAGCAGAATCAGTAGGTGAACTGAGGTGGTAGACAGACAAGATGTGGGAAGAACTCTTACACCAACCCGTAGGAGAGAAAACTGGCACCAAATCACATTCCCACATGCAAGAGAAACTTATATGTAGACAACACACAGCAAATAGGCACTGAAGAACAATGTGATGAGATTGTAGAAGATGACTGAAAACTCAGCCTGAGAGTTCTGTTACTTAGCATAACACTAAACCCAGAGAAGCAACTAACAATAACAGTTCACAAAGTTCACATCTTTAATAGAGCAAGAATAACCAGCTGACTTTCACCAAAACAAAATTCTGACTTGTGTTTTGAACAAAACTAGAACTGTTATGATGTCCAAACAAACCACTGATACAGCATTTGTTCCACTAAAAGACTGACTCCTTTACACTGCTTCTTGGCAATTATTTTGAAAAATTAAATTTGCTGTAGCTGCGCATCTCATTCCCCATGCATAGAAACTTTCCTTTTTGGGACTATAAACAGGTCCTCAGATGTCCTCTGTAACAACAGCTTTTAATGGCTTTGCTTTGTAGCAACAAGGGAAAAAAAATGTAAAAATAAGAACAGGACAAGAGCTTAGGTATAGCTAATACAGACCTCCACAGGCAAATAAGGACATTTTTTTATTTGCCTATGTTTTACAAAAGGAAAAACAGCTCCATCCAAATATTCCAAATATTACCTCAGTAAAATGTTTAAAATAAAGGAATCTGCTCTAATAAAACACAAAAAGAACAGAAAAAATAAAAAATCAGTTGTCTGATTTTGGATTTGCATAAATATTTCCAATTATTCATATAGTGACATATGGAAAAATCATCCAGTGATTCCAAGAGCTGTAGCTTCAATTTCTGTAGCTTTTCAGAAAGGAAAACACAGCCAAAGAACAGTAGACTTGTCACAGGATAACACACGATAGTAACTCTGCTTACTTCTTCACAAAGAGGTGAAAGCGTGAAAGAAAATGGTGTTTCACCACTGCTGCATTCTGACTTATTTGTTTGAAAAGCCACACCAAATCCTTTAAGCTGCTGTTATGAAAGCAGGAGAAGCATGAAAGCTCTGTTCCCATCCATATTTGAGAACTGATACAGTGATAGACAAAACTCATTCACTGTTGACTGCTACAGCTACTGCTGCTACAGACACAGTTGCTTCAGGCCTCATATACAGAAGGATAACATCTCAGTGAAGAACAGAAAAAATCAACAAAACCAGCAACCTCCTTCTGCCCCAGAGCAGCACCACATTTGTTTGTAGATGGGAAGTTCTGTTCCAGAAGACTGGAACAAACTGTACAGCAAAGCTGGCACTTGCAGAAACCCCCATGTGCCTGTGCCATCAGCTGCTCTGTTCATGCAGAGCAGAAACAAGGTTTCTGGAAAAAGCTTGGTATGCTGCCTGCGAACATGTCATGCACACACACATTTTGTGTCTGTTTGGGGCTATTGCAGTCAGAACCAGGGCTCCCAGCCACCTCCTGGCTCTGAGGTGAGATGCATGGCCTGGCCTACAATGAAGGCCAAGCTGTGGAGCTGCCCTGAGCTGTGTGAAGCTTAATGAGGGCACATGGGAACATCAGTGCCTAGAACACCACAGGAGAATTTGTACACCTCAAACAAACACTAACACTTACTATTGCAAAAATATATGTTCAACAAAACTTTTGCTACAGAAATTATAGACATCTAATGAAAGAGATGACAACAACTTAAGAACTATGTTGAAACAGTTACACTGGGAAGCTAAGGATCTTCTGGGCGTTCCAGGCAACATCTGCTAGCTCTGACAGTTGAGGAAGTTAGCCATGAAAGTAAAATTTGTTCTGTTGTAGTTCCTCCTTATAAGCTTGCAGGTGATAAACAGTACTAAAAGTATTAAAATATAAAATGGAGGTAAAAATTAGAAGGTGATTTTTCTAACACTCATACAGCTGCCCAGTGTGGCTGTGCTTGTAACAATGAGATAAGAAAGCTACATCTATCCTCTAAACAACCACTCTCACAACAAGCCAGAAAAGGTTTTGCTGGTATATGGTCATCTACAGATAAATGAGGTCAAACAGATGGCAAAAGAGCCATTTTTATCCCATTTTGCATTTATGGTATATGTGTAGGCTTTGATAGCTATTTAAAAACATCCAAGACTACAGATCCTATAGACTTGTCATAAGCATGAAGACATAATCTCTGAAGCAAAAAAAAAAGTACATTACATAAATAAAATAAAATTAAAAATAACACGCAAATGATGAATTACGCTAACATTTANGAGCACAATTTAGAAGAACGTTTTGAGTACTTAATTCAAGTGCCAATTTCTCAGGAAGGGCGTTTGTGTGCTTACCTTACAACCAGGATATAACACTGCCTGCTACATGACAGTGATTAGAATCATCATTAAACAACACCAATTCTGACAAAAAACTGCAATAAAACAATTTTATGAGGCACAAGTGTTTTTTGCAATACATAGATGCTGCAACCTTGGGCTAGCAATGGAAAACATTTGAGGCCATTGGAAGGAGGAAAGAACCAATGATTTCTGCTACTGCTGTCTGATCAGGTACTGAAATATACACAAATGCATTATCTGATTTTCTTTAGTAAGCTAAGGAGCGGGGGAGTGTGGGGAGGAGAAAAAAAGAAAAACCAAACAACATCTTCACAATAAACTCTTTCATTGCATGGCTATTTGGAAAGCACATTTTTTTTATCACACGGCTTCTTTACACCAAATAACTCATTATCCAATAACTTCAGATAATCTTGCGTGAATTCTGATGGATTCAGACCACTTTTTGAAGCTCAGTTCACAATCTAATGCTAAGACACTAAACTAATTACAAGGCATTTCAAAATCATTCTGTATTGTCTAATGATTTGCCTGGTTTTATTTAAAAAAAAAATAAAAATAAAAATCTTGTCTTGTGTCCTGCTCTCCCCATTCCATTTTTTGGGGTAAAGACACATTCAGAAACATCTGCAACATGCAAGAAAGCCTACAACCTGAAGACACAAAGGCACTGGCAGATGTACTAGCACAAAAGTTAGCCCAACATCAAGGGAGCCATTTATTTCTTATAAACATGGTAAGATAATTAAGATATTTCAGACACTTACATTGAATTTACCCTCAAGTTTAAATACATGGGTTGACTCACTGACTTCAGGAGAATTATAGGCTTAATTTTAAGCATGTAAATGTTAATTTTAAGCATAGGCAAAAGTTTACAGGATCTGGTTCTAAACTTGATGCTTTACTTCTCTACAGGAGACAGCTGTTCACCTTCTTCAAATTAAGTTCTTGCATAGTTTGGGCAAAAACTGCATTGCATTACAGAATGAATTAGTGATTTCCTCTTGCTGAAAAAGTTTAGGGCTGAGAATGGGAAAGCACACACACTGTTGACACAAACACGGACGAACATATTAAATGCAGTCTGTCACAGCTAAAACCTCTTCTCTTTTCACACAGAACTCAATTTAAGTTGCTGTAGTAATAATGTTTTTGCCAGAGATACATAACTTTTCCAATTTATAGTACTTTCCATTGAGTAATAACAAAGCATTTGAAAATTTGTTAAATTTCCCCCTATAGAATTAAAAAAATGAAGAAAAAGATACAGCTCTCCTAAATTTACCAAATATATTCTAACATATAACAGTCAACATTCCCCATTACAGAAAAAAAATTGCTTTTCAAAAATTTATTATGGCTAATAGTCATACCTCTCAGCACTCCTTTCTATGAAATCTCAGTTTTCCTAAAAAAATCAAACCTTAAATCTCTGCCACCTTTGTCAGTGTTATAACAAATCTCTCACAGGAATGATGCCTTCATCTCTACCACCCCACCCCAATCCACTCAAGATACAATTTATCCAATCTGTTACATCATACAATGATCCATACCTATTTTTTAACTCTGTCTTATTCTTGCATTACTGTTATGCAAACAGCACCTAACTCAGCAACCCAGATCTACACTGAAATCCACAGCCTTTTCACCTAGAACATGTTATACATCTTGACGCATAGTTCATGCAACTTGCTGTAATAACAAAGATCTTTAGAGGGACATTGTTGTTCACGTGCCACACAGGTGTGATCTGCTGCTTGAACTGTCTGGCTTTAGGATTTTGGGACACAAGAAGAGCTGACCAGAAGATGTTTGCCCATTACTACTGTGTTCACTTCCTCTCCACTGAGTACACTGTTCGGTTACCCGGCATTACTTCTCACTGGCACTGGATAAAATGAGAGGAGGCAGAAGGCTGCACAAATCACTGCATGCCACACAGGATGTAAAAATTCCTGTTTGGACACTCATTCAACCACAAAGCTTTTTTCCCTTCAGGAACCTAAAGAAAACATGGAACTACTCTATACAACTCTGCTAATAAATAAATTAATAAACGAAATCACATTGGTAATATTAACATACTAACATGACTAATATAAAAACGATTGGCAACAGGACAATCCCTTTTGGACAGATTAATCTTTGGTTTAATTCCTCTATCACCTGAGAGATGAAATCCTATTTGCAAGGAAAGGTAATTCATAAATGCATATTCTTACAGAGAAGTAAGTCAGAATACTGACCTCCACATTTTTGTCAATAAAATAGCTTGCAAAATCTGGAGAATTTTATCAGAAACATGTGAACTTCATGCTTTTGTTTGTAACAGAACAGCATTTTTGCATTACTTCATAAGGAATTAGTAATGTGTCCCTATATAATCCACAGACTGTTTTCTTATTCTTTCTATGTTTAGTCTTCAAGCACTTTGATGTTTACACATTGTTAGCAGAAATTAGCACATTGTTAAGTACAACAAAAAAGTATGATGAGAAATAAATAAATAAGACCAGCAACGATTGAGAAATCTGGGTCATAATTCTTCATGTTCTTCATAAAGGAAATAAAGAAGAAAAGAAAGGAATATAACAAAGACAACCAACTGCAGTAAATTGCTCGAGGAATAGAACTTAAAAAAAATAAAATTGGAATGCTTTCTCCTTCTCAAAGGAGAGACTGCCTCAAAACAGTTTTCTATTATTTAGTCTGAACTACTCAACAGGATGCTTTTCAAACTAAGAAATGAAGAAAGATGATTGTGAGTATTTGTGTAATCTCCAAATGTTGGTTTAGTATTTAGAAGGAGGGCAGTAAGTACATAAGAGCACCACGATAAATTCAGATTTATCACCGTAGCAGTCTATACAGGTGAGAAAAACAATCCTAAAGCTAGATATGAAGGACACTTATTTATACAAAACATGCTAGTGAAAAGATGTGCCCAATCCAAATAGGGAGCCAGTAAGAATCAAGCAAAATATTTGCATATTAATGCAAGGGATATGGACAGCAAAATACAGGAGCTTTAGATAACTGTCTTGTTACAGAAGGAAGAGAAGCAAAATGGAATAGCAATAAGACTAGAATACTTCAAAACCTTAGGTTTTTAATGAAAACTAATATAGTTAACTGGGTTCTATTAGCAACTATATGGAATAAAAAGGATGGCAGAAAAGATTTCTGTTTGGGTCAAAATGATTTTGAAGAAGCTGGCAGCTAGAATTATTTCAGTTCCATAGAACTAGATTTGGTTGTGCAGTAGACAGACTTCTTTGACAATGCTAAAATAGTCAGAGTGATTACAAATTTTGCTGCAGTGAGATACCAGTCAGAAAGGACATGGTGCTAACAATGGCAAGATCTCTTACTAACAGGATACTCAAGAGATGCCCTAAAACCAGCAGTGATGTTAATCAGGATGTTCTCAAAGCAAGGCTCTTTATTCCCAGTTTCAACCTGTGGGCACTGTATTCAACACAAAAGGGAAGAAGGAAAGAAAGGAAGCAGAAGAAGCACAGATGAATCTAAGTAAGAAACTTCATTTAACATCTCTTATGATGTGAGATAAAAGTTTCATCATTTTTTAAATGAAGGCTGAAGTGCAAAGATCAGTAGACTTCCAGAGATGGGAGGAAGGACATTCCCAGTGACCTCAGCAATGCTAATTACCATTCCAGTGGCAAATCACAGGAAATAATTTTTATCAGAAGGAAAAACCAAAAATGCAAGAAATTCAAGAGTTTGGCATTCTAGCTTGAAATCACACAGCTTTTGCTNTGGACTGCAGACAGAATATTTAAATCTCTGTTTTGTGTAGAACTGCTTGCAGATAACTGAAACACAGGGAAGACAGAGACAAGACTATGACAAAATGCCTGAGTAACACAGAGCAATTTTAATGGGTCTTTAATATGCCTAGCTTGACACATACATGAGACCTACTTCCAAAAGGCAGATCTTAGTATTCACTGAAACACTGAAAATTACTAGTCAGTTCTAAAATTTCTTGCTGAAACAGCTTAGGTATGAACAAGGCCTTAAAAAAAAACAAAAAACAAATGGCAATAGGTTGAGGTATAGTGACAACTGGAAATGGAATAACAAAACAAAACATTTAAGAGGAAAATGGATGAACAGGGAGCAGGGTGAAAGAACAAACTCTATCAGAAACTGCTAATATGTCAGCGCTGAAACATTTCAGAGAAGTGCCTCAAGTCTGATGGCAACATTCGGTTTAGAAAAAAATAATTTTACGGTATTTGAAACACTAGAAAGGAAGGGTCTGAATTTTAATTTAGAGATGCATTTTAGGTTTTAAAATACTGCTTTTCATATTTGAAGTTTAAGTTCACATGTTGCACAAGGTATGTCAAACAAACTAAAGACAAGGTATTATAGAAAACACTAAACTTTCAGTAAACTGAAACATTTTAGACTGATTTTCTTACTTTGATATCTTACTGAATTTTAAAGACGTAATTGATTTTGTCTAATTCGGATTATTTTAAAGGGAACTTTTCCCACAAAGCAAAACCTACGCTTTTCCATGAGTTCTCATATATCCACCTATGATATACATGATGTCTAATTGCATCTCAGCATTAAAAGAGGGATTCACAGAATACAAAGTCTACCTACATTTTCCTCTTGCAGGTCAGGAAAAAAAGCCCACAAACTCTTTAAGTAGAAATATAGAATAGACTACACTAAGATTTCTAAGGTTTCTAAACCAATTTTCACTCTACTTCAAGTTGGGTGTGGAGGGAATTGGCTGATAAAAAGTCTTACACACAAAATCCATTATAGGAAGGCTCATTTCCCCAAAAGTGGGTCAGAATCAATTTCAACCTTGTTAACGGGATGTGAAAATGAAGACTGTTGAAATAAGCAATGCAAGAAAGATTTTAAAGTCTTTGTTTTGTACCCAACTTCCAAGTTTTACAAACAAATTTTAAGGGATCAAAGCTAGCCTATTATGAAGCATAAAACTACCTCTGTTGAAAACCATAAATTATGTATGGAGCAGGCATATTTACTAGAGCTGCTAGTAATGCAGAACATCTTTGAATGAGAACTGACTGCTGAATGCCTCATGTTCTTTTATGATGAATTATGCAGAAATCTCCAATACCACAGCTATGCTAAGGTGCTAGGGTTCTTGTGCACGAGCGTTGGGAGCCATTCAATAAGGAGGAAAAATACTATCTTTTCCCTTTTGTTCATAGGTTCAATGTTTTGTGAAAAACTGATACCAACATAAAAATGGTTATATTGAAAAATGTCAGACGAAATTATTGTCTTCCTCACCTCCTTTTTTTTCCTCCCTTTTTTCTTTTTCTTTTTTAAACATCTTCCTTTTTCAGTGACACAGCTGGATAAAATTATTGACAGTGATGCACTAAATTCCACAAACAGAAATGGCAGTTGAAAATATAACCAGCATATCAATTTTGAGGATTTCCTCCCTCATGAGCAGTTAATTTTCAGAAAAGCTTTTCCTTCTCCCAAAACAAGGACATTTCAGAACAGGTTCATTTTTATTCAAAACTTGGGAGAATTTAAAGTACTAGTAAAGTGTGGAGAATGCCTATATGGTCTAATCAGGCTCAACTCATCACCTCTCCCTCCAGCTCCATGCCGAGGTACTGATATCCAGAAGCCACCTGTTACATTTCTATCATAATGCCCTGATGATTTTGAAACACAGCTATGTTGTGGCTATGCTACTTCTGATTCCAGACCTACGTCAGTATTTCTTTGGAACTCCACAAGTTGGCATATGCAGCAATTTTTAATAGGCAGAACTGAAACCAAAGCGGAAGAAAAACTGCGGGCTTTCCTTCTCAAATCTGGAGCACACATGATGACAACAGTCTGCTATGGAGATAGCATGACAAGATGACAACATAAGACTGTGGAGAAACAGCCAAAGGAAAAAGCAGCAGCCATTGAGCTTGTTCCAAAAGAGTGGGATCAAATGATTATCTTAACTCCCCTACCTATTCAGTCACTGTGAGCCTGCTTATTTATCTGATACATAAGTGGATAGGACACACATGACTATGAGCAGTTCACCATTTTCCTAAACAGAATGATAAAAATCTGTAGGCAAGCTATGAGATTTAGATAAAAATATAGTGAAACATACGTCACAGGCAGCAAGTTGTCTTAAAATAGTATGACAAGGACATATGAAGTGCTACTAAAGAGTGCAGTCTTCCCCCAAAATACCTAACCTGGTTTTTACTTCAACTAAAATATGAAAATATTTTTTAGCACATGTGCTATTTGCAGAATCCAAAGTCTTTTTTATTTATTTAGATCTACACTGAGGTAAAAATACATAATTTTCTTCATCTCTCTTTTTGCAGTACACTGCATTTTTTCAAACTTCTCATTTAAAGCAGGTGGTTTAATTTTTAAATCTTCAGGGAAAAATATCCGTCTCGGGCTGCAACTTCATCTGTCTCATTTCAGCAGGGAGGATTCTTTTTTCCCCTTTAAGAAAGTTATAAACCTCATCTTGAAGTCTTTGAAGATGAAATGCATTTTCCCTATGCTCCTAACTTAAGCAATGGCCTAGAGATTCACCAGGAAACTAGGTCATTAAAGTCCCTGATACATTCTTTGACATAGCTAAATGACATATCTTCTGGAATCTGTATGTCATTTTTGTTCTTTATTCTTCTTCAAAAAATAGATGTTAAACCCCACTAGAAAACACTGTGATCATTACCGTTTGATAGAAAATTGAAATCAATGGGAAATAAAATACGTTTGCGGTGCTACTTCTCTACAGTTTCTGTTTCAGCTCAATTTTCTAGACTTCCTGAGTTGTCCAAACCTCTCTCAAGAGGGCAGCTTCTTCTTTCAACTGAGAATGAATGTAGAGGTGTACAAGGCAATATCTGCGTATTTTCAAGGCCAGCCTACAGAATTCTGTATCAGAAGAAAAATAATCAGCTAATCAGCTTCCTTTCACACTACTTCAGAGAAAAAGCAAACCTAGCATTTTAGCAAACTTGAATGCTACAATCTGACTTCACATTGCAATGCATTCAACAGCAATGCAAAGAATAATGAATACGTTACCATACTGCAGATAAGAGAATAGCAATGGGTGAAACACAAAGCTCAGTGGGTTTTAAGACTAAACGGCTTATTCCAATCATAAGTTACACTGGCTGTAAAAGCCTCGTCTTTCTACTCATTGGCATCCTTTTGACACCAGCTAAGATCTCTCACTTCTACTTCACAGTGTTCCTCTTCTAAGAAACCCACCTCCTCCCTGAGTCCCCATCTGCCATTTTAAGCATGTCTTTGTTTTTTACAGATTGGTGTTCTGTGTTTTTCTATCATGCTCACTCAGGATACACAATTTGTTTCTAATAGAAGCTAACATCACACACTCAAGGGAACAAAGCAGAGAGAAATAGGGAAGCAATGTGTAGTAAGATAATTTGCCTTGAATAGCCCAGCAAGTACTATTACAGAGATCTTTATAGCCACAAGGCCTTAGTACTTGAATGACAGAAGTGACAGAACAACACTGAAAAGGAAAAAATTAGGGCCTGTTGGGAAGATGGGGGAAGGCCTACCAGGTGAAAGTCTGAAATTCAAATCAGTACAGAAGTTAGAAACACTTCCAGGAAAACCTGAGTGATAGAAAAATGATTCAGTTTAATAGGTATGTAATATCTGTGTAAGCATACTTAATTCAAAATCCTCTGCTGTTTATTTTGGGGTTCTTATTTTACACCCCTCTCCCTCCCCCCAACCCTCCCCATCTCACTTCACTCACAAAGAAAGTATATCAAACTTTCTTGCTGTAATGCTTTGTTTTCTTTAACAGCTTTCAACTCCCAATTCCAATACAGAGAAGTAAAACAGTGGAACCAGGCTTTGACCAGATTACAAAGGAGGGACTGAAAAACATCCTCTTTTTTTCCAGTAGTAACGAACTGATTAACTAGAATAAGCTTGTCTTCTGTATTATTAGGATCCTACAAATGAAAATGCATTAAAGTCTTTAAAATGCCTTTCAAATTCTCTCTTAATTTGATTTATTTTATGCTGCAGTGCTGAGCTACTAGTCTTCCTAGACATCCATACCTTCACACCACCCCTGGTAGCTAAAGGAATGAAGCCAGCAGCCTCTCAAACATGCTTTGACATTAGCCCAGCAGATGACCACACTGGAATTTCAATTACCCCTGTCAAGCACGGTACTGAGGAAGTGTTCAAGAGCTCTGCTTTGACAAAACAAAACCTCTTGCCAGCTTTGATTGCAGCAAGCTCAGCTCTTTTCTCACCTTCCAAAGACCTGTGAAATAAGATTCAAGAGAAAAGCACTCCAAAGCAGCATGAAGTTTTTTGGTCAATGAGATGTGGGGCTTCAGTACTCCCTTGGCCAAGCAGTTACAGGGTTTCAGCTGGCTCAGCTTGTAAGCAACCTCCNCAGCATGAAGTTTTTTGGTCAATGAGATGTGGGGCTTCAGTACTCCCTTGGCCAAGCAGTTACAGGGTTTCAGCTGGCTCAGCTTGTAAGCAACCTCCTGTTGTCAGACGTTTGGGGTTTCAAATACTGGAACTTTAATGGGGTAAAAAAGCTCGTGAAGTCCCTGAATTTAGGGCTTTTTTTTTTTTTTTTTTCCAGTCTAGAGTTGATACATTGAGCTGACACCCAAGAATAGTGGGGCTCATGCTAACAGTGCGTAGGATAACTTTTAGTACTTTCTTACCTGATATAAATTTATTAATACAGGGAAAGATTCTGCATTTTACATTCAACTCTGATTGCAATATGATAGCAATCAGATAGAAAGGAGAGAGATATTTGGAGCCTTGACTCTAGCATCCATTAGACCTAGCCACCCATGCGCTCTGTTCCATGGTGCATTCCACTTTATTTTATCTCAGGACCTTTGTAAGTATCTTTAAATAAAAATGTAAATACTTTAAAAATAGTCTTTCTTTAGATCTAGTGACTGACTGGACACTTATCATAACGTACTAACTTAAAAACAAACTAAAAGTAGCATGTTGGGCATTTATTATTTTTACAAAGGCTCCAAGAAATCTGCTTCTCATTCACCCTTATCGTTAATACCTTCCACATTACATTAATGCCCACACATATTAAAATAAAGTCAATAGCTACACACATTAAACAAACAGTAATCTGGTTGCTGCTATAATAATTGTTATAATGACTTTTTAATTACTTGCATTTTCCTATTTTTTCCCCCCTTGGTATATATTCTTTTGGAAAACAAAAACAAAAGCTAATAATGAGACTCCAGCACATAAAAATATCTCAACAGAGAACAAACATTTTAAAATGTTTAAGGATTTACAAATTTTTACATGTGGGACAAATTTTACTCTTGTCAAGATAGAAAGTAAATTAAAAAAAATGAAGTAGGGGGAGAGAGACAGAGAGCAGCAAGAGAAGAGGGAGAGAGAAAGATTATGTAACAATTCTACATGCTCCACAGAAAGCAGGAAGACACAACATTTTTTTTTTTTTTTTTTTTTTTTCCTGGAGAGAATTACAAGGAGACTGCACAGAATTTGATGGGCCTCCCTATCTGTCTGCATGTATTCAAGCAAAAAATCCAAAACAAAACAAAACAACAAAAGTTCCTTCTTATTCTACTGTCGTATCCTATACAGAATAGGAAATAGCATTAATTTACATGCTGGGGTTTGTCCTCTACCTCCTCTGGCTAGATGCCTTTCAGTGGGATATATTGTGAACAATACCTTAGGGACCACCAGACTTTCACAGGCTTCATCTGAGTAAATGGATGGTCTGGACTTGCTTCTTCGTCTTTCTCCATGGAAACACTTTATCACTGTTTTTCTCTACTCTAATGAAACCTGACCCTTTGTAAGATGAGGTCACAGCTCCTCAAACTTCTGTTATTGAGGTGTATTACACGTATTTCTCTTCAACAGGAAATGCTAGACCAAGGTCAGCGATGGATACTTCAGCTGCAAATGATGAATATTGCATGTTTCCAGCTTATGTAAATACTGTGTGTTGTACACTCCAGTTGAAAAAGGTATGGTGATATAAAGAGAAGTATCCGCTGTGTTTCCATCTTAGCTTTGGTACTTAAGGTTGAGTAGCATTTCATTGTCCCCACAGAACAGTTGGTTACATTCAGCCTGCAGGCCTTCACAGAGTAGTTTCTGTAAGGAGTGTAAGAGATTATTCTTTTGCATCATTGTCTCGAAGCTTGCTGACGACACAAATGAACAAGTCTAAGCAAGTCCTGGCCAAGGACTGAGAAATCCTTTGTCTGGAGAACACATATGGACAAGTCCTGGGCAAGGGTTCCAAAATCCTTTGTCTGAGGGACACAGATGGACAAGGCCAGGGGCAACGAGAGAGAGAGAGAAGATGCAGATTAATGGTTGGGAAGCAGTCTTTTGTGTGGGCTTATCTCGAGGGAGATAGCCATCTCAGGGGGTACTGCACATGTCTCTTACCCAAGCGCCCAGGAATGCCGTAC
This sequence comes from Pavo muticus, assembly GCA_016647715.1. Taxonomy (NCBI): domain Eukaryota; kingdom Metazoa; phylum Chordata; class Aves; order Galliformes; family Phasianidae; genus Pavo; species Pavo muticus. The sequence continues at coordinate 1,073,636 of JACDJE010000195.1, forward strand.
TGACAGAAGAAGAAGGATATAAAAGGGGACCAACAACCACGAAGTGGGGTTTTCTGACAACAGATTCCTCACGACCTGAGGCCTGCAAGCTGAAGAACAAGAAGGTTTCTGACATGAGAAGCCTCATGACCTGCCTCTCCCTCCTGGACTTGCTCTCCACTCTACCTGCTTTCTGCCTAAGGCTGGCCACTCTGCTGCTGCTCTCCCCCGAAGGTTTTCTGACAACAGATTCCTCATGAAGCGGTGCCTGCATGCTGAAGAAGAAGCTGATGCCTGCATGCTGACAGACTCTCCTGGGCCTGCTACCTGAGTCCTGCCACTTCCTCCTGGACTTACCCTGTTGCTTCTTCCTGGTACCTGCTTGCCGCCTAAGGCTGGCCACACTGCTGCTGCTTTCCCCCCGTGCTTTTGCCTCGGACCATTGGAACAGCATGCAACAGGACGCTGCTGGATCCTGGTGGTGACTATCCCCGCTTTACGCAATTCTTGCTTCTTTCCTATCTTTTCTATCGCCTGCCTTCCCTTCCCCATCACCCTAATTTGTAATAGTCGCTGTCCTCCCCTTCCCCATCTCTGTGATTAAGGTTTGTAATAAACTGGTCGGACCAACATTTGAACCTTTGTTTCTTAATCTCATGCCAGGTATAGATATATCAAAGAACCTCCTCTCTCTCCTATAAATTGGAGTGAGACAAGGAGCAAGCAGTTTGTTTCCAGAATGAAGGTGCTGGCTAAGAGGACACCTTTTGTCGGCATTCAGGTCAGATTCATAGTCTGATATAAGGGGCTGATGCAAAATTTGCTATACTGTAAAGGAAGATTCATGGGTATGACCTGCCAGAATACAGTAAGCAAGACTTTTTCTTTTCCGTATTTTAACTCCTCATACAGAAAATCTGAATATCTGTACACAGAATGGATATAATTGTATAGCTTTATAATTCTGCAATTTTGAAAAAAAAAACTAATTTTAAGGGTCATTAGTATTTTGCAGCTTTGGTATGCTCCTGGAGAAAAGTGAGGAAATATAGTATCTCCATTGTTAGGCTTCAACTAAAACTCATATTTCATGTGTTCTTTATACTCATGAATAAGACAGATCTTTCAATTGAGTCATCTTTCCCTTGTGGAGACCAATGGACTCCATGCATGAACATAATTCACCAAATGATCAATGTCCTTGCTCTTTGGATTCCCAAAGTGTTCAGACACTTACAAGCCACAAAAATGTTGATTCCTTCATATGCACTCTTAGAGATCATAGATTTCCTTCTATATTGTTCTCTGCAAAAGTGAACCCTTAACATAGGAAAAAATAAATGAAGACAACTCGTTCCAGATCTCAATAAATTGAGAGTTACACGATTTTTTTTCTGCACTGTAAATTTTGGAAGGGGTCCAAAATAAAACTGGGAAAATGACCTTTACTTTCATGCTTTATATTTTTTATTTCTTTTCTTTACTTGTTCTTCCTTTAAGTGCTAGCTTGGATCATTATTTCCTGCACTGATTATAATCCTTATTTTTTATGGGAAATCTGTCCTTTACAGAATTTAGATGTGGACAGAATACCAATGTATAATTAGATTATTATTATTATTATTTTACTGATTTGAAGCAATAGGGGAGGAAGATAAACAAATTAAAAATAGAAACCTCAGGAAATGAACACAAGTTGTGCAGCTAATATACATCATGCTGACCAGTAATAATTATGGAAACAAACTATGACATGATTGTTTTTTGAATTTTTATTATAGGAGGAAAGAGGAAAAATGCAATTCCAAATGCAAGAACTGATGTTTCAATGACAATTCCTTATGCAGATGCCTTATGTGGCAATGACTAATGTACTAATGTCCACTTTCACCAGCTAAAAAATGAAAACCTTTCAATGTTGAAAATGTGTTTTTATACTGTCATAAAGTCTCATGTCCCCTAGTTGGCCAACAGAGTGCTTAACACAATGTTTACCTTCCCTTACCCAAAAAGGCATTCAATGTATACTTTTATTAAACACACATTAGTATACTGAAAAGAATCAGGTTTTCCACTGCAATGAGTATGCCTTGTGATATCCCTATGATAGCCTTTCCAAGGACTGCCTCTAAAGTTCAGTTTTGGTTTTCTTCTATCTCAATCTAAATGCCTCTTTCACTTCCCTACTGTTTTGAGATTGGTTGAACCAAATGATAATAATTTGTTGTGAAATACAATTTTTAATAATCAGATAGGTTTGATTTGAGTCTTATTATCAGCTTCTTTATAAAGTCAGTCATCTTTTCTTTGAGACAATTATTAGTGCCCTTGAAGAGCTTAGTCTTCCTGCTTGTATTAAAATTTATGCAGAAGTGAATCAAATATGACTTAACAAATATTTTCATATCCAGAAATTATTTTTCCCTAGCCAGTGTGCCTAAGAAAGTCCTGTACCATCATGCCATCATCAGAATTTGATGTTTAAAAGAGTAGCCTTCAAATATGTAGGAGTTCACGTATAATTTAGCTCTTTTCCCATTTGAAAGTAGTAGAGAAATTTGCATCCATTTACTTTCAGTACTTACTGCAAGACTCTTAATAATTTCTCTCACTTTCTAAATATGCAGTGGCGTGGCTTCATAAGTGACAGTTTCAGCTGATGAACCAGTTGCTAGGAAGTTCTTTTAATTCAGAGTTATGTTTAAAATGTTCTAAGTACTGAAGTTCTTTGAAACTCTAAAAATACGTGTAATTTACATAACATGATGCATATTCAAAGCATTGTGTAGGCATCATGACATATGTATTCTCTGTCCCAAAAACAGCAGTGGGAAAATGTTAAGTATATTTTATAGAAGTAAAATCTTGAGGCATAAAGGTGAAAAAAACTCAGTCAAGATCACAAGATGAATAAATGTTAGTGACAGTTAGGAACAAGGCTCAGTTAATTTGGGATTCAATTCACTTCTCCAAATTATGCAGCTTCTCAAGGATGCAGCTCCTTGACTAGCACCTATATAGCACTGCAACTGCTCTTTTCACCATGTTGAAAGTAAAGCAAAACAGAAGGAGAGAAATACAGCAGTAATCAGCTGTAAAAAAGGAAGGGACAAAAAAAATAACAAAAAAGCAAATTATACTTCGAATATCCTTTGAAGTCTCTGATAATTAAAGGATTGTCAACACTGATTCTTTATTTTTTGAATGAAGAGTTGATTATTTGGGGTGGAAAATAAATACATAAATAAAAGAAAGACTACTCNCACAACATCCTTGGGCAACCTGTTCCAGTGCGTCACCACCCTCTGTGTGAAAAACTTCCACTTAATATCTAACCTAAACCTCTCCTGTCTCAGTTAAAACCATTCCCCCTTGTCCTATCTCTATCCACCCTCGTAAACAGCCATTCCCCTTCCTGTTTATATGCTCCCTTCAAGTACTGGAAGGCTGCAGCAGGAATAAACCCTGTGTGAAGGCCATTATAGATTCTGAAGCAGTCAATATACATACGTGCGTGTAATATAATGTATCTCAGTACTGCTTTATATTTTGTCTTTTCACAGATTTGTTCCATAGCTGCTAAATTCTGTTTTAAGTGAATATATTCTTTTACCCACAAGACTGTATTCTGATAAGCGGAGTGATCTGAAAAGTATGACATTAATCCTTCCAGGTCACAGGAAGAGGTATTCAGCTCCCCATTATACCACTACAAGTTGCAAACAGGGTAAGAAGTTGTGCCTGTACAGGAGCAGTGAGCCTAGTTGTGGGTGATATTGCACAGTTTCAAATAATTCCCTAGCTTTCACTTGTCACTGGGAAACTGCAACAAGAAGCATGCCTGAACTGCAGGGGAAAGATTTATATGTTGAAAACAAACAAACAAACCCAAACAAACAGAAAAATATATAATGAATACACACAATGAGTAAAGGCCACTTCTGATACACTGATAAACTAGAGTGTGAATAACAGGCATACAGGTAACAAATTACAGAGCAGGATTTGCAATACATGTAAGGCAGGATGCAATGCGATGGAAAGACTACATTAAGACACTCTTTGAATCAGATGCAAAAAAGTGCATAGACCAGGAGATGTCTAAGAAAGCCCTTTAGAGATGACCAAACACTGGTGTCTGGTAGTGCTGGATACATAGCACAAGAATGTCTATATATACTTAGCATACCGGTAAAGTAACAAGCAAGCTGCAAAGTGAATGAAAAATGGTCAGCAGCAAAATATTCTGCGAAGGACATCCAAAATCATAAATCAGGAAATCATTATATTTGAAGTATATTTATAACTTATAGTAATTTAGATACAATTTGCATTTTTTTCAACGTCATTGCTTGCTGTTTTTCCACCACTTGATTTTTTTTTAAATCACCACTGTACACTTGCTAAATAACATTGTCCTGACTAACAAACCCTACAAATCCACCATCAAGTCATCTTGTATAGATTGGCCAGGATGAGCTAATTTGTTCCCTGGAAGTGGCTTCGAAGAGGTGAAAGAAGTGATCAGAAAAACTGGCATAGTCAACCAAGGTCAGCAAATTAATATGAAGTTAACAAACACAATCAGTCAAGGTCAATCTGATTACTGGCAGATAATAAATGCTTAGTAGCTTTATCTTTACTTAAATGTATTAGAATGAGATCTCACACATCCAGCATGTAAATTAGGCAGAAGATAGATATCAGCACAAGAAATGTAGAGAAACATGAAGTGCTTATGGAAGTAATGGATAGAAAAGTAGTAGATAGATAGAAAGTAATGGATAATCTTTAGGACTGACATAACAGAAATGAGGAGAAAAAAAGTAATGCACTCAAGGATTAATTCTTTTAATAATCAAAACTTCAGCTATACTCCAGAATCTCATCAGCTGAGAACAACTGAGCAGGAAGAAGGCAAATCTACTAATTTATCACTGGATGACTATGAACTACTAGCATGATTATTGACAATCAATATAAAGAAGCTTCAAAGAAAGCAATCTCAAGACAAAACAATCAAGTATTTCTAATAGTTGCAGGAATGTTCTAATAGTTGAAGGAATGTTTAATAAAAAAGCCAGGCCGAACTTCTAGTAAAACACTATACACCATTCTGCTCATCTCATTCAAGAACTGTCAATTCACACTGCAACACACTGGAAAAGCAACACATATCCAAGGCCATCCCAGAAAAAGAAAGAGACTAAAAAAATCCGTCTGACTACCAAAAATGAAGAAAGATAAAACATTTTAGTTAACTTTGTACTACTAAAGAAGGTAAAAAAAAAAAAAAGAGGAGGAAGATGATGTTCAATGTAAAATACAGGATAACCTCGCCATATGAAAATGTTATGTGAAGAAGATGCTTCTAGAAATTAGAAAAATGTGCCTGACATGGGAAGGGTTCAGTTTCCCTAATCCTAGAAGTAGCTACAGAAAGAAAAATATTTTCAGAAACGTGCATATAATGGATGAGGTAATATAATGACTGTAACAAGGAATTAGACTTGATCACAAACATCTCATATAACTATCTACATTCCCAAATACCTTGCACAGTTTGCTTTCAAAAAGCAGACGAAGGGCAAGAGTATTATACTTCAAAAAAGTCAATCATATATTCACGTATTTTGGAAAATATGTAATGTACTTCATTTAAGATTGACAGGTTTACAGCAAAAAATCTCTGATATGACATCTGATTTTAAGAAATTGTCATGGGAAATAATATATTGCTCTTCACAGAAGCACCAGAATTTATTTTTAAAGAGGTAAGTTATTAAAACAGTTGACAACTAACACAAATGACTGACACAAATCAAGATGGTAGCTGAATATTGCAAAAGTAACAATAGCAGAAGATTACTAAGCTGCACTCTATGGTATTAGGAAAAAACAATGAATCATACCATAAGGGAGGGGAAAAAAAAAAGCAGGAGTGACAGACCAGAGAAACATGCTGACAGGGTAGGTGGATCCCAGAATAACAGAATTGCAGGGGGTGGAAGGATCCTCAAGAGATCACCAAGCCCAACCCCCGTGCTAAAGCAGGTACCCTACAGTAGGTCACACAGATAGGCATCCAGCCAGGTCTTGAATATCTCCATAGAAGGAGACTCCACAACCTCTCTGGGCAAATTGTTCCAGTGCTCCATCATCCCTAACATAAAGAAGCTCTTCCATATGCCAGTATGGAGCTTTCTAAATTTAAGTTTTAGGCCATGGCTCCTTGTCCTACCGCAACACACCACAAAGAAGAGCCTGGCCTCATCCATTTGCCTCCCATCTCCCTTTAGATAAACATTTATCAGATCCCCTCTCAGCCTTCTTTTCCCCAGGATGAACGGACCCAGGTTACTCAGCCTTTCCTCGTATAAGAGATGCTCCAGGCCCTTTATCATCTTTGTGGCCCTCTGCTGGACTCCTTCTAGGAGATCCCCGTCTTTCTTGAACTTGGAAAGCCAGAACTGGACACATTATTCTAAATGTGATCTCACCAGAGCAGAGTAGAGGGGGAGGATCACCTCTCTCAACCTGCTGGTCAACCTGCTCTTTAAAGCACCCCGTGATACCAGTGGCCTTATTGGCCACAAGGGTATACTGCTGGCTCATGACCAACTTGTTATCCACCAGGACATCCAGGTCCTTCTCCACAGAGCTCCTCTCCAGCAGGTCAGCCCCTAACCTGTACTGATGCATGCGGTTATTCCTCCCCGGGTACAAGACTCTACACTGGACCTTGTTCAACTTCATATGGTTCCTCTTTGCCCAACTCTCCAGTCTGTCCAGGTCTTGTTGAATAGCAGCACAGCCCTCAGGTGTGTCAGCCGTGCCCCTCAACTTTGTATCATCAGCAAACTTGCTGAGAGTGGACTCTATCCCTTCATCCAGGTTGCTGATGAAGATATTGAATAAGACGGGATGCAAAACCAACACCTGGGGAACACTGCTAGTTAATACCTCTGCGGAGCACATTACCTTGCAAATACTGATATTAGCAAGAGTGGAAGCTGCCTGAATGTAAATGGAAGGGAAATGTTAGCAAAGTGCATTTCCATGACTTCAGAGCTTGCTTCTTAAAACTGGTATACTAGAAGTCAGAACTTGTAACCTCTCAGCAGTGCTACAATGCTCATTTTTTCTGGGCTTCTGGAGAGAGAATAAGCCAAAGATCAGAGGAATTTTATTATGTCTGCTCTGGAAAAGCATTTATTTTATTAGTCTGCCTCACGGGGAACATTTATTGTTGGAATGGATGGACAGTCCATTATGGTAATCGTTACAAAAATTAAATTCTGTAAGAGAAGTCTAAGCATGGGAGGAAAGCCTATTCATTTCTTTACATAACATTATCTGAAAAGAATGATGAATTATTAACTCATTAGTCTTATACGCTCGTAGATTCCTAAAGTGTAAATGGACATCAACACAGAGATTGATATTCTGCCTTCATTATAGCTGCTATTTGGGAAGCATTAGCTGGCATACTTTACATTTTCAGAAATCAGTGACAAATAAATACAATAATTACTATTCCTCAAAACAAATGAAAACAAATAGTTTTGAAGGAAAATTAAGTACAGACACAAACTGATTGCAGATGACAGACAACTGGAAGCTGGAGGTAGGTCAGCAAAGCACCAATGGAGGAAAAAGACAAGACTTCAGTTGTTTTATTCGGTTCTTATTTATGGCAACTACTAAGTATGATATAAAAAGTAAAAATTAGAAGCTTGAGAAATGGATGATTTTGCAAAATTGTTTCTAAATCTAACTACAACAAACATTTGAAATAATTCTCCTGAAGCACCACACACAACATATTACGTATCCAATACAGAAATAATTAGTAGGAAAAGCACATGAGAAGAACCACACCTCTCATGAAAAGGAGTTGCAGTACTGTCAGCAAAAGTTAACAAACAAAAAACAAGACTAGGAGATGGACTGGAGATATTATTTCAAACACAGGCACTGACATCAATCAGGAGCTTATAGTCTTATATTTGATTACACTGTCTAACAGAGCACAGTTACAGAAAACAGAATTTGCCAAACTGACAATTACTTCTATTAGCAGCTGTAAGGCACATTGAGGCCTGCAAAGTCTAGGTAGATTCTCTGTTGGAGGCTGCTGCCAAGGTCCACTGGATATGCATCTGTCACGCAATATTCCTTTTTACTGTTCTCATTCCAATTTTCCCAGCCTTCTAACAGCTTTGCATATTTTCAAATTTATTTTGTAAACCTAAATTCTCATGATCAATTCCTTTTGAAGGACTTTTGTCATTTTACAGCATTTTAATGATTTTTATCTATTTTACAAACCACATAATAAACCTAGGAGGTTGTTAAGATTGGAATGATGACTTCTAGTTTGTTATTAGCTCTTCAGGGAGCCCATGAACAGCATATTGATAAAACAGATGAGAGATCCAGCATTTAAAATGTTTCTTCCTTATTACTAAATCTTCTATTCAGAGTTACTGCCATTATAACTCTTTGCCATGTTTTTTTTCTTCTTCATTTATTTACTATTTTTACAATATTCAGTTTCCAGACCTGAATTCATACAATCAGTTGCCCAAAAAGGAAATTCCAATTTACCACTACTTTCTCCTTCTATGCAGCCCATATGGGGAAGATTCTGATGTTTTCAGACCTTGAAAGAATGCCAAAGCAATGCATGGTATAACGCTTCCTCGGAAAAAAAAAAACAACTTACAGAGATCTTCTATAAAATAATGATGACACACATGGAAATTTTAACTTCCTTTCTTCTGTTCCTATTCCTGAGACACCTTACCAAGCTAGTATTAGTATACATCACCAAATGTCATCAACGGTAGTGAACCTCAGCCATTTAAACACCCATGTTTTAATGACCACAAAAGTAAAACAAATTCACTGAAAATCTGATCTCATATTGAGATTTAAGAACGAGATTTTGAGAACATAAATCCTAATGTCTTTCAGAAGAGCATTTGAGGAGGGAAAAAAAAAAAAAGCAAACAAAAACAACATACAAAAGCCACGTTTAAAAGCATTCTCACAACTTCCTTTGGTTAAAGAAGTATACTGGAACAAAGACAAGCCTGAAAGAAAAGTTTGTGCTTTACAAAGCATTTTCAGCAAAGTAAAAAATCAAGTACCGTAGGCTTGCTGTAACCCACATATATGCACAATTTCTCCAGCATTTAGGTATTATTATCAAATTTTCTTTCAATGGAAGTTGAAGAATTTAGATATTTGAGATAAAAAGAAGCTCACAGCCTGCTTCAAAGCAGCAGCAACATCCAAATGTCAGACATTAGGAAACTGCAGCCACCAACTCCAAAGCATGTAAAAATATGGTAAAGAGATCTTGGGCACACACTACTTCCATCCCTTTCATTGAACTTAAGCAGAAATTCAAGACTTGAATCAAGGTGTTTTATCAGGCTGGAATCTGAAAACTGACTTCACTGGAACAGCACACAACAATAAGTGTCTGCATCTCATATGTACACAATACTTGCAAATTTGAAATACAACGCACTGCCCATGAAAATTCTTTGCAGATAACCATAAAGGCTCAATGCTTGATATCATTTACAACAGTAAATTCATTTAGATAACAAATAAAGCATACAAATTCTCAGCAGAATTCTATTCAAGTATGGTAAGCTCTCCTAATAATGTTCTTCCGACAGTCCAGTCCCAAATACTTAACAACAAAACAAGGACATTCAAATAAAAAAAGAAAGCTATTGGAATTTGTATTAAGAATAGTGGAGGGAAGAATCCCCTACTTGAAGGCTGTGGAGTGATGACAAAATGCTTTAGTCCATGATAACCAAGTCCACAACAAGAGGAAACATCCTCCCTACACTCACTCTCCCATAACTGTGATGCCTTTCACATGAACAGAAACAGACTTTATCTTACTCCATTCCAAACTCTTCTAAACTGTTTATTAAACTATTTAGCCAAGAAATGACTGACAAGGCTCAGGGAAGGTGTCTCTTGAATGAATAGGGCATGTCAACAGCATTAGCTTGCCCTTACCGATCTCTTTTCAGAGAGGCTTTGTACTTTCCTTTGCTATTTCTGTTTTGCCAGAACTGCTTTATTCCATGGTGACCTACAATTTTAATGAGCGTGTTACATTACCAAAACAGCTGCTTTGTTTATATCTATTTTGCAAAAATACTGAAATAAAATGTTTTAAAAGCAGTAAAGAGGACACGCAGGACTGCATAACTGCTATTTCCAGTGCTGCTAACATTTCTCAGTCTGAGAAAGGAAAAGTTGATTCATATTTTGGCTGTTTTCTTAGTATGTAGGGACCTTGAATGATAGAAGGATTCTGGCTGGAATTACAATTGTGAGCATTTGGACTGTGTACATACAATATTATGTAAAAATCTCATCTGTCTCAATATTAGAAAGATCTTACAGATGCTAGGGCCAAGTATTTCCCAAATATAAATGGAAAGGGTAAAGAGTAGTCAGCAACTTTGTTAAGAACTATTACTGTTATGATTTCATCTTTCTTCCTCAGAGACTCAGTTAGAATTTGTAAGGAAAAAAAAATAACAATACAATCTATTATTTCGTGAATCTTTGAAAACAAACAAGAAAAAACAACTGAGAACACAGATGCCTATTTTTTCTCTTCCTAATCTCTTCCAACAAATACCATAAATAATGTACTGAAATAGATATTCATCATTTTTTGAGATTCTAATGTTATTATGTTTGATATTATCTGCTGGACTATTGAAACTGAAATAACCTATTACCTTGATCTAAAATTAAATTCTGCATTTAAGTGAATAAAAAGAAATATATTCAGAGGCTAATAATAGCATTGAAACAGTCTCATGCTTTTCACCAAAACAGAACAAGAACAGGAGACATGCAGTAACATTAAGCAAACAAAACCAACTGCCTACCTAAATTCATTTCAGATATGTGCTCTTCTGTTACTATTGACAGCAGAATTGAAAAAGAAGAACGTGTTTCGTGCAGATCTACAAAACACTTCTACTCTCTTACTAAGGGCATTTTCAAATCTACCTTTTTTTCTAATGCACTCTCTTCACCAAAAAGCTTCAAATTATGTTCTTCATCACCACTTCCCTCCTCATCAGAACTGCTGAATATGAGAAAAAAAATCTGGCCTTAAGTGCCATGAGAAATCAAAGTAGAACACTGTGGCAGACCTAAAAATGAAATTCAGACCTTTGAAACTCAAAGGGTTAGCCATTGGACATTACTTAATCAGCAAAGAAAAGCACTGGACCTCAGAGGTTATATACTAGAAGCAGTGACTAAACTACAGGGGAGGGAATATGAAAGAGTCAATAAAGGAACAGATATTAAGGCTTCATTAGTTTCCTTGTTCTCCCTCTAAAATTACAATCACTTATAAATTCCAAAGGAGCTTTCAATATCTTAAAGTAACATAAGAAAATTCTATCATTAGAAAGTTAAACTCTTTTGAATAAAATCACTGAGGGAAAACTCTTATTCAATAGCACTGGGATATCCAAAAATTTTCAGTCAGCTTCAGATCATACTACGCTACTACCACAACCTTGATAAGTTTTTTATAATAACCTTGTATTAAAGGTGAAATTTGACAGGTTTTCATTTCTACATGTCTCAACAGAGAAAGCTTGTAACCATAAATAAATGCTCTTTCAAACTACCATGAGTTATGGAGTTTCCCTAGGCTCCATACTTGATTCACACTTTCAAGATCCATATGCTTCCACTAGTTTGTATATTCATTTTTTTCCATAATGTTGCAATGTGTCATTTTTTTGCAGATGATACCCAGATTTATCCATCCCTCAATAAAAAAATTCTGCAGCAACAGAACTACTGACTGACTGATGTCAGTAACTGAAGAGAATTTTGTGAAAATAATGCAAATAAGACAAGTAGCAGGATTTGGGTCTCCTTTATGTACATTTATTTCATCCCATTTCTCACACGGACAGATGTTTCATTACTTGCTTAATTTCAGGATAGTTTTACCTTCAATAAGAAATATATCTGAATAATTATTTGTACTTAAGTAAAGATCTAAACTGTATGCCTTCCATGCAGGGAATAATATTCAACACCGTTTATCTGTTTTGCTTGGTTTTAAGTAAAGACCTAGTATTTACCAAGAAAACAACTATTCATGTAGGGCAATGCAATAAATCCTACCATATGCTATAAGAAAATCAGAGAGATGGCTGGGTAGAATGCTACCGTTAAAAAAAGTCTGGTAAAGCCTCAAAACATAAACTGATTCCTAAATAAAAGATAATATAAGTAATTACACAACTATCTAGGCAATACTAGAGTATATTTGCACAACATTCTTCACACAATCCCTCCTGATTTAAACTTCAAAAAAGCCGGTACCGGTTTCATTGATATAATGAGAACAAACAATATAAATCAAGTGAATAAAGTCTAGAGTGATCCTTGCCTCTTGGATAAGATGCATTTAGACAGAGAATAACTGCTGTGATGATTTATGTTAGAAACTGAGATGTATGCTTTAAGTAGCACTGTTAAAGCTAATTTTAATCTTACATTTCTGATTTGTCTCCTGTTTTAAAAGCAAAACAGAAACAACATACCTCTACATTTGTAGAAGAGCTGACAAAGTGAATAAGTGCTCTCCTATGGAACTAAAATATAAGGACAATTTCTTTGGAACACAGATGCAATACAAGTGAAAAACTCAACTCAAAAATCCCCTGGATATCCAACAGGCTACAAAGAATAGTAGAGTTAATATCAAACTGGTGAGGAAAGTGAAATGGAGTGACAGGCATTTAAAGTACTTGCAAGTGTAGTATTAAGGTAGAAAAAACTTTGAGCTACAGATACATCTCCTAGAATCCATTACATATATGTATATACTTGTGTAGATAGTATAGTTGTACACTTTGTTGTAACACTGGGACTATGATATGAATGTAATTTTTCCCTGAGAAAACTAAAAATATAAATTCATACATAGCTAACATGGGGGAAAATGGCAGAAATAGCTTCTAATCCACCATAGTTTTATATAGAATGGATAGTACGAATCTTGCAATGTGAAGGCAGTTGCATCTTCCCCTCTGCAAGACAGTCTCCTCTTTGGATATAGGATACTTCTTGGGAATTTACTATTTCTAATTTAAGGGTCAGGATTATTAGAAGAAAGAAGGAATGTTGTACTCCTCAGGGAGTTCAGGGAGACAACGGAGGGATGACTTGCTTCTCCTTCTGCAACAGTAGCTGGCTTCAAAAATTTACTTTTTAAATATAATATTGCCACACACATTCATGCCATTCCCAATGCCAAAGCAACTATTACAAGTACCCGTCTAAATTTTGAAGGGTTATAACGCCAAATGTCTAGCTACATAAGGTTAGTGGGGCAGCTCTGGAAATAACTTCCTAATAGCAGATGACACTGAGTGTATCAGAGAAGTGGAAAAGTCGAGCACAGAACTCCATTCTCAAATAATTACATTTGAATGAAGACACTTGGCCTCCCTCTCTCACCTGCTGACTGAGAACTGACATGTCATTAGCAGCTCTGATAAGACCAGGGAGGCTGAAAACCTGCGTTAACTGCTGCCAGAAGATACTGACAGCAATACCATGGCCAAGATGTCACAACAGCACTTCTTAAGAGGTCAAGAAGTCTTCATACTGGTGCTTTGATAGAGGAAATGCTCATTTACATACCTCATGTTCAACAAATCTGGTCTGGTGCACTAAGGAACAGTATTTACGCACTGAAACAACCTTAGTCAGATAGCCTGAGATATTCAGGAGGCATCTTTGTTCTCTGCTTCATCAAATTCAGTGCCCATGTGTGATCTTCTTCAAGCATAATTACCTGCTTTTCTTTCAAACCCCTCTGAACTACGCTTCTTCAAAATGTCACAAAGAAATTCATGAACATGAACGCTTTGTGGCAGCACCTGTCCAGTGATAACACAAATCAAGAGCCTTCCTTCTATGCACAAATCCAAATATTTCCTCTTTCCGAAGCTCACCAAAAACTTACATGCAGTTTCTTTAAGACAACAAAAAGCATAAAAAGGAAATAAGAAAACCATGGTAAAACAAAATACAAACCAAACTTCCTAACCTGGAGCTGTGGAGTCTCTGACCTTTGAGATACTATTATTTGACTGGAATGCTCTGAGCAGCCAGATCTAAGTGGGCCTTACATACATGGTAGCTTGGATCAGATGACCTTACAACCTAAGCTGATCCTGCACCACACAGTAAGGATGACTTAGGGAGTATAATGCCTGCTTTACATCCTTTAACAGAAACAACCTTGAATGAAGTCTGACAAAATACTTAAAAAGAGAACTCAATGAAATGTTTGAGAGTAAAAGCTCTGATGGTCTGTTTATAGACAATCCTACCAAAAAAAAAAAAAAGAAAGAAAGAAAGAAAGAAAAGGCCAACATAAGGTTATTGTTTTTCGGGGTTTTTTTGTGCTAACAAAGTGCAAACAAAATTTTTATGGGACAAATGTCTTCAGAAATGAAAATGACTTCAGAAAGGAAAGATGATCCATAAAGAGTGTCATAGACATAAAAGTGCTGGATTTCAGGGAGATATATGTCAAAAGAGAAGCTCTTTCCACCAAAAAAAAAAAAAAAAAAAAAAATTCCCTCAGCTGTGAATTGCTGTTTTCAATGTTATATTAGGTAATTGCCTACAAGTAAAATGTTCTGCCTCAAAGGGAGTAGCATCAGATCCCTCTTTGCCACTTAGACAGAGCAATGTGAAAAGCACTAAGTCAGCTATTTTGTCTTCTTCCACAGGAAATTAAAAGATGGGTCCTATGTTTCTGAGGTAAAAGATATGACATACAGGACTGAATTCTTGGTGGATATTGGGTACCTTCACCATGGGGTTATTGAAGACCAAAGGAAAAGCTGGCTTCCTAAAGCCACAGTGCATCTGATTAAGAGGACTCTTAAGATATGCATAGCTACAGGTTACAAGATTTTGTCTTATTACAGCATCAAACCCAGTTTACTATATATAGATTCAGCTTTTTATTCAATACGCAAGTGCACTTCTGAAATAAAGATGTGTTAATGTTCATAGATGAGTGGGGCCCATGAGTACTTCTGACTCATTTTATACTTCCTATGCCTGCAGGGCAGTTTTTTTTTGAATGGCACTATATGGGTACATGAAACAATTGATGAATACATACAAGATTACGCTTATTTGTTCTGAAAGTTTACTACCATGGATGTGTTTTGTTTTTCTGTTTGTTTTTAACATTGATTATGAAGGTCTTGAGCTCCTGACCACTGTTAAACAGTGTCATGGCAGAATATAAGACAATATGGAAAAGATTAAAGCTAATTTCATAGCATGCACAAACACATGAATTGTAATCCTTTCCCCTTGCTCATGACATCCAAAGCATGCAAAGAAAAAAAAGCCATGATTTTACAGAAAGCCATGCAAGGGTATATAAAAAACCTGAGCTATAGTTTAGTTATTGATTTAATCACTATAATATATAAACATTACCAGTCAGATATATTTTCTTTCATTATTATTGCTCTACATCTTCTAGCCTGACAACTTATGAGGACTGCTCCAAAAGTAATGCTTCCTATTTTATTATATTTGCCCATGATGTCAGAGGTGGATGTTGGTGGCATGGCAGCAGAGGTCAAACCTTTCCACCACTATTCTGTTCCATTTTGTTGCAGTGCAACAGCTGTCAGCAGAGGGGCTGTCTGACAGAATGGTGTCTGACATGGAAGTGCATATGGAGCAAAGGTGTGTCAATGAATTCCTCCATGCAGAAAAATGGCACCCACTGACATTCACTGATGCTTGCTGAACGTTTATTACCAATCAGTGATTGTGAGCACAGTGAGGTGGTGGGTTGCGCGTTTCAGCAGTGGTGAGAGTGGGTCACCTCCACTGATGCAGATTTTTATAAGGATGGCATGCAGGTTCTTGTTCATTGTTGGCAAAAACGCATAGCTATCTGTAGTGGCTGTGTTGAAAAATAGTGTTTTGTAGCTGGGCATTTGCTCTATCAAATAGGTATTGAGCTCTTTGCATCTGTTGTAGATTCCTTGGAAATAAAAAGAAGGCATTACTTTCAGAGCAATCTATGTATATAATTAACAAACACCATGAATGTGGGAGTTCTTAACTCCTGAACTGCATGTATCCAAGCATAAATATTTCTTTTTAAATCTGTTGTTTGATTATGAAGCAACTCAACTTTATCTACCAGAAACTTCAAGTAGATTTTAGTAAATATGCCTTTTCAGGATTTTCTACAAAAATATTTGGTCACAGATACATATGTATGTATATATCGATTCACATGTATGCAAATATTTATAATGTATATGCACTTAAAAATATACTCTTCAGATTATATTTACCATGCCATGGCTTTGTTGAAATTCAGGAAATGGTTTTGGCACCATTGACCTTAAATGTTTAACTCTTCAGATTTCTTTCACTGTCACACTGATTTGTGACCATCACCTTGCTGGCCTGAAATAATAAATCTTTGTAGAAACTTTACTGTGCTTTTATATATTGACACATCATCAGAAATAGTGATGATCATATTATAGTAGTGTGAAAAGATGGGGGCTGCTTAGGAGAACTTATGTTCATTTATGTTGTCTGTTCAGAAATTTATGACTACTTCTAGAGATAAAAATTATAAATTACATTTACATATTTATGAGCAATTTTATGTAATATTCAAATTCCTTTTAAAATGCCATTAATATCCCTATCTTACTATAATGAGAGTTGGAAACCTAACTAAAATGTACTTGGTTTTCTCTTTCTCCTAAAAATCCCCTACATTTAAGCATCCAGCAAAATGAATACAGTGGTAACTGATAAACAATGAAAACAGTCTGAACTTAGGGGCAATTAGAAAATTGGAAAGAAAAAACAAAAAAACCCCAACACTTACCTATTATACCACAAGATCTAAAAATATCATTGTCAGTTTGAACAGCACAAAAAAAAAAGAGATAATATGTGGGCTGCAAAACCATGCTTTGTACATTGAAGAACGCAAGCAGGAACTCACCTCTAGCTTTGTTCTTTGTAGCAGCCACTGGAAGCAAGGAAAAGATTGCACAAGAAGAAGAGAACAAAGATAGATTAGATAGATAGAAGTTTAAGTAAGAAAGAATACAGAAAAACTTTATCGCTATTGATTCAAAGCTAACAAACACTGTTTCTAGGATTATTTGACCTATTTGAGACAGTACAGTTCTACGAGATAGTTCAGATCTATGATTCTGTCGGAAGACTTGTGCTGTTACACTTAGAAAATATATCACAAGAAGCATGACAATGACCGTTGAAAAATCATGTACCATTAATCACATATAGGTGAGAGCACGCCTACACAGATTTCTGAATTCTAAACTTAAAGCACAATTTGCCTTCCTAAAAGCTAATTCTGAAGAATCTACACGTCATACGTCAGCCTTTTGTTCCTGCTTCTTGAAATGTAAATCTCCTGTAAAGCTATTAAAAGCAAACATCAGTTAAACTGTAGTTACTTCAATTATTCATAGTCTATGTTATATGATCATTGGTTTTTCTTCATCGAAGCATGTATCTTCAGAATGTTCTTGCACCCTGAGTGTGCATCCACTCATGTTAATGAATATGCAAAGCAAATGGAGCGGACAATACTTTAGCAGTGACCAACATTCCAAATCACAGAAAAAGAGGAAGGCAGAACAGCCTTTCTTATGTCCCCTGAAGCAACGCTGCTTCATACTACTATTATTTGAGAAGGCACAATACAGTCATAATAACAAAGACAGGAACTAAAATGTTTAACTTCCATCTTCCCTGCCTCCAAAACCAGCAGAATAATTATCTTCTGTTTTCTGAGGCTCGTGGTTAATGTTACACGATGTTTATCAGAAAGTGAAGTGAACATATAGACACTCTGTTAGCTGTAAATTACATAAAAGATACTATCCATAAGTCTTCAAACTCTCACATGCATTGTGAAAATGCATTCATGAAACAAGTACCTCAGGAAAAAGAAATCATAATTCCTCTTCTCAAAATCCTCTTCGTAATTCTTTCTTGTAAAATGGAACTATGCTACAGTTCAAAGGTAGCTACACTTGTGATCAGAATACATAGAAAAAGGAGAAAGACCAAATCCTCCCTCTCTGCACTCTTTGCTTCTCATTCACACATGTAGGTTTTCAGACCTTTTTTTTCCCCCCTTCCTTTTTTCACCAGTGTGGTGTCTCACCAATCAGTCCTTACTAAGACAAATAAGGAGAGCATGGCACTGATGTCCAAGTTGCATATATGTAGAAATTCTAGGGAAAAAATAAAAATAAATTCATTTTTAATGTTATGAACGCCATTACTCTAGATTTTTGTTCATCTTCACAGATCCCACTTCTACTTTCAGAGGCACTATTCTACATTGTCATTGTTATCCAGGAAAACAAAACTAATAAAGCAGTCCTGTGATATATGAAATCAACATTACTCCACGGAATGACTCTGCTATGGGGCGGTACAACAAACGCAGATAGTACCACAATGCTACAGTCTTACAATTAATTTTCCGTAGGGCTATTTAACAAGACATAGCTGCAAAAAATTCCAGTAAATCTCACACACACTAAATATCACTTCAGTAGTAAACAAAATTAATGGTGCCATTCTAATTTTATAGTTTCTCCTTCATGCAAATATAAATTGATAATGAATGCATTGAGTTCAAACTGTTCATTTTCTTATTCTTCCCTTTGTTTCTCAGTCCTGAGAATAATATACATGTGAAGACATTATCAATTCAAGCCAGAATTGTGATTTAAACTTAACAAAGGTCTGGAGAAAATCTCCCCAGGTAATTTAAAAGCAACAGGAGAATGTGTATTTATTCATTCAGAATACAAAGATATATAAAATATGTACATGAAAATTGTATAGGTACTGTAATTGTTCAGAAAAAATATGTATACGCATACATAATAGAGATACAAAAATTAAATATATGCATGCATATATGTATATATTAAAATAATCCAACAATTTTATGGTTAGATGGCTTTATTTGAAGCTCGAGCACTAGGTAAAGAATTATTACCTACCATCTATTAGTAAATAAAGAAAAGACAGAAATGTGGTTGTGCATAAGTGGAAGTAGGACAGGTTACTAAGCTTGTTAGACCAATTACAGCATTCTGCATATTCACTGATAGAGAACCAGATGACAGTAACCTTCTTAAAAATGTCATGTTCAATACTTGTAAGTTTTTCCATTGACAGCAAGGTCCAATTACAAGTCAATTCGTAAAGTTCAAACTGCACAACAGCCAAATTAGCCACAAAATGTCTTTCAAAATATAATTCTGCCTACTGCAGGGAACTAGCTGGAGCTGTTTCCATCAGTGACCCATTTTTTTGATACCTAGCATGAGGAAAATTTCCTTTTTCTTATTGTCATTGATGTTGGTATTTCTTTCTCCAAAGGTGAAATGTTTTTTCTCTCTTCCTTATTTTCCTTGCTGATGTGTGCAAAGAGGATGCTATTTTTAAACTATATGTTTGGAAATTTTTATCCATCTCTTCATCCTATTATTACATGGAAGGTCATAGGAGGAAACAGGCAGAGATGTTTCAATTGAGCATCACTAACTAACTGAAAATTAGCAGAGGGATGCTGATCTCTTGCTTAGAGCACCTGACACAGGATAGCTCAGCTTTTCAAGCCATTGGAGTCAGTTACAAATGACCAGTGGGTTTCATGAAATAACATTACTGTTGCAATATCTACGCGTACTTCATACTGTCTTCAGTAAGTCAATTATTTCTCTGCACTTCACATAACCACTTGTAAAATGGAGATAAAATATTCCATTTGTCTCCATCGTGACTTCCCTCCTGTACAACTAAAGATAAAAACTCTCCAAGGCAGTGAGCCTCCTTCTTCTCAAAGTAGTATACTATCAGGATACTGATTAAATTTGAAACATCTTTAATACAAATAAAATGGATTAGAATGGCCAGTAATTATTTATGGGTACAATGTAAGCTGAAAACTGGAATTTAGGTTATTTGGTTGGTATTTACTTTATATGGCTAACCTAACAAGTCAGTCAGAAAATGGACAAACAGGAAAGCCAACGACTTAAAATATTTCACCAAGTTCAGGTATTTGTTTAAAAATCTGAACACATTTCTGAAGGCACTATTCTTTGAGCTGTCCAGACTTATCTTTCTTAAGAAATTGATTCTGGATAGAGAGGCACACTACAGAAATATTGAACAATGACCTTTGTTGGAATTTAAGGAAGTTTTTAAAGACATGAGAAGACGGAATGAGAGAGAAGAAAGACCACACTCTCTAAAGTGAGGCTGAAAAGCTGACAGACTCTACTAGATTTCTAGGTAAGATTGAGAAAAAAAATCTTAAGCCCTGGTTCTGTCAAGATTAAACAATACTTTATTTTCTGAAGTCTCTCCCAGTACACACAAAACAAAAGGGTTGGCTGTTAGGGGAAGGTCTAAGAGTGAGAGAATCACAGAGCAGCAAGAGTTCAAGGTTCAAGATCTCAGGAGATTCCACTCTGAGAGATCAGGAAAGAGGATGAAAGTTGAACCGAGTTCTGAATCACATCAGTTAATTTTCACAGAACTAAGGTCTTTTATAGCATCTTAAAATCAGAAAAACATTTTTTGCTGTAGCTCTACTACTGAGCCAATGTGTTTAAAAATCATTGCTTGTATGTAAAACGCTGGGTTCGATTCTCAAAAATCGTAATACATCCCTACTCTCAAATATCAATAATATATTGCTTTATTTTTCTGTGATACATCTTTCCGACTCATAGTTTTTTGTATGCCAACAATTGTTAAATTACACTCTTTGATAAATGGTGGTTACAAATTGTTCAATACTTTTTCCACTCTCAGCTGTCTCTATGCTGTTCAATTCTGTGGACATTTTCAGACAGATTTGGTATAGCATTTATTTTATTTTTCTCTTATATGTGATTTATTATTTGACTTGGGATTTTGTCTTTAGAAAAAAAAAAAAAATTATGTGCTTCCAATTATTTCAATAGCTCAATAAAAATAAAAATGGGCAGAAAATATTTCTCCCAGATGTTCAGCCTGCCTATTCATTTCAGAAAATAGAAAGAAAAAAGTGAAAGATTTGACATCATCGTCCTGTTCTCATTTCATCTATTGTATGTATTAAGAACACAAATAGAGGAAAAACTAGTGCAGTATCTAAATGCTGTAATGATCAAATATCTCTCTGCAAGAAAAGAAACAAGATGAAAGTTATAAAGCCTTGATTTCCTCCTGAATACAACAACCTAACAGTTTTATCAAATCTGGAGGTCCTCTCATCTTTAATAAAAAAATTAAGACACGAGCAGGCTATGGAATAGGCATACTTAGTCGTCTGTATTTTTACTCCAGTCTTAAAACCGTTTGCAATGATGGAATACCAAAAATAACCGAAAGAGTACTAAAAAAACATCAAAGAACATTCCAAATTTTCAAAAGAGGTCTAGCTTTTACACTACTTAGTTTAGAATTTTCCTTTTAAATTTATGATGATAATGCCAACAATGTTACCTTTTCCTTTGGATAAGCTAATGGATTACCACTGGTCATTTAGGTCACCTAAATGTCATCTCTGCTTGACTAACTGGAAAATCTCCTCTGTGTGACAGAAGGCTTAGTGGGATCATTTTCTCAAGAGAATAATGCAAATTATTATGCTCTCACAAACTGGGTAAGAGACCCATTGAAAACAAAGAAACGGGTACATGCTGTAATGCAGCATGCTTTGTAGCCCACATTTTAATAATAGCATTTTTTAAAAGGCACTGAAGGAGAAAACCACCACAATCACCAAAAAACCTGAGTCGGATTTTGGGTATCCTGCATTCAGAAAGATATTGCTGCCTAGTCCCCACAATGAGCTGATGATAGAGTCATGGGACCTTGGGAGTCCTTTGAGAATAGAATTGAATGTACGGAAAAAAAAAAAAAAAAAAAAAGTATCCACTCCAGCTAATGCCCCTCCTACACAGTAGGTTTTAATCTACAGGCAAGACAGATTTAAAAACTTTGTAATTCAATGTGCAGATCCTAATGGATAAAGCACTACCACAAATCCCAGCATCTATCAAATGTAGAAACTAAAAACTGAGTACACATTCCTGGCAATAATACTCAACTCTTCTGTAATTAAATGACTAGCAGAAAATCAAAACAGCAGCTGTCAAGTGTGTATTCACTGTGCTCTGTGATAAACAGACGCATTTGAGACATTGCTTTTAAAGCACACTTTTCTGTATATAATGCAGAAGCTCTAGAAACACTATACAATTATATTTTACTTGATGAAACTTTGAACAGCAATGTGAAAAATGAGCACAGGTTCCAGCATTTTGGCTTTCCACCCACCAGACCACTCCAGAATTCAATGCTAGGAAATGAAAAAGTATTTTCTTGTGTTCAGAATATTTCATTTGCAGACCAACAGAAAACAGATTTGTAACATAGTAATTACTGAACACAGATAGTGAGAAGAAATTTGTATGCTGAAATGAAAGAGCTAAAAGGACTATAAGCATCTTTCAAACTACCTAATATAATGCTAAATTCTTTAATATTTAAAAACTGAGACTTGATTATCACATGCAGTAACTTTTATTTTGTTATACTAATCACAAAATACTCAAGAAAATGCAATTACATTTTCTTTCTTAAAAGTAGACTGTAAATATAGTAATTTTGTTCTTGATACATATCATAACTGGCACAATGGAGATCAGCAGAGGCATCTTATAATACAGACATTGTTAGAGTTCAGGATTTCAGCTGTAGCTGATTCACATTAGCAGTCGAAGACACATAACACAGTACATTACTGTATAGTGAAACTTGAAGATGATAATCATGCCCTAAAGGCTCCTCTTAAAGGCATCTAGATAACATGATTTGCCTGTCCCCAATGCTAACTTTATGCATATTATAATACAACTGGACATACAATTTCTATTAGCAATGCAAGTTGCAAGGAAGCAATTTCAGCATAAGTTTCTATAAAATATCACATGAACTTCACTTGCAAATAAATTATATAGATTGTAAACAAGAGTAAATACATTTTAAAAATTTCATCACAGTAACAAAATCTTTTAAGATGGAAATACAAAAACAAAAACAACCTCAAAGCAGTAAAGTGAAGCACTCCATAAAGTTATAAGTGTGGTTCTGTCAGGCAAACACAGATGCACTCAATTCTGCCCTCAGGTCTTTTTACAGGCATTTCAAAACTTAAACCATAAATTTGATTTTTGATTTAAAAGCTTTGATTCAGCAGGTGAACTATCACAATTTTTCATCACGCAAAATGCTCAGCTTCTGTGCTTATGCCAGATCTCCAGAAAGAGCAGAAAGGAAATGGTCCTGCTTGGGTAATCTTCGCAAACTGCTTTGGAACAAACTGGCTGACATCAAGCAATTTGAACTTTTTTTGGCTTAGGTTTCTTCTCACATCTGCAGATCAATGAATGCAAACACCTCAGACTGCCACCTCCATTTTGTTCAAACCAAGAGTAATTGTGACATTCACAGTTGCTTTAAATTTTTATTTAGTAAAAAAAATGTATAATCTATCCTATATTATTACAGGAATATACTTTGTGAGTCTACTATGCTCCTATGTATTGTTTTCCACACATGGCCCATAGCTCTGATAACTCACAAAGCCTGAAGAGTTACTGTTACTGAAAACAAGCCCTTCCATAACTAGTGAAAATAGAAACTTACAGACAAGGGCAAGAAGACAGACAGGAAGACTAAGGTTGCCCTTATGTTACCTGGATGCACAACTAATTCATCCACTGTAAACCCTAACAAGATCTTGGGAAGGAAAATGTATTTCATTGTAGTTCCTTTCCTTTGTTGCTTTGTGCTTATTTTAGTATCACAGCCCATGGGATCTCTGCATTAAAAGCATTACATCACATCCAATATACATCACCTGTATGAAGTGTTTTCTTAATAAGGTTAAGGTATGTACTAAAGGACACCAGGACAGCAAGTGAAGCTTGCAGAAACAAGTACATCTCTTAAAGGACACAGAATCAAGCCCTTACATGGAAAATAAAGATTTTTAAATTCCCCAAATATTATTAACTTTGTCTTTTACAGACATTAGAGGACAAACTTAAGACAGGATAATTAACAAGAAACACACACACAGAAAGAATAAATTAAGTATAGAGCTCTGCTGATGGAATTTTCATCAATATAGATAAATACCAATCAGTATGTTTTGCATCTAAGCTCTTCCTCAGTTGGAGAATGGGAATTCTAAAAGTGGCTTCTGAGTGATGATCTTATTCAGCCTTCAAAAATTCTACACAGAATTTTTGCCATAATCTCCTGCAGTTGTGAGGTCAGGAAATACACTGGAAAGTTTTACTTATTGTCATGACCTGATACCTCGCAGGCATTCCTCTGAGAACCTTCTAGAGGGAAAACAGCTTTCAATATTATGGAAGATAACTCTTTTGGAACTAGTGAGTCTTACAAGATAATTTAGAAATATTAAAATAAATGCACAATTGAGGAAAGATTCATATAATATTTCTGAAAATAGATATCTCTGTGTGATTTAAGATCTGTTTCAATTCCTGTTACATACATTAAGTTAGAATGGATCATATACATTAAAATTATACATTCATTTCTGAAGAGTAATGAAACAATTTTTCACATGAAGTTTTCATTTATCAAACAATCTTAAAAATCTTTAACACACCTGTTTTCAAAGATCCAGTCATTTACTCTCAAAAAACATGGTACCAAGACAAATTGCTTTCCAAATTAATCATTTTGAATTCCAAGCTACGGACACTGCTGCATAGGATCTTTAAAACTAAATCAAGGATTGGTAGGAAGTTTTATGTATAAAGATGAATTAAAATTGACAGATGGCAAAAAGAAAAGTTCTTCAAAGTCAACAAGAAAAAATAATAGCTGGGGAAGTATAAAAGATGAAATCAGAGAAAAAGTGATTATAGAAAGAAAAAGTAATATTTAAGGAAAAGAAGGGAAAAGAGTAAGATAAAGATCTAGACCAGCAAGTTCAGAGAACCAAATGCATACAAATCTCAAAATGTTGAACTCGCAGTCACCTGTATTTTCTGCATTTAGTATTGAATAAGTATTTCTACAGGTGATAAGAGATAGAGTATATAAAGAGACTATTTAAGATTTTACAGTAAATAAAAATGAAAAGTTGGCATAATAGCATGATGAGAAAGTTCTTATCTTACCAACAATTACTTCCTTACTGTCATTAAGATTAATCTCTTCTGTGCTCCTTGCTTCTAACACTGTTACAAGGTTGTTATATTACTTATATTAGGAAAAAGAAAATACTTCACATATTGTATTGTATATGTTTATTGCACTTCTTACTCCTCACTCTCGCCTCTCATATTTTTTTTTCACTTTCTTTTTAGTGAAGACACAAAATTTAAAAACATATGAATATATACCTAGGTATATTAAATTATGTGTGCATATCACATGTTTTATATACAGATATCAGATATTCTATACGCATTATTTTAATATATTCTTATGTAAGATAAACATATTCTATTATATAAATGTGCATTAAATACACACAGCTTCAAATTATATATATACATTATATTCCATAAAATAGTATACAGAGCAATATGTAATTTACTATATAATATATATGTGAGTTTATACATATACTTTACTAAATATAACGTATAATGCATACTGGTATGTCTGAACAACAATTAGTAAAATCAGTGTGAAGTAATGCAAATAATCAACTGAAAAATGATAAATGAAAGTACTTTCATGGAATAATTTGCAGAAACTCATGAAAATAATTATTATAAGAAATTAAAAAAACAAACAAACAAAAAACCTAAACAATTAGATGTAGTCAAAGTGAATGTTTACTGGAAATGATGCAATTCTTACACTAACTCTCTTAATTAAGACTTCTGAAGTATTCTTACTGCTCTTATTTTGTGATGAAAAATAGTTACAGGAAACAAGTGATCTGCAAACCCTTTGAACTGTAAAAACAAGCAAACAACAACAACAACAAAAAACCAAACAAACCCAAATAACATTATTTTGAGTCTTTAAAGTATTTTGATTTACAACATGAGTTTTAAAATGTCCTAAAAAAACACAGTGGATAAATAATTACCAAAGGTATTCCTCAGTAATGTGAACTGAAACCTTGGAAAACACAGCAAACTAGCTGACGAGGCAGACAAACTACTGCATAGTTCTCACTTATTCCTTGACATCTCTGCCACAACATGTGTCTTCTAGCCAGAATTATTGCACAAATACAATGAGCTGAGCCCTCTGTAGCACCGTAATACTTATATATATAGTTTAGCTTCAATCATTGCTGGAAATTGAAAAAAACATTTTGAAATACCACCCGTTTATAGCAAAACTGATGGATTTTGAGAGAAAGAATGCAAAAGGAGGCTGGTGTCACTATGTCAGTTTTGCTCTCAGAGCACAGCCAAAAGAGATTTGTAGCTCAGTGAATGAGAAGGAAGAAAGCCTCCAGCTGTGAATATGTGCTCTGAGGTACTCACCCAGGTCCCTAGCAGCTAGCTGGGTAGTTCTCCAAATTGCTGTAACATGCTCAGGCCTTGCCCACCTCTTGGAGCAGGCCAGAATAGACAGTAAAGACACACACAGCACCATTCTTTTTCTAGGAAACCCATGAAACCTTTCAAAGGATAAGTCAATTTCTGAGACATTCATACATGCACCTCGTTTCATAACCAGTACAGCTCTTCCAGTTTAGAAGATGTTTTCGTATGCAGTCAGCCACAGCATAAATGCAAACTGGCAATACAACTATGACTACTCCTCCTTAAAAACCTCATAAACCTTCTCTTCAAAGAGATTTATGAATAATATGAACTAAATAATTCATGGCACTGCAGATGCCAGTCCAAATCGCCTCTTGCTTTTTAAGGTTTCAGTTTGTAGATGTGTGATCAAAAACCTTCATCAGTCATGATAGTGGCATTTGTACTCACTCCAAACAAACCACATTTGCATCTGAATGTATTTCATTTAAATTGGAGATATAATATGCAAGCCAAGTTTCAACTAAAAGGCATTTTAAGCTATTTAAATTCAGTCAAATTAAAGGTTGAATGCAACCTAAAATGTCTACTCTCAGAACACTAATTTGACACATCATAAGTAAGAACAAATTTTTGTTAGAGTACCTCAACACTTGCCTAAAAATTTTACGCAGTATCTTAGCAGTTCTGCCTCTTGAGGAATAGTAAAGTCCTGTATATAAAGCAATGAAGTAAAAAGAAACTTAACACTCCAGTTCAAAGACTTCACTTGTACACATGTACACATGTACACAAAACCAAGAAGTTAAAAATGTTTCCGCATGAAGTCAACATTAACCTTTAAGAACATAACAGTCAAGAACTTCCTACAATAGTTTTGAGCAAATAGACACCTGCATAATATATCAGATTCTCACCATGTTTTATGAATCACACCTACTAGGAAGGTGAGGGTAATTCTTTGCCACATCCATTGCATAACTTTACCACTAATATTTAAAAGTACTGCTAATAGGCCCTCAAAACATGTCAAACTGAAGAAATCAGAGCATAAATAGCTCAACCATTCCACGTGGAAGAAGTCACAGGAATTTCACCTTGTATTTCAGGACATGCTAGCGAGAGAAAAAGCACTAGAACTAGATTAATTTTCTTTCTTGCTGATGAAAACAAATAAAGAAATAAATACAACTCTCATAAATTGATGATAATACTCATTTTTTAAAAGCCTACTAAGAGCATAAAATGACCTTCTGTTATGAATTTTAGTAAGTAAAAAGAAGATAATTCTTTTTAATTGTCCAGGGATTTTACCGTAAAGCCTCTACAAAAACCAACAAAAAATACCACCACCACCACAAACAAAACAAAGTGTTCTAACTGCATTTAGCAATTAAACTTACCAGTGAAAGAAGGTCATTATCATGTATGATCCCATATTGAATCATGTCACAGTTCAATCTTTTAATCTGAAGTACATCTCTGGGTTTTTTNCGTAATTACTGATAGCCTTGGTTAAAACTGATTAACAACATCCTGTCATCCATTTAGGTTTAAGAGAGCTCTTCAGAATTACTAACAGGGACATGATAGAGAAGGTACAGTTTCCAAAAGATACTGGATACAAAGCTTCCTTCCCTTCATTTACCTTTTCTGTTCAAATGGTACAAATTGCATCTTTTACAGGGCTCCTCAGTAAACCAGATGTAATAAAACGTGTTTTGATCAGAGGTTCATGCCAGATGAGCTCTCAAACTGTTCTATGGCATTGATAAAGCTTCTGTTATGACCCAAGAAAAGTGATAGGCAGAGATAAAATCTTTTAATAGATCAGTTGGTATACGAAAAAAGTGAATTTACCATAAAACAAAGAATAGAGAACAACAGCAGATTAGCAAAGTGGGTAGCTCAGAGTTTTCACTCTTGCTGTTCCAAAGTCTCAGAGGGCTGTGAAATAAATTACAAGTGTGCAGTCAGTACAGCAGGGTGGCATTGCCAGACTGCTGTAGCTCATCAGAAAACATTGGCATCCATCCATCTTCACCTGAGCTTTATAACTCTTGTTAAAATCTGAGCATTATTTCTCTCCTGCACTGAGCGTGACGGCAGATGCGCTAGCCTCAATCCTGCCACCATAACACACGGGGCTAGGAATCTGCTCACCAGCAAGAGCATTAGTGCCATCATTGCTGGCAGCTGTAGCCTACTTTCTGTTAATAACTTCTACATAAATGCTAACATGGAATCCTTTGAAGAGTCAGTCACCTCAGGCAATCACCATTTCAGAGGTGTCATAACGATGGTCTGACCTTGCAGCAGTCAGCTGGAAAAGTTCTGTTTTCACGAGAGTAGTCAAAGACTAGAACAAGCAGCCAGAAAGGTTGTGGAAATCTCTGCTTTTGGAGATGCTCAAAACTTGTTCAGGCCACAGCAACCTGATCTAAATTCAGAACTGCAATAGCTCAATAGTTCAGGGCGTTGATCACACAACTTCCACAGGTCCTTTCCAGCCTAAGTAATTCTATCATAAGGTCCAGAAATAATCATTCATGTTCCTAGCAATAATCTCATATTCAAATGTATGCCCCTGAACTTCAGCTCTATCTTGGGTATAAGAATGATGTGTTGGGTGCACAAAAAGATTAAATGGACTCCAGCACTCAGCAGAAAATCATTATTTTATTTCACATAAAATCACAGTTTTCCTAATTCTTACTGATTGCCTTGAAAAACATAAAGAAAGAAGTTACAACTATAACTGAATTAAGTTAGGATTAATGATATTCTTGAGGGTGTTAAGAGTTGAATTGGCATGGCAGGTTTTAAATATCTCCAGAGAAGGAGACTCCACAACCTCTCTGGGCAGCCTGTTCCTGGGCTCTGTCATCATCACAGTGAAGTCCTTTCTCATGTTCATATGGAACTTCGTATGTTCCTGTTTGTGATCATTGTCCCTTGTTCCGTTGCTGGACACAACCAAAATGAGCCTGAGTCCATCTACTTGACACCCAACCTTTAGGTATTTATAAGCATTGGTAAGATCGCCCCTCAGTCTTCCCTTCTGCAGACTGAACAGTCCCAAGTCTCTCAGCCTTTCCTCATAAGGAAGCTGCTCCAGACCCCCTGTAGCTCTAAAATAAATAACCAAACAAATCAGTTTATCTACTTCTTCCTGCTTTAACAGTAAAAATATCATACTGTTGCCACAATTGCCCACTGTTTCAAATACTCACGTAATCCACTCATATTATCTCAAATACACACTGAGATTAGCCTTCTCCTTTCAAACAAGAAATAGTAGTAAATATCTGTAACACAACTTTACTTAAAATTCATAGAATCACAGAATGTTTTGAGTCGGAAGCAACTTGAAAGATTGCCTTGTTCCAAATCCCCTGCCATGAGCAGAGACATTTTGTTCTACTAGACCAGACTTCCCAAAGCCCCATCCAACCCAACTTTAAACACCTCCAATGACAGGGCTTTCACAAGCTTTCTGGGCAACCTGTTCCAGTGTCTCACAACCCTCAATTAGCTTTTTATTAGCAATTTTGCAGGATTTGATCTACTTGTAGTCAAATGTTTCTACAATAAATATAATATAGACCACTCAATTACTTCAGCATTGCTGTCAATATATCTGCCTTTATTCAGCAGTGTATTTGACTTCGACAGGTAACATATCTGATTTCCTTACACTTACAAGGTGCATGGTACCCAAAATCTCATGAATTTTATCTCCTTTCCATCACTTCTGTAAAAAAATATGCCCTTCCTTCCTGGTGTTAATTTGTGTTCTCTATAATATTTAACACTCTAGTTCCTGACCTTCAGGGCTACAAACTGTATATTACTTCATGTTGTGTGTAAGATTACAGATGCTGAAACTGTGTTTTTCTTTTTGTGTGATTGCAACAGAAAAAAAATGGTTAGTTTTCAAGGAATTCGTGAGAACAAGTACAACAGGATCAATATCTTATATTTGATGTTATTAAATTTCTACAAAAAATCTTATTCATCAAAAAGATCTACACATGTACTCTTCCAACTTTTAATCTCTTAAGACATGCATGGCATTATATGAGTAAGTCAGAAAAATCAAAGAAAAACATCCTTGAGAATGGTTAAGGGTATGAGTTTAACACTGGTATTGATCAAGTATCTCTAATATATTGGAACTTGACAGAAAAGTCCCCTGCCCCTAGAAATCAATGTAAGATGAATCTGCTTGGACTTTTCTTTAACGAATGGGGAACTGCACTGTTGGGTACAAGCACAGCAGGTCAGGCTCACTGATCTGCCATAGCAAGGGAGCACTGCAGTGCACATTACAGAGTCTGGCTGACAGGAACCGAGAGCAATCTGATGCATCTTCACAGTTCTGCTACATACTTCTTGAGCCTCTTATGCAACCCTGTGTAGCACAACTTTTGCTCGTGTGGAGCAAGGTGTGGGCTTCTGCCCTTTCAGAACAGCAGAGAGGAGAAAAGGTGAAGGAGAACATCATGCAATTATAAAACTCAACCTTAGTCACCTTGCTGTCTGATTTAAAAAAAAAAAGTGTCTTAACTAATTATTGGAAAAACAGATAGAACCCACAACCTTTAAGCTGGGCTTTGTTTCTGACTTGTTCTTTGGAGGAGCCTGACTCTCTATTCACTAATGATGGAATGTCTTAAAATTGGTGCTTCTGGGTAAGTGATATGGGTATCTTCAGGCACATGGTTTTGTTGTTGAATTTTTTTTTTTCTGGCAGACTCTAAATACCACTTGATAATTTATAGGAAAGAACAAAAAAACTCAGAAAAAGTTGCTTGCTAATCAGTACTATTCCTGAAAATTTAATCATTAAAAATGAACATACGTGAAGCCTAAGTGGTTAGTTAAAATAGGTTACAACTTCTTAATTATTTTGAGAGCAGAAGCAAATGGCTAAAACATATATTTGAATTTGGGTCATCATTTACCTAAGTGGAAAAACAAATGTTAAGTCTCACTGCTAAGACTTTACTGCAAGGAGCACTACACAGACACGGGAATACACACTTCTTGCCTTGAAAAGCATTGACCTTAGCATGTGTAATACGACTTTGCAAAAAAGGAGCAGGATTCATGACTGGGATAATGAGAAAGATATTTCTGAGAAAAGGGAGAGTGAATAACAGCAGAGGAAAACTAACAAGCAAAGCAGAAAAAAAACAAAGGAGGAGGGATGAAGAAAGAAAGGGCCTAAAACATAAACAGGATAAATTAGAGTCAGGCTAGTCTGGTAGAAGGATAAGAATGACCAATTATATTATAATAAATGAAAGGAAAAAAAATCCTTGAGTCCTGTTACAGCGAACAATGACTGGAAGCTCCCTTCGTGTCAATGCAGCTAACCTCCCATACCTATTATTATTAAAAGTGTGTAACTGGCTCAGAGAATTGAAGTCTTTTCATAGTTATTCTCAAGAGTATAAGGGTGAGGAAGAATAAAAAATACACATCAGAATTACATAAAATAGATCTCTACATCATTTTCAATCAAATTCCTGACTTTCTTCAACTCTCATCAGAGGAAGTCAAGGCAATAACACAGCATGAAAACAACCATCTCTTCAAGCAGGACCTCACAGTTACTGAGAGACTAGGATCACGGTCACAGAATTGTAGGGGTTGGAAGGGATGTCCAGAGATCATCGAGTCCAAGCCCCTTGCACAACAGGGC
Organism: Pavo muticus; assembly: GCA_016647715.1. Classification (NCBI taxonomy): domain Eukaryota; kingdom Metazoa; phylum Chordata; class Aves; order Galliformes; family Phasianidae; genus Pavo; species Pavo muticus. Next base: position 1,106,042 of record JACDJE010000195.1, read on the forward strand.
CTCTACAGTAGGCTGCACAGGTAAGGGTATCAATTACGTTACAGAACACAGGTCACGATATTCATGAAAATTTTGAGAAATTCTGTAAAAATAACAAATATAAGTGATGGTGATTTTGCTATTTTCTAAATCACTTTTCACCCAGCCAATGTGTTATAAGAGGGGACATGCTACCATGGTCACCTGACTGTTGTGTTACATGTAACACATATCTCACACGTCACCTGTTCAGAAGAGGAAAAAGAGGTAAAAAAACAACTGCAGCAAAATCTCTGAGGTGTGTCCATCAGAAGATAAAGTCAGGAAGAATACTCTTTTTTTTTCCTGCTAATTTAAAAATATTCTGTTTAAGAATAATAGAAGTGATTTGTTCCAACCAGTTGCATTTAGATTCAAAAACTTTTATTTAATATGGAACTTTCATCTAATAGAATTTTTTTTTTAAAGGTCCATCATTTTTATAACAAATAAAACCTTTCAGTAACTAAAAAAATATACATTTTTTTGCAAAGTAGGAATGGTTTGCATCCTATGAAAACTGTTTTTTTTTTTTTTTTAATGTTATTTTTAGTTTTAATGTAGAACTTGTTTTCAGAACCATTTAAAAGCAAGGGAAAGCAGGAATGGCATTGTTCCAGTTCAACTAGAGCTAATGGTATTCTTCTGAGATAAACTTTCACAGTTGTTTTGCTGTACTAAAATCATTCACATAACATAACAGTTCTAAGGAATATCCATAAAGTGACTAGAAATCATGGAAAATGCTGATATATTAAAAAGTCAAAATTAGTACTGTTAAGGCTCACATACAGATGGCATTGCTTACTTGTACTCACGGCAGCACTGACACAGCCTCTGGCCAGTCAGGAGTTGGCCTTACCTTTCTTTACCGCAAAGCTAGCTCAGTTAAAATAAATAAATAAATAAACGTTAACATCTTCTTCAGGTATAACATAATGTAACAGGAAAAAAAATGAACACTCATTCTACAAATGCACAGCATTCTACTTGGATTTTTAACTTAAACATTCTACTTTTCTACCTCCCCAAAAATAAGCCAGCAGAACCTACGTTTATCAAACAGCAATCCTTTTCCTTCAGGGGCTTTGTCACTTAGAATTTGTTATTATATGCTTACTCCTCTTTGGATCCCTACTTGTATTATTTGATTTTTATGCTGGTCTACAAATTTGCTACCAGCCTGATGATGTCCATCAGATATGTACTGGGACTCATAGAATCATAGAATCATAGAATCACTAAGGTTGGAAAAGACCCACAGGATCAGACAGTCCAACCATTCACCCATCACCAAGGGTTCTCCTAAACCATGTCCCTCAACACAACATCCAACCGTTCTTTGAACACCTCCAGGGTCGGTGACTCCACCACCTCTCTGGGCAGCCCATTCCAGTGCCTGACCACCCTTTCAGAGAAGTAGTATTTCCTAACGTCCAGCCTGAACCTTCCCTGGCGCAACTTGAAGCCATTCCCTCTACTCCTATCACTAGTCACACGAGAGAAGAGGCCGACCCCCAGCTCACTACAACCTCCCTTCAGGTAGTTATAGGGAGCAATAAGGTCTCCCCTGAGCCTCCTCTTCTCTAGACTGAACAATCCCAGCTCCTTCAGCCGCTCCTCATAAGACCTGTGCTCCAGACCCCTCACCAGCTTTGTTGCCCTTCTTTGAACACGCTCCAGAGCCTTGATGTCTTTCTTACAGCGAGGGGCCCAAAACTGGACACAATACTCGAGGTGCGTCCTAACCAGTGCTGAGTACAGGGGGACAATTACTTCCCTGTTCCTGCTGGTCACACTATTTCTGATACAAGCCAGGATGCCATTGGCCTTCTTGGCCACCTGGGCACACTGCTGGCTCATGTTCAGTCTAGCATCAATCAGCACCCCCATGTCCATTTCCTCTACGCAGTCTTCCAGCCACTCTGCCCCAAGCCTGTAGCGTTGCCTGGGGTTGTTGTGGCCAAAGTGCAGGACCCAGCATTTGGTCTTGTTGAATCTCATCCCATTGGCTTCAGCCCAGCTATCCAGCCTATCCAGATCCCTCTGTAGGGCCTCGCTACCCTCAGGCAGATCGACACTTCCAGCCAGCTTGGTGTCATCTGCAAACTTACTGAGGGTGCACTCAATGCCCTCATCCAGGTCATCAATAAAGATATTAAACAGGACAGGCCCCAGCACCGACCCCTGGGGAACTCCACTCGTGACCAGTCGCCAGCTGGATTTAACTCCATTCACCACCACTCTCTGGGCCTGGCCCTCCAGCCAGTTCCTTACCCAGCCAAGAGTGTACCTGTCCAAGCTGTTTATATGCACCAGCGAAGGTGACCCACTATCGCTGTTACCACAGCTGAAATGCACCATCCACCGCCTCACTGTGCTCACATTCACTGTTTGGTCTCCGTAAACATTCAAAGAGTGTTGATAAATGTCAGTGGGTGCCTTTTTCTCATATGGAGGAATTCAGTGACACACCTTTGCTTCATATGCATTTCTGCGTCAAACACCATTCTGTCAGAGAGTCCCTCTGCAGCCATCCTTCAACAGCAACAGTATGTAACAGAATATTGGTGGGAAGGTTCAACCTCTGCTGCCGTACCACCATCATCAGCCTCTGACATCATGGGCCAGTATAATTAAATAGGAGGCATTACTTTTAGAAGAGCCCTCATATAAATGCATGGAAAAAGAAAATGCATGGAAAAAAAAGCCTACAAAATATAACAGGAAAAAAAGAATCATCTTGAATAGTCCATATTTGGTTAAAGAGCATCCCTTGGTCCCTGCTCATGGCATGTCAGGACGGCAGACAAGATAATATTTAAGGTCCTTTCCAACCCCAGGCATTCTATGCTTCTGTGACTGCTTTGTAATACAAGCAAGATAGAAACATCTGAAATTTCTTCTTCATAAGCTGAGATTACCACACTTAGTGAAATCCACTGAACCTCCAGTGAATAAAATTCCAACTTATTCATTAAATAGCACTATAACTCTACAGATGGAAGCTTCTCTTGCTTCACCTGTAGCACTTAGTTGGCAAGATTAAATCAAAAGCTCACCTAAGTATGCTTCAGAGACATTCAGCTTTGTGTTCTTCTATTAGTATCCTTCCAGGTTAAACAGCATTTGTAATGCAGATTCTAACACTCGCAGGAACACAACGTACTAAAATAATACTGACCTTGATTAGTATTTATTCCTGGGTAATTCCTATTAATGCAAATTNAATAAGAACACATCAGTTTACTTTGCAGCAAAGCCTACGAGCTAGTTATCCAAAATACATTGTATAACCTGAGGTCTTTGTTTTATGCCCCTTAAATTTAACTAAGTAATTAGTATTTGCACCATACATAAGATACACTACCATAATCCCAATCATCCAATCTTATTATCTTTCATGTTCAATCTACACGAACACTGAAAGAATGCTTGATTTTAAGAGTTGACAATTTTTTATATGGAAACATGCTTACATAAACAAAAATTAATTATTATTATTTTTTTTAAATGTACATACTCTAGAAATCAAGGCCATTCCAAAGCACAAAGGTACAGACTTCACAGGAAAACAACAGGGAATGACTTGTGGCAGACTATCACAACACAGCACCAGCAATATGAATGCTAATGAATAAAGCTAAGGAATTATGCTGGTGCATCATATATTGGAAGATGACACTGATGAGGGCAGATGTAGAAAAATGATTATCAACTTCAGACCCCTAGAGCAGCATGAATGAAATCACATCCTCGTGTTCTGGGAAATAAAACAGGCAACTTAGATAGAAATAAAGACAGCCCTTAATTATCTAAAAGTAAATTGGGAGCAGCCCATGATAATTCAGAAGTGGCATTATTATAGAACACAATGCAGAGTTAATTCAGAAATCAGTTTGTTCAAAAACATCAACAGCTGGGTTTAATAATAGATACGATGAATCAGAAATGAAGAAAAGCTTGAGACAGAAGATGATTAAGTAATTCCAATCATACTATTAGATTTACAACTAAACAATGGCAAAGAAACTATATGCTAAAATTATTTAAATAAAGGAAAACAATAATTTAGTTATGCTAAAATTGTTGAAATAAAGGAAAACAGTAATTTGGATTGATGAGCTGCAAGAGTGTAAAAAAAAATTAAACATCTACACTATTATATTGTCTGGTTGTGGTTTAGATATATTTGGTTATGCTATTAGCAGGGCAAGAGGTATCCCTTCATTATTTATAAAATAGAAACTGGCTTGACACAAGAACAAAATATCTACTTAAATGATTAAAATGCTTTAATTTTTTTTATTTTATTTATTTATTTATTTTAAGTTTACACTTCGCTACATTCTAGTACCTCTGCTCATATTCAGTAAGATCACCTGAAAATTCTTTCAGTGGTCTTATAATTCCCTTGACATAGGATGCTTAAATTCCATTTCTTATGGGAAAGCTTGGGAAGAGCACAATCAGATTACTGGATAAATAAAGGTACTACCACTGGCAAAGCCAAAACAGTTAGTGGCTGCAAATTTAGTTGCAATGGCTAGATATTTTATTAGTAGAATTATAAAGTTAAACTTTGTACAATGTATGGTCTAATTTAAATATAAAAAGCAATTCATTATGAAGGCTGATCTGTGCTGTGCCAGCTGCAGAGCTCTATAGCAGCAAACGTGAGTTTCAAAGCACCCATATTTGGTTCTGCAGTCAGCACAGTACAAGGAGATTGCAAAGCTTCCCTTTAAGTACTGTGTAAATACTTGTTTAAACTGTCAACCAGTAGCTTAACAGTAAAATGTTCTCTCATATATGCTGTTCTTCTAATACTGATTTACAGCAAGAAGAAAAAAAGTAGCTCTAGGATGAAAGGAATAGCTTTGAAAAGATGGAATTTCACAGTACAGTTTCTGAAACTGCTGCATATTTTTTCCACCTTTCTTCTCCTTTCTTTCACTCATAAGGGAGGCATACATGCAGAAAGAGGGATTAGCATGGCATTTTCTATTGTTAACTGTTATTTTGGTAAGTTACAATTTCTATTTTCCTTCTTGAAAGTATGGATAGAATAGCTTCTAAGGTCATCAATTTGTCTACCACAAAATAGTGAATACCAAGTACTGTACGCTGTATATAAAAGTAACTTTTCAAGTTAGATTCTCTTCAGCAAAAGGAAAAGAACAAGAATGCTGAGAAAAAAATTGCCACTCAAGGTAAAATTCAGCTGTCAGATATGTATGAAGCTGTCGACAAGAAAGTAACCAGAGTGTAAATGTTTGTGCTCTGAAACAGCTTACTGCAAACATACATGTTTTCTGGAATGTTAACAGCATATTTGATTCTTGCTATTTTTTGTATTCTACATTTTTTAAGACAGGAACTGGGAATGGAAATAAAGTTTCCAAAGAGTCAATACTGCATATTTCATCATGTGAATGATAGTTCAGAATCTATTTGCACTACCATGCATACTTCTACAAAACTTAGAGCACATAATAAACATACATCTCAAAGACAGAAAATGCTTTGGAGACGATGAATGAATCCCTCTACAAGGACATATATAACATTTATTCATTGAAACCTAATGTTTTTGTTCAACACAGATATTCCTTCTGTGATTCTGACGTTTCCTTTAATGACAGAATTTTTTTTTATTCTATTATGTTTTCCTTTCAAAGTCAAACAAAGTCCTTCTATTGACTTTCAGGGCTTTGAATCAAACTGTAACTTAACAGACAAAAAGAAAGAGGTGGGGGAAAGGAAGAAAGGAAAATGTTTGGTCTGTGAAACATAAACATTATTTAATTTGTAATTGAAAAAAAAATTTTAAGCTAAAGGTTTATATTCAAGAAATAATTCAGGCTGGCCAAGGGAAGAAATCTAACATCCACTGAATGTGACAGAGATATTTCTATTGACTTAAGAAGGTTGAGTCCAGAAACAATTATATCCTATTACATGATTGAAAGAAAATATTAGTGACTTGGGAAAAATAAATGGAAACAGAAAACAGTTTTGGAATTATCTGTATAATCTGTTAGCACCCTTGGCTATAAGAAATTGCTTTTTTTTCAGCAAATAATAATGTACCAATTATGAGTAGGCACATGTACATATTATTATATGCTTATCAGCTAAGATAGATGTTATTAGGCAATGCAAATTACTAATACATTCATCAATAACACTATCAGAGATGGTATATCCAAGAAGTAAGAACAAGCTCTTTAAAGACTTGTTATTCATGAGTGATGACATAGAGTAAGATTCAGGTATCAATATGCAACCACTTTTGCCACAGCAAACAGCTACCTCAGGAAGCTAACCCAATAAGAAATACATAATGTATCTTAAGAATCAGTTCAAACAGCAGTAAGATGCTCCAGCTCTTGGCAGGTATTGTACATGGTTGATAGGGTGATCACGTCATTAGATTGAGAGGCAGTTCAACTCAAATGGAACTTCTCATCCTCCAGGAATCTGGAGTCTGTATCCAGGAAGATGCCTGTAAATGCCATGATTTTATTCTCTGAAATGTCAAATTCCATTTTATACTTTCACCCTAAAATTCAGATGTATGGAGAAGCAGCATACAGCTTTCCCAGCGAATGGTGTTTCTAAAAGTTACACAGTTCAATCAAGTAAAGGAAACTATTACTCTAGATTTCTGCAACTGAGGAGTATGAGGTCATTATATGTATGATACACATATATCGCTATATATAATATAAATAGATGTAGTTGTTCTTAAAGCTTAAAACCTGAGTGCACAGATATCAGATGTCCAAGGAAAAATATGTATTAATAATAATGCCAAGTAATCATAAAAACATGAAATTCGGAGCACTGGAGAAGACATTAAGGGCATAGTATAACAGTAATGAAGACAAATACCAGAAGATAAACATCTTGACATGATGCACTTTTCCATACTAAGCCTTTTTTATACTTGAAATATAAAATTTTAGAAAGTCATACAGATTTATTTAGCCCATAATGACAACTCGAATTAAGTGCCCCTAAATTTATATGGAATGTTACTGCCCTCTGTCCATCCCCCAGCCACACATTCTCCTGTCAGCATTAGTGCAAGTGCAGAGCCATGTGAAGGAACTGATGCAGCTGAAACCAATTCTAGATGCAGTTCTCTGGATGTACTTCTACCATACATTTCTTCACTGTATATACCGGTTTTATACTTCACTCTCATAAAAAGCCACACTGCCTTCTCCCTTCATTTTAATCTGAAGCTATTACATGACATGCATTACAGCTCTTATCAGAAACATGTAACTATCAGATATAATCTGTTGTGTATCATAAACAGAAAGGAATGCTAACATAACTGAAATAAAACAAAAATACCACACGACTAGTATCTTTCAGCAAACAGGAGATATTTGAGATAAAGTTAAACACCCCAGTGAAATTGCTGAATTAGACTGAAGATTAACTTCAAAGTTTTAAGTTCAAGTGGATTATAAAAATATTATCATTCACAAAGCTCCTTTAGATAGTCCATAATGATACTAACATCTATAGGCTTATTACATAGTTCTTTTTTGATGGCAGTAGTCCAAAAGTCAGCAAGGGGCTGAGGGAGGAGAAGGCACATAAATACGATCAACCAATTAATTTATTAACTGAGAAAAAAGACAACAAAATAGTGAGGGACACAGTGAAAACTATCAAATTTATTTTGAACTTTATTCCCTGAGAGTGAACAATCTGGCTCTATGAAATGCTACTAAACTCTCAACTGCAAAAAGAAGCTATTTTTCCAAGGCAGTGTTTAATTAATTTGCAGAATAACTGCTGTGAAAGTTCATTGAGACAAATATTGAAACTGCTTTTTAAAGGGTTGGATAATTTTGTGATTATAAACAACGCTGGCAGTTTTGTAAGCAAAGACAATGATGTAGGAGTAATTAAATCTCATGCATCAGAATATAAGTAGAATCCTTCTGCCCCAAATACAGCATGGACTATTATTAATAACATTTTATTCATATTATAAATCTAAACTCCTAGGTGAATTATGATGCCTGACCCTCCTCTTAACTTATTTGCCGCTGACAAGGGCAGCATACTGGACCGGAGAAATTCCTTGTTTGACTCCATCTGACAGGGCCTCTGTTTCCAGGTGAAGTCCTACAATGCCATAAAAGTCAAGGCAAGTATCCCACAGACTATCTTCACCTCATCTAACTACTCAGGACCATACCATCATCACCGTTATCCATATAACAACAGTAAATAATTTAAGATAAATAAAAATGGGGATGACAAATTAACCAATACAAGGAAATGCCGTGCCCTGTCCCAAACACTTCAGTGATATAAAGCTTTAGAAAATGTAAGCAAATACCACTGATCCAGCAAAATAAGTAAATAATGGAAAAGGGAAGAAAAGTGAAAGAAAGTACACACATATAAGGAAGAAACATTTAAAAATGACATCAAATGTGACTGTCCTTTCATTATCCAGAAATTTCACAAAAACCTATGTCTCTACATAGTATGTTTCAGAATACTTCATAGTAGTCATACAATGAATATGAGAAAAACCCTCCAAAATTAAGTTTATCCATACTTAGTTATAAACAATTCAAGAAGAATATCAGCCACTTATATAAATAAGATGACAGAATTACATCCTGATCACTTTTTGATATCTGTGGTCAAATATATGATAAAATACAAAATACCAAAAATTATCAATACTTTTTTAGTTGAAACAGTATTTTAGTTGAAACTAAGATCAGTGGGGCCTATAAATATACCTTCCCACCAATAGCAAACACCACAACTAAAGGAAGTAGCAAATAAAAACCAACAAAGCCAACAAAGTAGTTACAGTGTAAATGTGTAAATGTTTCAAGTTGCATACAATATTCTCACATGTCCTTAGGCTTTCAGGAGTAGCCATCTGCAAATGAATAAAGACAATACACCCTTCTGAGTTGGTCCATGCTTTCTAACTTCAATGAATTTAAAGTATATTTATACTCAGAGTTAATATAGTAAAAATAAGCAGCTTCTTCTTGTGGCAGTTTTCTACTCAACCACATAAACAAGACAAAAAGTAGAAACCCAAGCCATTAACTAGAGAGTTTTCCTGAAAGAATTCTCTGTATTTTTTTTATTCCGTGAAATAAAAGAGATTATCNGACAATACTCACAAAACTACAGAATGGTACAAGTAAATTGTATAAATTAAGATCCACTTACAAAGGTGCTAACATATTAGCTATCCAGAGAAAGGAATGCATCACGAGACTACAAATTCCAAACTTTTGGAGTAAGAAAGTGAAAAGTACTTCTTAATTCTTTGAAGCTTTCTGATCTAGAATGCATATTCACCACTTTTAAGGGAGCAAACAAAGATATATTTCTATTTCAATAAATAGTGGAGAAAACATCCTCAGAATAACTACAGTCAGCATTCTCTATGAAACCATATTTTGGGCTAGAGACAGTACCAAGGGCTTTACATAAAAGAAAAAAAAAGTGAATTAATGGAGTAGCTGTCATCACAATAAGTACCAAATGTCATCATTTCATTACATTTCTCAAAGAGCACAGAATTCCAATTTCAATATATATATTTAGAAATATGTTATAAAAAAGACAGAGGATGAAGAAACAATGTGAGGAAAGAAAAACTTCAGGAATATAAGAACCATAAACCTTAAAAACAGGAACATCAGCAAAGCACAGTGCAGTAAATTGGTCAAAGAACAGGTTGTAATGCATAGCCAGGTGGATGCCAAGATGGAGCTTTCAAAAAATAAAAGAAAACAAAACAAAAAAACAGCACAGAAATGTTCCAGGGGGGGAATGAATGTGTGCTCCTCTCCTGTTTCAGGGATGGGAACCCACACTGCCATGGCAGTGTTGATGACACCTCACTCCATGAGCTGAGCCAGGAGATAGGTAGGTTGGAGCATACTAGCAACAGCCACGATGCATTTCCAGTCTGTGTGAAGAAATGGCTGGCAGAAGGAGGTAAGCAACTGCAAGGATAGGCTCAGAAAGGAGAAGCTGCTGTAAGCAGCCTTTGCCTGAGGTATTCAGACTCAAGAGCTTCACTAAGAAACAGCTAGCAGCAATTTCTTGAAGGAGGAGAACCATTTGCTGCTGTCATCTTCAAGGCATGGGACCCAGTTGTCCCACTGTGGAACAAAACAAACCCACAGGACTGGCTGGGAACAAGGAATTGCAGACAGCCCAAGGCCAGTGGGAATGTTAGATATCATCTGAAATTCTCTTCATTTATGTAATTGGACATCATGTAGAAGCGCATGAGGTACAAGGTACTTGGGGCTCAGTTCTTAGCACAGGAAGTCCTTGAGAGGAAACGTTAAGGGCTTATACTCCACAGAACACAATGAATCAATCAAGGAAAATTTTCTTTGCTTGAAACTGTCATAACATATCACGTCATACAGATGATCTGACAGTTCACATTTATATAAAAAGATGTAAACTGTTTAGCTCCTTTGTAAGAGCATTTCAAATACAAGTCTAAGGTTGATTTTTTTCCTCTCTTTCTTGATAATGGTATTACCAGTCTTCAGTGAAGAAAATAGTGTTGTTAGTCAGAAATTCCAGAGACGATTCTTGGGAGGAATGGTCTAAGAGTTTGATCAGAAACAAACACTAGAGATTACAGATGTCACTTTAAGTCTTCCCAGTGTGCTCACAAATGCTAAAATGTGGCACTCATGACTAAGAACCATGATCACATTAATAAACTTTCTGCCTAAATCTTCAGGCTAGTTCAAGTCTGCTGAGATGGGTACTCCAGTATACTGAGCTCTTTCACCACTAGGGAACCTGTGGGTATGTGACAATGATTCCACCATGTGATATGGGGGGAGCTTACGTTGTTTGGATTTAAGCAGCTGCCTGGATTCTTACATGAAAATTTATCCCTATTTTAATATCTCCTAAAACAGGATAAACCAATTCTCCAAACATTTCTTTCCTTTATTTCCTTGATCCGAAATGATTTTCAGTGTATTAAGTATGACAAATAGTTGCTCTGCACCACTGAAAATAGGACACTAGGAATTTAGACAGGAAGTTTTATGGGTCTTATAAAAGGCTGGGTATTAATCAATATAATGATGACATTTATTCAACCAAATGACCATAACACAAGGCAAATGTATCGGCTACACTAACAAGACAAAAGAAACCACTGAATAACCAAATAAATATTTTGTTCTTAAATATGATTGCAGGAGCAAGTGTTACCAAAGTAAAGCACTTTCTGGATTCTGATATTACGAAAAGCTTTTGCACACAGCGTCTAAAAAATGGATGTTGTGAAGTGATTCCAGCTAGCACTTAAGACCCCATCCTGTCACTCACTTACTCTTTCCCAGTAGAATGGAGGAGAAAAAAAAAAAAGGAAGTGATACAAAGACAATCACTCACTCTTTCCCCATCAGAAACTGATGACCACACACTCTCTGAGCAATGACTATGTTGCAAAAACTCCCTCCAGTTTTATTGGCAAGGATGACACTGCAAGGCATGGAGTATCGCTTGGGACAGTTCTGCTCAGCTCTCCTGGCTGTGTCCCCTCATAGCCTCCTGATCGCCTCCAGCTTCCTCCCTGGGAAAGGTCAGAGTGAGAAACAGAGAAGGCACTCTGCAGGCACTGCTCAGAAACAGCCAAAACACTGGTGTGTTATCAACAATACTGTGGCCACAGATCTGAACCAGAGCATCATAGAGACTGCTATTGGAAAAACTGACTCCATCCCAAGCAGACTCAGTAGAATGGGCTAAAGACCCTGTCTATATTCAAACTGCAATCTTTTTTTTTTTTTTTTTTTTTTTTCCAGGAAAAATGTGAAGTGATCTACGAATATATAAAATGGATAAAATATCAGTCTTATTAGCTAGACACCATTGAAACTTCTGTAATAACAAGATGACAGCAAGTAAATTAACAGCTTGGAAAGAGAGTTAATTGGGTAAAACTTACCAAAGGAACAGACTACAGTAAGGAGGATCTCCCTTTCACAGATGAGAAAATAAGTAATCTTTCACAGTTCTATCCAAAAAAACTTCCAAAAGAGGAAACCACACTGTGTAGTTAAAGGATTTTAATCACTACTGAAAATTAGGTGAAAGATACAGGTACATGAATTGAAAGTAAGAAATCAAATGACTTGTTGGCTTTGCTCTTACAATGCAAAGAGAAGGAAAGGACAACATAATACAATTTTATACTAGCAGTAGTTTTTGTGTTCACAAGTTGGTCACTACTGTAGAAATCTCATACTAGTAAGAAATAGGAGACAGCGATGGCATAAGTGCACACTACTCCTCTTCACACTTGAAGTTCTAATATTAATTCCATGAAGTCAGAGATTGAAGATACAACAGCGCACCACACTAACTAAAAAGGCCTCTGATCAATGGAAAGAGGGACAATAACAGTTTGCTCCCTGAAGACTGGCTCAGAATATGAATTCTGCTGTTCGATTTGCACTCAGTGACACAAAGAAACCAGAACCTTTGTCAGTGGGAATACCTACACTGTATTTGCAACACCTACTACAGAAACTTCTCTGTCTCTTAAGGACAATGCTTCCACCCAAGTCTGTAAAATTAGTTCTATTGTTAATAAATTCTAATCTTTATTTCATAGTTAGCCTTAATCTCATAGTTACACCACTATTCCTGATGTCTTTTGCCTAATAGATTTCTCCATGCTCCTCTACAAAAATATCTGTTTGTGCATACAGAAGTATTTCTACCACCAGACACCACACAACTAAAAATCCCCTTAAATTCTTCATTAAAGTAAGGTCTGTGAGACCTACTGAAGAGTTACATAATGTCTCCTTTCAGCATCTGACACCCTTTCATCTTCATGGTCACCAAAAACTTTTGTTGGCTTTGATTCTTTTAGTACCATGTCAGACAAAAAGGATCAACTTTTCTCCACGTTTATTTCTGGTAAACAAATAGCAGCAGTAAGCTAGCATTTGCAACTGCCTGCATAGAATTTCACTGTGCATATAATACAGTTCTGGTTTACAGTTAACCAAAGAGTGATATTAAATGGCTTCTGGCATAGTCCTCCTTATACAGTGTAATTGATTTTTTTTTCCCTGAAGGAGGGCCTAGATTCAATGAAGAATTTAATAATACTAAAAGTTATTTGGCAACTATTTGTGTAGGATAACAGCAGGATTTAACTAAGATTGTAATTTTATAGTATGCTGTGAATTGTCTGAATCTTTCCTCAGTAAACTGACTAAGAACATAACAGCTCAAAACACTCTACAGTCCCAGCTGCAACACATTCCTGAGAATACCATCATAATGACCTAAATCAGTTTGCAATTAACAAGTAATTTCTTAAGATTTCTACAGGGTGAATGTTATAAAAAGATTTTGATAAGAAAGTATAGCTAACCACTGATATTCTCAGAATCATAGTCAAGGAAATTCAAGCTCTAATTTCCACTGGCACTGTCATCTGTGTTAGACACCAGGAAACCCAATTACATTTCAAGAGATAAAAATCCCTCTCCACCAAAGACAATTTGATGGGTCTTTCTTTTTCATAGTGCATTAGTTCATGCTATAAGAGACTTTTGCTAACAGCTATGAGAACTATAGATCCCAAAGCATCAGATGGACTTGTTAAAGCAAATGCAGAAAAGTTAAAGCCAAGATTAACAGCCAACAGATTTTTCTTAGCCTGACATTCCTACTCAGGTTTTCAAAACAAACTTTTCAATTAAAATAAATAAATAAATACTCCAACTGAGGATCTCCTTGGGAAAAAAAATAATTTTGAGTGTCAGGAAGTTAACTGCAGAAATTGTATGTTGCTCTCCCTCATCTATATATAAACACTTCATAGGATAGCAAAAAAATAAAAAAAACAAGACAGAGTATTAATTTCCTGTTCTCTCCCGAAAACCACCTCCTCATGGCAAGCAATATATATGCTTATATGCTTTTCTGCTTGCTTTATGATAGCCAGTATATGCTACATGCTGTCCTGGCCAGGCATAAGCTGAGGGACACACACACTGTCATTACCTGCTACGTGCCTATTAACAAAGTTTGCTTTTTGCATTCTTCGCTGGCCTTTGTTGTTGTCATATCCAACAGACGCATCTCAGAAGGAATGCTTTCATTGTACTTTCTTTGAAATTCATACTCAGAATTGAAGAAGGACTTTCAGAATAAACATTTGAATCATCTGAAAGTTTTTGTAGCTACTCTGAATTTTCACTAACTGAAATAGAAACATTTAGGTGTGTCGCTTTTAGAGTAGAATACATTTTACAGAACCCCTGGAGGCAGGCACCATAGCTCTTCTCTGCTTCTTTCTCTAAGATGGAAAAAATCTCTCTTGGAGAATGTTGATTTTGCCCAGTGACAAAAGAAAATGCAATTACATGCAAAGGAATCAGGCAAATATTCAGCCTCCACCTTCAGTGCAGTGAAAGAGAAAATCACTGCAGTTACAGCCATTGCTCCAGTCTCTATCCCCTATCAGTGGAACTGCACTGCTATGTTCATTGCTGTCACATTTGGAAGAACTGCCATTCAGGAATGGTCTGTATATGACTGCTCTCCCTGTGTTAAGTCAATGAAGCTGGAAAGTTGTTTCAGTTTATTTTATGAGATACATTAATCCTGCAGTGCTTATTAAGAAAAACTAGGATTTTCATTGATGAAAGGACAAACCTGCTATTTTCAGCTCCAGCAAGAGGCAACTGGACATCACCATAAAATTATGACCTGCCCTGAGACAGCAACAGATTATGCAATAATTTCCAAACTCACAAATTAAGCTTAATTTGAAAACGGATAAACAAATTGGTAAACAACTACAAAATGAGGCATCTTGGTAGATGACAGTGTGATACTGATGACCCTAAATCACTGAAGAGTTGGAAAGCAAAACATTTGGGAACAGGCAAAGTTTTTAGCAGGGATAATATCTGATGAATGGGTTTTGACTGTCTGTTTTATAGAAACAATTCAAACCATTACCATCTGTGTGTTAAAGCACACAATTACTGTCACATCAGCAAAACTGCCCCAGAAATCGGGATGCAAAGTTGTCTGCTTTCAAAATTCCTTGTAAACAAATGCAGATGCAGTTCTGTTGCATTAAAAAAAAGGCATTCGCACTTCTAAAAGCAAGAGTTTAGAATGAACTGGGCTTACATGATGTTGGTTGTATTGGAGGTGGGGGAGAATGCAGGATACAATTATACCTGTTGCTTCTCCTGGAAAGTGTTTTTGACACATTAACACACTATTGAATTGAATGCATATGAAAAATGCAATAACTTTCATACTTCAAAGTACTTTTTGCTGACAGATAAGAATGTACATTTTACATTTATATCTTATTTCAGCTTTGTATTAAATTCTCACTTTTTAATAACAGAAATATTCTTGGTCAGAATGCTGAAATTTTAACTTGTGAGAAAATTACAAGTTTGGTATTTTTCTATACAATCTCTGTCACTTTTATGCGATAGATGTTTCACACGTCCAGCATACAACATACATATGGTACCCTAATGCAAAGGCTAGCTGCTGCTAGATTATAAAACTTCCATGATAGCAAATGGTAAATTAATTTGTTTGAGAACATAGCTGTACCCTCAGTGAACAGTGTGTAAAACCATTTTTGTTTAAAACCATTACACAGACATGAGTAAACAAGCAAAGATTTCTGAAATTCAATTAAAAAAGAAAAAAGGTTATTTAAAGCACTGTAACAGGAAAAGAAGTGAATTTCTTATTAATCATAGCCCAGTTATTTAGAGATATCTTTTTATTATATAAGCGAGAATCTTTACAGAAATTAGAAGTGCTGCGTATAAAATATGCAGCTAATAAAAATAATTATGTAAATATAAATGTTAAATTCAGAGTAATCTTTTTGCTCCTTGAATTAAAAAAAAGAGGAAAAAGAAGTGAGCTTCAGGGCTAAAATCTGCTACATATTTTAAAAGCATGTTTTACTTCAAACACATGAAAATTCCTCTTCATTCCACAGAAGATTTAATTACTTTCCTGACAGGGCTTTGCACATTTGTCTTGTACCTACTTTGGCAAATGTAGGAGGCCATTGAAGTGCTCTACTATCTCTTTCTGGAATAGGGCATTTGCACCTGTAATCTTCACAGCAAAAACACTTTGGTAACCACTCTCTCCCAATCTCTATCCCCTTCAGCTCACTGCTCTTAGCAAGCTTCCTTCTGTTCTTTCAATCTTTTTAAAGAACATTCAAAACATTCTTAATTGCACTTACTTACCAACTATTACCCTTTCTCATTTTGTTTTAATTCCAGCTGTGCCTCTCTGGTTTTTAAAGTTCAGGTAATCCAACTTCCAGCTATATTTCTCCCTCCAGCAGCCTTGTCATGCCTCCCCTGCCTAGCTTCATTACTTCCCATGTTCTAGTTTCTCTTTCAGTGACCTCCAGCAAAGGCTCCTCATTTCATCTCAGCTCTCTGCAAGATCACTTGAGACCATCTTTATTGATGTAGGTCTCATAGCAGCATAATTCCATCCACAAACTCAAACAACATATTTTCACATAAGATTTCTAAGCTCGTCATACCAATTCCGCTTCTGTTTTACTGTATCCAAATTCACATGTAATCAGGCTCTTCCTTTGGCTTTTTCTTACAGATGCCTAATGCACCTTTCACATGTACAACAGTTCAACAGAAGCTCTTCATTTTACATCTTTTTTTTCTTCCTCATCTCCACTTTTAATCGAATTCATTAATTTTATAGTAATAACTACTTGCAGCTCAGCTTTCTAAGTTATACTTAGAATGGCACACTCATCCCTCTGCTTCATCCTTCACTTTGCAAGCCTGAGATGCCCTCTGTGCAGCATCTTTAAGATACTGCTTGTCTCATCTTTCATAAAGAGAAAAGCTCACTCTTGTGCCCGTGTTGCAGTATTTCTTGCTTCAGCCTATGGAAGTGTAGTTTTGTCCTACTCAAATCCATTCTAAAAGTGGCAACTAAAGAAAGGGTTTATCAAAGCAGACAAACGTGGCAGTGCCCTGTTAGCAATGGCTGTTATAGCTCACATCTGGACCATCTAAGGGAAGAAGCATGTTGGCATACAACTTAGAAATGTGTACATCTCTTTCATTCTGAATCACACAACAACTACGCGTAGTACCAAGAAAGATCACTAGTACTCCATCAGCGTTTTTTTAAAGCCATTTGAATCATTTTCTTTATAAACATAAGCTCTCTTGATTTCTGTTTTCTTCTTGTCCTATCACATTCTCTACCTGAATGGTAGGATATCAAATTCTACTTGGCAACCCATGCTGGAAACCTCAAAGGCCCATTTAATGAAGGAAGCAATTTTATAAGCTGGAGAACATAATGTTTTATTCCTCTTGAAATATCACCTTAAAACTCACATTTTTCATAGTGTCAGAATCACAAAAAAGGCCCTTGCAACACTGCATTACTGCCCCTTCTTCTAACTTGTAGCATGACACCATCTTACTGCTCACCATTTCTCTGTTTGATTCTGTTTTTTTGCTTTAAGAATAGCTTTTATATTCTTAAAAGACATGGATCTTCTTCTACTGCTGTGTTCATAGATCAAGTAATACACTTCCTGAAGGAATTAATGATATACACTACTGAACATGAATTCTCATTAAAATCCTTATTGTGACTATATCTTTAAAAAAAAATTTTAAAAATCTCAATATAAGACATGACTAATGCGGGAAACAGCTAGGGCATGACTTTTATTGTAAGACCACATTTTAAGGTAGAAAAGTTTTTATCATATTCTTAGATACTTCTGTACCAGGAAGAGCTAGGTTAGAGGGCGGGAGAGATGAGGGAAGAGATTTAGAAGTTAAAGATTTTTAAATTCAACCTTATTCTGTAGAAAAAATTATTCCTAAATAACTTCATTTAAAAGCTGTGTCTAGCTGTAAATGCACTCATTAAGTAATATTTGTGCACACACGAGAACTTTCTACTCCAAGAAAAATAATCTCTTCATAACAAATGTTATATTCCAGTTTCCTGATTAGACTCTTATCTATAAATAAGTAGCTTATCCATGGGATCAGTTCCTTGATTCCAAAAGTAATGGTCCCCTGAGAAATTCTCCTCACAAAAATAATAATAAAAACAAAAAAGTTCACTAGTACATTTATGTTTGACTTAAAGCAAGACAGACAACTTGTGCTAGAATAGAAATGTCTACTAAAGCATCTGATTTTGAAATCGCATGGATAACAACAACATTATGTAGTTTTGGTAACTCTGCTGCTTCATCAGGTATTGCTTATTACAATACCTGTATCTAGTAATAGTGACAAAGTCACATTTTCAAAAGGTGACAACTAAAATAAAACAATGTAGAAGTTTAGAACAGTTAGCAAACAACAAATAGTTTCATAGCATTGTCAAAGCACTCTTTCAAAGTAAACTGAGCCGTGGCTTTCAATTGGAAACGCTTTTTATATGGTTAACTATACATAGGTATTTATGAAAACACATCTGTCTTTAGTCAAACTACTCTTCAAATCACAGTCATTTAAAATGGCAAATATGCAAAGACCTTGCAGGAAGCTCGCTCTTTCAGCTTTGCTCTTTCAGCTTGTCCTAACTCTGCAGACTGGTGTAGGACATGGCTTTGCTTTCAAAAAAAAAGTACCTTTTACTCATTCTTTTCTCTTCTCAGTGGATTTGCTACTAGAATTTATAACTAGCACATCAAGTCTTTTTCGCCCCTCGTATGCACTGCTTTAACTTCTTTATGATGTCAGATAATTGTTTTGGCCTTAGGCAAGGAATGTGCTTTCTGCTCAGAAAGATGGCTGCATAGCATCTTTACAAAGGAGCCAAATGAGGAAAAATGAGATAGTTGCAGAATATTACATTTCTTTATCTTATCAATTATTGAAGGGAGACTTTTTTATTTCATATGAAAAGAATATTAATAAGAGGTTAAAATATAACACTAAGTTCTTGGTAGTAATAGTAATATTAATTATGACTATAAAAAGCAAAATAAACACATTATTTAATGAATACAGTAGCAGGGCTGATTGAACACTTCAGCTGGAGAAAACAAGTATTGTCATTAGAAATGAATCCAAGTTGTTGAAAACTCTGGGAAGTCCAGCTTCTGTTGAATCTAGATATATTTTCTTACCAAAACATAAAAAGATCTTGTTTCTACTGTAACAAGTATAATCTGAGATGTTTATAACACATACAAAGTGTTTGCACTTAAGTAGTATTATTCCTGAAAAGGGACAATAACCTAACTCATTCAAATGAAATAGCAAACTCAGTTTTTTTCAACAGAGCAAAGTCATATCAGCTCATTTCCCACTTACACGTAATTAAGAGAAGAGAAGAAGCAGTGCTTAAAACCTGAGGGGAGATTTCTGGAAAGCTGAAGGGGGCTTCTCTCAAAGCTGTATTACTTACAGAGTTATTAAGAAATAAGAATTCTTGCAGGATATCAATAAAGAAATGAAAATAAGAAGGAAAACTTTCAATGTCTCTTAACAGTAAATTTAACTATTTCTTTTTTAATGAACAAAGACTAATGCATATGTTTTCTAGTCATGTGCTGAATACGCTAATGGCTATCTTTATTAAAAAACACCTGGAATTACATACTTTTCTATTTTGCTTCCTGCTTCTGTTTAGCATGGTATCAGTAATTAACAGGTAAACTGTAATGTCTGTCTCCTTGTGTTATTAATGAGGAAAAAAAAATAAAAGCCTATATTCTTTTTACTTACCAAGCCTTAAAATGGCTTAGGGAAAAAAAATAATAATAATAATCAGGTGAAGCAGGTATAACCACTCTAGAGTTTTTGTCTTTTCACATTTGACTGTGGTTTTCAGTTGCATACAAGAAAAATTCTGAAGTCCTCTTTAGGAAATTAAGAGTGGAAGCTGTACATCCTGGTTAGTGATGCTTAAGGAGAAATGTATTCAACCAAATCCATCAATAATATTATTTTAAAACCCTGACAATGGAGCAAGTTGACTGATGTTACACAGGCCCTACAACGCTTTTCCTTCCTCCTAGTTTGTCCTTTATAAACCACAGGGATCTACCTATCCCATGCTGATACGCTCCAGAGTATGAAAACACTAATCAAGCCAGACAATAGAAGATCAAAGTATTATGGTCTGATTTCCACATTGACTGTTTAATATACGTGAACTGAAGGAGAACAAGAGATTTCAAATAAAGACTGAAAATATTACCATAAAATACTCCTCTTAGCAGATTAGAATCTGTGTGTATTGAGCAATAAAAGCCTAATTAAGTGCTAAGAAACTCAAACGTATCTCATCTGGACAAGGAGCTTTATTTCTGTTCCATACTGTCTTTTAACTAATAAAGTCTTTTAACCTAAAAAACAAACTTTAAATTATTCGACATAATTCTAGACTTCCATTTAGACTGCAAAATGGGTGAAATAAGTAGCACTTCAGAACAATTTTTTTCTTCAATCAGAAGTCTTCCTAAATTCTAGTAGCACTGCAAACACTTACTAATCTTTGATTTAAGAGCAGACTAAGATTTTTGATAATGTTGCTATAATTTTTTCACTGCCATAAGTTTGAGAGATCACACCAAGAAGCCATAAAGAGTATTGCAAACCTTGTCATAAAAGAATTAACTCAGTAAAGATGTGAAGTAGCTTGGAAAAAAAGTGTGAACTAACATAGAAGCATGACCAGCAGGTCAAGGGAGATGACTCTGCCCCTCTTCTCTGCTCTCATGAGACTCCATCTGCAGTACTGCGTCCAGTCCTGGGGCCCTCAACACAAGATGGACATGGAGCTGTTGGAGCAGGTCCAGAGGAGGGCCACGAAGGTGATCGAAGGGCTGCAGCACCATTCCTACTTGGACAGGTTGAAAGAGCTGGGGCTTTTTAGCCAGAAGTAGAGAAGGCTCCAGGAGGACCTTATAGCGGTCTTCCAGTACCTGGAAGTGCCCTACAGGAAAGCTGGGGAGGGACTTCTGATAAGGGCATGTAGCAACAGGACGAGGGGAAATGGCTTTTTACTTGAAGAGGGTAGATATAGACTAGATATCAGAAAGAAATTTGTTATTATGAGGGTGGTGAAACACTGGAAAAAGTTGCGCAAATAGGTTGAGGACGCCTCCTCCTGCTTCCTCATGGAGGAAGCATTCAAGGCCAGGCTGGATGGGGCTTTGAGCAACCTGGTCTAGTGGGAGGTATCCCTGCCTATAGCAGGGGGTTGGAACTAGATGATCTTAAAGCTCCCTTCCAACCCAAACAATTCTACAATTCTGTGAAAACATAAACATGGCTTAGCTCACTATGAAATATATACACATTTTTCACATGCTGAAATCAGAGTAAGAAAACAATTATCACAAAACCAGCATGTAAAAATAGAAATTCCATACAAAAATCTTTTTTTTTTTTTTCCCTAGAAAAGAAACAGCAGCAAAGAAACACCTTTTCACATAAACCTGCTCTATTGTCATAGCTACAATTCCAATTTCCAGTAAAACTATGCACCTCTCGTAGACAGCAAATATTGCAGGAATACCTGGGAGTGTAACTGATCCTAATGTTTTCATTTTGCAGGTGGAAGCACCATACCCTAAATTTCACAATGGTATGTTAGAACACATATAGCCTATAAGTTTACTCTATTTTTATTGTTTTGCTGTTCCTTTTGTTTCTCCATTCATTCAATATTTAGAGACTTAGGCTACTAAATTGAGGGGAAAAAAGCTCAGTTTGAACTCGCTCATAATCAAAGCACTACCACACATTTTCTCAATTTGTTAAGTACATATAAATACTGATACTCATGGAAATGTCAGTTAAAAATTAATAGTATTGTGAAAGGTTTTAAATTGATAAGGCTACTCTTAAATCTCTCTCAGGTGCTTAAAAGTCATCCCTTTTTGCTGGCATGTTTTCTTTGTTTTTAAAGCAGATGGTTCTAAAGCTGGAAGACTGAGGCTTGATTTTAGTTTACACAAAAAACAATTCAAAATGGTTATTGTTAACATCAACACTCCCTTCCAGCATCCTTGATGAACCTCTTCCTGTAAAGGTAAACTCAGAAACAACACACTGGTAGCAGCTGAGGAAGAAAACATGAGCTATCCTTTGGAGATTTCTGCTGGCAGCCGGCTGCTTGATCTATCTCTCACTAGCATTAAGAGCATAATATGGCATCAACAAAACAAAAAAAAAAAATCTGAAGTGTGGCTTTATTTTATTCTCTATATTCACTTTGAAAATCAGGACTTTTTTTCCACGGAAAACTGGTTAACAAGTTTCAGATTGATATTTAAATAAGTATATCTGTTTCAGCTCTTGAGAAAGATGCACAGAAATCATCCAGTTCAAAATTCAGACATCTTCTCAATCACAAACATCGGAACTATAGTACGCCTAGAGTATTTCAATTAATAAGAATTTAAATGGTTGTCATTAATTCCTGAATGACAATATGGCTGCTCTAGTATTTCATAAATGTATGCAATGAAATCCAAGTGGCTGACATATAAATCTCCAGAGAGAGTGCTCACCTGAGGCTGGCTAGCATCTTCTTCACTGCTTTGGTTGAATGACCTTTTCATTGACCTACAAGCATGAGTATCACTAAAGAATATCAATGAGAAGTGCAAATAGCTAACTCTCTACTACACAGGTTTCCTGGACACTGGCTGGTATAAAAGATAATGTTAAAAAACAAATTCAGTCTTTACTTTTTGAATATCTGCACTTGTTCTTCCTAAAAATTGACAGATTTATCCACTTCAATCTAATTTCCCTCCACCCCAGGCTTCCCTTTTGAAATTAAGCTCTTCTAAAACTACCATATAGAGAAACAAAACACTGACATGGCTGTCTACTGCAGAATTATTCAATGGAAGAGGTTTTTAAATTAACATGCAACATCATTTTTTGCTTTAATATTTTGTGGTTCAGTCGCTAGACCTTTCAGTTTACTGCATCTGTGAACTGCATTTGCTTCTACCAGAAAATAACCTTCTATTTAAGGCACTTGAGGTTGGGAAAAAAATTATCCTCAAACAGATTTCATTAATTCAGGCAAGAGAAAGTTAATATCCCATGACACAACTGATTTGTTTGTAGGGGTGTTAAATGCATCATTTCCCTAATAAACTAAACTCACTAGAGGAATATGTAGAAGTTGGTGTTCCTTTCCTCAACTCATGAAAAACAGCAGTGTCTGCCAGGTGAACTCTGAGGAAAAGTAATGAGCGGATCACACTCTGATAAGCATTCCTAAGATAAGTAAATGAATTTACATATTTATCTCAATAATAGAAATATTCTGTTTGAACTTCTATATCATTTGTGTGGTCTATTTTTCAGGATCCAGAAGCATCCCAAATATTCACTAATTTACTACAATGTAATACATCATGCTTTCAAATGAAGTCTATTATTTTATCATTGTATTATGATTTGAGCTTCCTGACTTATAACTTTGTGTCCCTGCATTCACATGTTTTTAAGTATTTCTTGAGAAATAACTGCCTTCTTCATTTTTTAATCTTTATGAAGTTCAAGCTTACCACTTAATAAAAACAAAATTAAAACTACAACAAAACAAAACAGCCTTCTGGATAGCAACGGTATACATAGAAGATAGTACACGTACTCCCATTAATGCAACAAGAAACATGTTCTTCAACCTTCAAATAACCCACAATGAAACAGATTAGGTACTTATTCCACAGAGCTTTCAATTTAAGAAAAACATCTCCAACCTACATGGCACATGTCAACTCACTTCTGAGCCATTCTGTCTAAGATGGGTTTTCACACCTTGCAAATGTTTCAAAGTTGCACAAACTCTTTCTACCTATATCTTAAATTGTGGGACCTGACTCTGTTAGCCTTCTGAAATGGAAGGCCAAACATGTTTGTTGGGAACAAACAAAAATACCCAACAAAATCCCAGACTACATACTTCTTGCTGCTTTCCAAAACGACTTTCAATGTGAATAGCACATTCTGATGGTGGGAAGATCACAGTCCTTCAGAAAGCTAAATAAACAAAAGAGAAAAGCTAAATATTTTTGACATATCAAGATATATTTGAAACATACCATTAAGCAAGAAAATTGCCTAATAGATCATCATAAATTGTAACACTGTCACTCAGAAGAATCTCTTCATAGACATGAACATAGGAAATATCAAGCTTTCTGTTTTCATCTCCCCTTTCTAGGAAATATAGATATGAAGTTTGGATGTAAAAGCTGTAGGAAAGTATGAATGTTAAAGCTCTTGTCCTACACTTCTCTTGCTTCTTAGTGAGCAAGGAACCAAACAAGACCCCTAGATGTTACTAAATAGATGAAGTACAAATCAAGTTGTCTAGCCTAGTAACACATTCTTAAAAAATATTTTAAGTTACAAATGCTTTTAAAGACCAAATCTTATGCCCATTATATTGCCTTAGAACAACTTCCAGAAGAATACAGGATTTGTCTCCAAGAAACTGTAGACATAATTTGAACAAGAAAGAATTATATAAGATTGAACTTCAAAAAAAGTTTAGGCTGCAGACACTGAAATGGGCATACTAAATCAAAGTCAAATATCAGATGGATAAAATTCCCTTAAGTTTCACATGTTGTTTCAGACTTGGGCCTGGATCACATGCAACATATTAATCCGTCAGTTGTTAGAGAGCTGGGCTAGAAATAGTTGCAAGTGCAACAACCAAAAGCCAGGTGCATAGAAGACCAATAATAAAGATCAGAAACATTCACACTGATTTCAACTGGTGCTTCACAGATGCTTCACAAAGCATTTTTTGCATTATTTATGAGATAGTAATGGTCAGCAATTTACTTCCAGCAACATCACCAGATACAGCAGCAACAAAACAGATGCCCAACCTTAGCTTAGAATAGGGGAAGTTTTCCTCAAGCACATATTTGACAGATCCCATACCAGTTTCTAGGAGCAAAGGAATTCTTCGACTACTCAGGTGCTGCCTAACAGCCCTCAATGTGTATTTTAATGCTTTATCATTTCACTGGAATGTTGAGAATATCTTCCTGTTAAGCTGGTATTTCAGGTAAAATACATAATGCATTGAGCAGCTGCTTCAACTTCAGTACATAGTCTGGTCAGTGAAATAACAGCAACTCGGCTGCTCTACAACTTTCTTTGGGCCATTTAAAGCACTCCTTATTACAATGTCCAAATCATTTTCTCTCAGAAAGCTCTCACCTTGTACCAAGCCTGTGGAAGTGCAACCATTCAGCTGTGCACAAGGTTCATAAAACAGTACCAATCTAGGAAACAAAAAGCTATGCTGTCTGTTAAAATCTTAAGCCCTACAATGATATGCCAGGAGTCCAGCTCACGCCTCTTGTGAGAACTCAGACTACCAGCGCAAAGCCACCTTACCTCACATCCTGAGGGATACTAAGGATTATAGTGAGCAGCATCTTGTGAAATAAAGAAGGATGATGTTTGGAACAACAGTCTAGCAGCTAGTTTGCTTGGCCTGTGGTGCTGCCAGGATAACCATAGCCACAGCTGTACTTCCTAATGATCCTATCTGACAAGGAAACATATGCCAAGCTCAGTTATGGAAGGGTAAACATCACAGTAGAGAGGAGAAATAATGCAAATGAAAGAAGCACAATGTGCAAGGAAACTAAATCCAGGCTCATAACGCGTAATATATAGGAGATATTATTGTAATGGAGGAAATACCCATGTGTTACTGATTCAGTCTTCAAAGTTGGCAGACCACAGATTTTCAAGACAATGTACAAGTGTCATCACATTCACGAGAAAGAGTAATTTTTACTTGTCATCCTGCATGGTAGTTAACTGAATCAAGTGATTTTGGCTTCTCACGTTTGCAGGGACAGGACAGATGCTTGTATCCAAAAGTTGAACTAGCATTTTGTTTTTAAAATACATACTTATACATATATTACAAACACTGGCTGTGACCTTGCATCTACTCTTATTTTAGCTGTTTTCTTTTAACCTAGAGGACAATTAAAAGAATAAATGCATCACAAGTATTGTGACCCAATACACATTTTGAATGGAGTAAACTGTTTAGCTTAAGGAGTCATAACACAGTTGCCCGTGAATAGCATTTGATAGAACTATATGATCCCCAGGGCAGCAATCCAACTTTTAGTACTGTTTTGTTTCCAAAGCCATAAATATTTTTCTGACAGTGACAGGTTTAACATTCAGCATCACTGTAATTTCAGTCCTAATCCAAGAACAGTTTAAAGGATTTGTAGTCTCTTAATAGTATTTCATCTCCTGAAATTACAGTTGTTTTAATGTATTGTATCTGTTTCTGCATTAGAGACCTTGTTCTCCAGAAAAAAAAAAAAAGAAAAAAAAATCTGTACTGCTACCAAAGATCACTACTGTACTTTAAAGTGCAAATTAAAACTGACATATGTATATAAGAAGCAAAGTAGTAATTACTTATTCAAGTGCTCAAACACAAGAAGACAACCAAAATTTCCAAAAAATCAGACCAGCTTCATGATTATTTCAATAACCACTATTTATCCTACTACTACAACTTGCACGCCGTGTAAAAGTAATGGAGAAACATTATTAAACAGGAAGAAAAGTGTCAGACCAACAAGCTTAATTGAAAGTGAGGAGATGGAAAATTCTAATTAACTTTGTAAAATAGTTTTTCCTTTGTCAATTACGTTAATTGTACTAGTGGAGTATAGGTTACGATCTTCACTAAAATTTGAATCACAAGAACTGTCTGAAATTACTGAAAGAAAAAACTTCTGAATGCTTCTTTATTATAAAACGTGGGATGAAGCAGCATCGCATCTGTTTGAGATACAATATTTCTAAGGTTAAAACCTTCAGAAGTTTACCTACCTATTCAACCGGTGCAAATACTGGAAAACTGGGATGTCATTAATCATGTGTATTTTAGCGTAACATTTGTAAGTAAGAGTTTGGTATTCCCTAAATCTAGGGTTGTTTACCTCTCAGTAACCTTATTTCACTAAGAATTCTCACCGAGGCAATGGAACAGCCACGAAAAAGGTGCAAAGGATCTGCCTTGGCACTGCTGTAGCAGCAGCTGCCTATCTAAGGGTCAGCAGGATCAGTTCAGACTGCATGGCCAGGCCCAGGAAAAAATTCAAGGAAAATCATGTTAAGTGTAGTCACGACCATAAAAAAAAAAAAAAGCAATCTGAACCAGAGTAATCCCCCAAAATCAAATCTAAAGACTTTCTGGTGATATCAACAGCCCACATGAAGCAGCTAAGCTACCTATGAGATAAAAATGTTTTTTAGAGATATAAAAGGTATTATGAGATCTATCAAAACCCCGCAAAATAACTTGAGATTAATTCAGAAACTTTTCTGAAATTAATTGTGAGAAGTTTTGAAAAACTATTTCTATCAAAAAGACTGAGTGCAAGCACATAAAGAATATAAATTCAGAGTACAATCTGTAAGCAAAGACTTATGTCATGGTTTTATGATTTTGGGCTATCCGTATCACGCATCATAACATCATGTAGTGCACTGGGAGTTATGCTCCAGTTCTGGGCACCCGTCTGGAAGAGAAGAAGAACTACATACCCCAGAGGACTTTGCATTCAGAGAGGAGATATAACCCCTGGCAAGGTCATGAGACCAGGCTCTCCTCCCTGCTGCCTGACCCGACTGCACGTCTCACCTCAGCATTAGTGTAAGGCCTTCAGTTTTCAGATACTCTCATTACATTTGATTTATTAGCTTCAACTCTAATTATATTATATTATATAGTATTATAGTGTATTATCTTGCATTCTGATATCTTATTAGTAAATTAGTTTGTTTCTCCTCAGATCGTTGCTGCTGTTTTGTTTTGGGGCCCATCTCTCTTTCCCTTTATTTTCCCCTTTCCGGAGGCGCGGATCCATGGGTCCCTCTGCCCTGCTAGTCACAGAATCAGGCCAAATCAGCCCATAAACTGTTGACTGACTTATCGTTGTTGAAATAATTTTTTTGACAAATGCATATTTTTCTGAAATGTTGCTCGCTCCATTGCAGTACTTCACAACTAAAACCAAACTCCACATCCCATAAGTGAAAATTTGTTTCTCTCTGCAATTAAAATTAGTCTTGACACTGAAACAGTTAAAACAGATCATTACAGATTGCCTTTACATAGAAAATATAATTTCATCACACTTTTTCCTGCAGGAGTCTCAGCTAAAAATTATGAAGTCTGATTTCTAGTCTAAGGATACACATTTTATCAGCTTAAAGTAGTAGCTACCAGATACCTGAATTAAGTACTGGATGGGACATCAGGGAGATCAAATGACGTCCTCTCATATCTCAAAACACTACCTCATACAATCCCGTTCATATCACTATCAGCCATCACCTTTGCTCGACAAGGGTTCCTGTCAAGATTTATTGCCTTCAACACACTTTAGTCTAAAGTAAATAGAACTTCTTTCAGACAAATTGAACCTCATTGTGTGGCACAAATGCAGTAAATGAGGTATCCTGAGACAGCATTTTCAAACTGATGGTGGAACCACACTATTGGCCCATGATAGGATGCCTTCCTAATCAGAAGATGTAAGAAAAGGAGATAGGTATGTAACAGTAGCCCATATTTTCAGGAGGAAAGGAATCAGGGAAGATAAGCGTAGCACAATTCCCAAGAACTTAAAACAAAAAGGTAAAAAAAAATATATATACAACAGTTCATTTAATAGTTCATACAAGTTTGAGAGCCCAAGAGTAATGTTTAAGGCTACTGACATTCCCTAGAGAAAGGAAAAAAATTATGGATTAAATACTTTATCCAAAGAGAAATAGATCAGCTGCCATACCACAACCTCACAGCCTGAGGCAGAAGAACTCGATATATTGGATTGCTATATAAACAACCCATGGCTGAGAATAAAGTGCGCTTTTAGTGAAAATTGAAAGAAAAAAAAATCAGTTGAAAACAGCATTCAGCTTTCTCTGAAGCTTGCTGGAACATACTCAGAAATGTAGGCTCTGTGAGGGATCCATTTGGCTTTCAGATACATAAGCACAGTGACAATTGAATTTTCTTTAATTAGTGTTTCATACTTAACATTAAAGAACAAAACCACACTCCCTAAATATCAGCATTTCTGCTGTACTTTATACTGTAACATTACTGGACTTATCTCTCGTCTTCTGTTTAATTAAACTGTGCTTTTTATTTTTAAGATATTGGCACAGTAGTAATAAAAAAACTAACAAAACTTAAGCATCTTGCACTCTGTTCTGAATTTGTCTCAAACCTCTTGTTTTTCTAGTAAAGCTGCCTCCAAAAAGTGAAGCCTTTAAGGTACTTCAATAGGATTACAGCTGGCCTGCTAATTCTGCCATTAAATTAATTCAGAGAAGCTCTCCACTGCAGTTTACTTCTGCAACAAATAAGACTCAAGTATAAAAGATGCATTAAAACGTGTCTGAATCACAATGTAAATGCAGAGAGCATTACAAACATCTAATCTCATGGAGAAGACGGAAAAAGAAGTCTGTAGCAAATTGCACACTGGAGAAATATATTTATTTTTGGCCTCATACAGATAAAAATCTAACTTTTTATTTTGATATGTGTAGCTAGAGGGGCATCTATTAAAGCTTTTAGATTCAAAGCTACCTTTATTCTTTGCTCAGGAACTCAAAAGTTCAAGGCAATGAAAGGGAAAAATAAATGATGCTTGTTCTACGGAAAAGAAAAATAGTATTACAGAAGTTAAGCAAAGGCACATGTCCCAGTAGATGGCAGAGATGGAAACAGAATTCCAGCACTTTCAAGATTATTCTCTTTCTTCAGCTGTACACACTGTTACAGCACCTGAATCAATTAAATAACTTCCTTTATCACAGAATCACAAGCATAACCTTCACATATTTATAATTCTGAAACTTGACTGAAATACTTAATGAAGAGTTCTGATAATGAAAAGTCACATTGTTTGGGTCATGCAGATCCTAAACAAGTCTCACAACTGCTACTCTCAACACATCCCCTTCAAAGATAAAAAGGAATGAAGTCTCTGCTTATCCCGCATCACTTTCCATGAAGTAACAGTGCAATGATAACGAAGTAGATAAGTACTGTAAGCAACAATTCTCTTCCCTTTACCCCCTAACTCAGAACACCAGCCTATATCTAGAGAAGAGAGACATTTCCCCTCCCCCATCATTTAAACTGCATAAACTATAATTTTAGTAAATCAAGCAAAGAGCTAATCAAGTTTTGATTTGCTAATTACTTCTCAATTTGATTAGAGCTGGCAGCTAATCATCTCTGGAAATGTAAAGTCAATCTTTCACTCACATTTGCAAATCAGGACGTTAGTGTAAAGGAACTGGGACATTGTTTGTTATATTCTCACTTTTCTTTCCCCCCCCCACAATTCAGCAAATTTAACAGCAATCCTAATTTTTATTATTGTGGTAGCACTCTACATAATTAAAACTTGGTAGAATCTATGCAGCTCTGAAAGTGAACATTTATAAGGTGCCATGGTATTACTAGTATTGACACTCAAAGGGTGACCATGCAACATTAAACAAATGCAATGCAATTTAAAGGTACACAAAAGTAGAAACAGACCAACACAGCTTCAAAATTCAACATTATTATAATAAACTTGAGATGGCAAACCATACCACATGCAGAACAAATATATTTTACCTTACATAATGTGAAAAAGTTCAGCTGAAATTGTGAAATTAAAGTAGGATCTGAAGCAATACTGGAGTGGTAAAAAAATGGAGTTCTGCCTTATTTCATTTTTTTTGAAAATTTCTTGCAACGTTGTTTATACCTGTGTTTTTCCTAATTTGAGTAGATATTCTTCTAAAATCACTAACTCTCTGCTGTTCTTCATTGTGTGGCTGATGGAGTTGTCTTACATTAGTTGTGCTAAGGGACAGATGGAAATTTAATGCCCTGAAAAATGAGTTGTTATAGAGCAATAACTGCTCAATACAGCAATAACTGGCCACACTATAGCCTGAGTTTACTTTGAGTGGTAGGCAAGGCTCAGATCATGCACACCCTTCTGGCTATTCTTTTCTTATCAAAGAAAGTAAGGTCAAGGTCAAGAAAGGGTGAACCCGTGTCTTGATCATTTCCCACACCATCTTCAGCTTCATTATCACTGTGTGTGGAGTCCTTTTCTCCATCTAACCAAGCCTACTTAGACTGTTCCACAGTCTTGAAGACTGTTCCACAACAGTCACGAAGCATTGTAGAGAACAGTGCGGACATGCCTAGCAAAGAGAAATTCTGAGCATGGCTTGCCTCTTTTCTTTCTGGTTTCACATTTCACAACCTGAATATCTGTACCACTAGAGAGACCATAGCTGTGGTGAAACTGGAAAAAGACAAGATGGTGTGAAATGACACTCCAACTCAAATTAACAGGGAAAGGGACATGTTAGTACTTCATACTACACTTTTCATGTAATTCATTTATATCTAATTAACTAAATAATGCTACTGTAAAACCTACTTAAACTACTGAAAACGTGGGGACAGAAAAAGAGACAAAGTCTTCAACTAACAATCTGTATGCTTAAAAAAGAAAAAAGTACAGCATAAGTTCAAATAATTAAAAAAAAAAACACCACGAATTGGGTCAACACATTTCAAAGAAAAAAGAACCTGTAAAGAACATTCTACTTTGAGTTTGTCCTACAAAACACTTGGATTGTTTTCTTTTGATATTACTCCTTTAACATTTTAAATGTCTTCTTCCGTTTATATAATAGACTTCCTACAGGTAGCATTAAAATAAAATATTTACTGTCATTCAAAAGACATTTTAAGTATTTCATTTAATAAGGAAATTCAAGCAGTGAGGCTTTGTTACAAACTTGAATGATTTTCTAGATCCTGCATGAAATAAATTATTTATACAGCTCTATCTAGCAATCAAAAATAGCCAGTATTAAAAAAGGACTTAAATTGACTACACTGTCTATAATCTCTGCGTCTGTAATAATTTCTCAAAGTTGTTTATTTCATTGAATTACTAACTCCCTTTCCCCAGAAAAGGCCACCATCTATCTGTTCTGCTCTCTAGTCTAACATGAATGCTCAAGTCAGTGTTTTCACAAAGGAGAGTGAATACAAATAGCACCGTTAAATCATGTCATCAATTCTTTGTTTTGTCAGACTTAAAAATTCAGACTTGGAGTAGCATCATTGATTTAGAGTCCCTCATTACAAAAATGACAGATTGCTCATAACTGATATTGCTGTAAAACATTCTAAAATTAATCATCAGTACATTCATTTCTGAACAAATCAAAACGCAACTTTACAATTCTAGCTTATGCAATTGTAGTATTTATTGCACTTTAATAATGATAAAATGTTAAGGGTAAGGAACTCTTCATTCTCTCTTCACTAATTGCTTTCAAATCATAGCAAGCATGTTCTCCAAATTTCCCCTGTAAAATAATTATGCATAAGCTATATCCTTAATTACCCTGAAATTGAATTTGGGACAATAAACTAATAAAAGGTAACTACAAAAATCTTCTAAAAAAAAAAAAATAGAAGTGAAGACTTTTTGATGTTTTATATATCCTGGTATACTATATAGTGATAAACCAACTATTTCTCTTCTGTACAGCGCCACCACCCCTGAACCCAGTTTCAAATGTAAGTGAAACAGAAAACATTTTCCTTCTGATATAATATATTAGGCATTGCCCATTGAAGTGTCATATTTAATTTTAGTAGTCTGTTATCCTAACGCTTCTTCAATCTTCAATTCAGAATACCAAAAACAGATACTTTCCTAAACATCCTCAAGTACACAATACAAAAGGACTTCTGAAAAAATATGGCAACTCCACAGAATTTTTGAGTTTTGCTGTAAACACAAGCAAAATCTAAACTTCACCATTTGTGATTTTCATAGAAATTTCAAAATATGTAAATCACAGTAAGAAAATTACTTATTTGCTTTAATGGAAACCACATGAAAGAATATTGGGTTTTTTTGCTAGCAAAGGTCTTAAAAAATGTTCTGCATATGAACTTATTTGTTGTGATTCTGTTGATGAATCATCCTGCATTCTACCTAACTACTAAGTATGAAACTACCAATAACAGTTGCCATTTCATATTTAAGTCATACTAAAACTTGAGTATGAATTAAATCCATCAAAAGGTACTCTTACAGTTTTCAAAACCTTTGAAACATACAGCTGAAATTGTGTCTATTTAACTAGCTATTTTTCTAACACCAATAAAACTAAAGACCATTTTTGTAAGAAATTATAACACTAGCATTCTTTTCCATCAAAGATGACAAATTTGCAATTCAGTTTGGATAATAAGTGCTTAAGTGCCAGACACTCGTTGCAAGTCATTTATACAAATCATATCAGTCCATCTATTGGATCTCTATAACTACCTTCCTTCATTAGAAAAATAAAGGTTTTATGAAAACCAAATGCATATAAACACAGAGAGAAAAGAAAAAGAAAAGCCAGTGGAAAATAACTAACAGACTCTTTTTTTGTCTGGAAAGAAATAGGTTGCTTTGCTAGGGAAAACTAGTTTTCCTAGCAAATTCCATTTCTTTGTTGAGGAAAATGGCCGTCACCAGTTCTTGCTTCAGCCACTGCATTTGTTTTTGCCTCAACCAATCACAACAATAATTCATATATATAATTTAATAAAAAGAATCAATAACTTAAATGAACAAAGGAACCAGGCCGTCGACAACCTTACTTTGTAAAGAACAAAGAAATTATAGTAAGGTAAGATATGAACCTCAGATCCTTTACCATGAATTTTACATCAGATTTCATAGGAAAGATAGAAATTATACAGCTTCCTATCATCCCCTTACCTACAAATGAATATTCCATTCATTAACAATTTAACTTTAAATCCCCAGAGATATAATCTTTATGAATCTACAGGCATAAAAATCACAGTGGAATAGCTGTTAATCCTTTTACAAACTTCTTTGATTTAAGTGTTAGAAATGAGGATGCTTTTTTTTTCTAATATACTAATGCTGGATGTCTGCTTCTAGTGGTTCTAAAAGTTCAGCTGTAGTTCAAAAAAAATTTATTTATTGCATCCTGTACATTTTCACATTACTCTCCAACTGAGCCATCCTTTGATACAAGGTAACTTTTTCTAGAGAAGAACCAAAAACATCATTTTGCAAATTGCAGATCCTCCTTCCCAATGAAACTTTATCAAATCCACAGCTAGTTGAGAAGCAATTCGTATCCTTAGCCAAAAGAGAAAAACTTCTAGCTCAAACTACATATTGGCAATGTGAGCAACAGTCAGGGGATGTACAGAACACACAAGAAGCTGAAACAAAAAGTGTTATATTTAACCTGGAATGTTTCCTTTGGAGCATTTAGCAGAAAAGCCATGGCAGAGTTACAAAACCTTAGAAAGACTGGCTATCAGATTAGAATGTGGAGGTAAATTAAGACTCTTGCTTTTGCTAGGGTGTTTTTTTACACACATGACAAAATTCTAACAAGAAATCACAAGCTCACTGCAGCAAGAAATTAGGAAATGAAGTTTAAATTATTTTACTTCAACTGAAGCAGTTCTCTTCCAACATGATTTCATCCTGCTCTTGTTTACCTATGGTGTGGTAGAACATGATGCTGTAATACTGAAAGAAAGACAAGGATTTTTTCCTTAAGCAGATCTTGACCACCTTTGCCAATCCAGTTTTCACTACATTTGTTAATACAGTAAGCATTGTAATTCTTAGTAGCTGTACAAATTATTTGCTCACATTCACGTTAATCCTTCAAGTATATAATAAGATGATAGTGTGAAAACTACTACTATCAAAACAGTACATATTTTAACTTAAAATATATATTATTTCTTCATTTTCCATTTAACCAACACAAAATGCACATAACCTTAGTATGTTAACATAAATGTCCTAATTAACTGGTAATGTGATATTGAAGCCTGTTGCAACCATCCCACTGTATACAAAACATATAGAAAGTCTTTGAAGACAGTGAAAAGGATTATTTACTCCGTAGTTAGTCGACAATGAACAAGAAGTTGTGCCAATTTCTGCTTCACTGATTTATAGTATAAGAATGTAAAATTTTAAAGAAAACATAGGTCACTCAAATTCAGCATACTATAGAACACAATGGCTAGGAGAGCACAGATTCAGAATATTGAATAATTTTAGGAAAATTAAGCTTGAAATCTTTTGAAATTATGCGGCCTATTTGAGAAAACGTATCTTTCAATTCTCATCAAAGTCCTGCCAGCTTTACCTCTTTCAAAACATTTTGCCATCTTTAAGATAAGACACAATATCTACTAAGCATTTATTTCAGAATTAAAAAGAGCTACACTACCTATCATTCATTTTGAATATGTCTAAGCCTTCTCTCTCATTTCCTCTTCCCTAAGTCTATCAGCGTACAGAAATGAAACACAGAAATCTAGCTCCATATTATGCCTTGGTAAAGAAGTATGAAAAAAGTATGACAAATTCAGACAGTTTTAAAAATACAAAAAAATATACATTTTTGTTTTGTTGTCAAAACCAAATGTGACACTGCAAGACAATAAATGGTTATCTTCTCTATAGTATCATCTAAAGTTCCAAACAAAACATAAGTATTGTATTAATCATTCTTTCATCACTTTTGATCAAAATCTTGTAATCACTCAGCTACTATTCAAAGAAATAGATACAGCAATGATCTCAGCAACATATTTTGTAAAAACTGTTCCTGCTAAACTAATACAATCTACTTAATATACCGACTACAGTGGTTGCTTTCCTTGAAATATGCTGGCTATCATTTTAAATAATTGAACTGAATGTCCCTCCCTATTCCCTTAGCTTTATCTCCCCTAAGTCTATCAACTCACAGATATGAAACACAGTTGAACAAGATACAAAGGGTAGAAACAAAACGAGCGAGAGTGACAGGATTAAGGGACTGCTGAACAACTGAGTGGTCTTCATGACCTCAGCCTTCTTCAGAACCCTCTAGGTTCAACTCTGTACTCTTCCACCCTTATCATGCTTTTCCTTCCTTCCTTCCTCTTAGGTGTCAGAAGGTGCTGAATGAACAGATAATACAGGGTAAAAAATATTTGAGTTGAAAAGAAAAACTGTGATCAATAGGATGTGTGTGTATATATATATAAAGAGAGAGAGAGAGAGGGGTCAAGGAGTCGCAGTGACAAAGGAAACATGTGGATGGATGTTTCACAGAAGCAATGAGTTGCCTAGAAGTTAGGTTGGTGCTTTTTTGGTCAGCATCATTGATGACCCTTCTTCCTGGCTTGCACTGAGAGAATGACTACACAAAGTTGGAAGACTAAGTATCAAAAAATCATATTTATGTGCATATAGTGCTTACAAACTAAAAACCACAGCATTTCTGGCAATGTTTTATGGTAAGAGAAATCTATGGGGATGACTAAATGGAGATTTTTCAGGCCTGCCTAGAATCAGCCAAGCACACAACAAGTAACATGGCAGAACAGTGGAGATTTCTGCAGAAAATAAAAATTAAGAAGTCAATAAGTATTATTTTTACATTGACAGATACGCAGATGATGTCTCAACAGTAACTATATAATTTTGGAATAATCAATATGTACAGAGATAGACTATTTAATTGTAAATATTTTTACAGTTTGCACATCATTCTCAGGCATTATTTTCCTTTCATTATAATTCAATATAATTTGAGTAAATGAGACAAAGTGTATCCTGGCAGAAGACTGAAAATGAATCTTGCTGATTCCAAGTCGCGCTTCTTCCCAGACTCAGGAGAACTGAAGTGTTTGCAAAAATGGCTTGCAAATAGGTTATAAATGCTCATAAAGCAAAAATAACTGCACAAATATAGATGTAAACTGATAGCTTTCTTGAACACTCAACATCAGTAAAAAAAATTCTATCATAGTGGATAATATGTACTGGAAATCCCATAGCATTCCCCTATTCTACACTTCTACATATGAAGGAATTTAAGTACCTTCAGAAAATTTACCATTAAGAGGGACATAACTCAATAGATCGCTGTAGCATCAGAAAAAAAACAAAAAACATTTTGATCCTTTACACTTGAGATTACTGACTCAAAGCAAACAGTTATGTTCAACTAATAATTTAAAATGAAAATCATTTAAACTAGATAATGATGCAAATACAAAGTTTGAAAATCCAACTATGTGCAACGACATAAAAGTTACTTTATAAACTTCAAATGCAAAATGCAAAAACTGATAAACTACACAGTCATCCTATGTTTCCCCTTCTCTAAATATAAGCTATTACACCATTACCTTCTTCTCACTTTTTTTTTTTTTTTTTTTTTGTACCCCC
The DNA here is from genome assembly GCA_016647715.1 of Pavo muticus. Lineage (NCBI taxonomy): Eukaryota > Metazoa > Chordata > Aves > Galliformes > Phasianidae > Pavo > Pavo muticus. The sequence goes on from JACDJE010000195.1 coordinate 1,143,534, forward strand.
CTCCCCACCTCCAAATTAAGAAGCAAATACCTCTTAGAACAGTTTATGGAGCAAGAGGTGACCATTTGTCACTCAAATGCCAACTGTCATTCCAGGAACACTGTATGTGATCTCAGGAGAATGAACCTTGCTTATTAGGAATGTTTGGAAGAGCAGACAAAAAGTTATTTATTTTTAATTGAACTAAGCAAACACAACTTTACTGTCTTCTGTTTTTAGCTAATACCAACTATACTATCTATAACTACCCTAGTGGCTTGATAGCACAAGACACTATAAACAATAAAAAAGCAACATAAAGTTGCTTTTCTTCTCCAAAGAAACTCAGAAAACAATACATGTCTAAGGAGAAAATAGATTACCATGGTTCCTCTGCTTCAGCACAGTTTCATGTATGACAGTGCTACTCATGTATTTTGGGTAAATTAACAGAAAGAGATGTTTCTAGCTTTGAGACTTTATGAGAAAATTATACTGTTTCAAATTATTATGCTCATCTCCAAGTAGCCAGGACATAATGAAAGTGCTATGAAATGGCTATGAAAAAAAACATCAGAAAAGCAATTAAAACTGGCTACGCAGCATTTACTAAAAGACTAGAAGAAAACTGCAAAGAATATTGATCAAAGTTAAGTTTCTCCCCTATTTATCTATAAATTCCAGAGACTCACAAACCTAAAAGATCTTTTGGATGATGGAAGAAAAGCTTCTTGCAGGAAAGTGGACACCACAAATTGCTTAAAGTTGTTAACAAGTGAAGGTTTGATAATATATGTTGGAGTCACTTGCTTAGCAAAAGATTAATGGAGTCACAAGAAAAATCTGCAATACTTTTTATTTATTTAAATCTCAGTTGCCCTTTAGGCAGCAGTAAGTCCTCATATCATGAAAGGTCATAATAAGCAGATGCTGAACAAGAATATCAGGGAGAAAAAAAAAAAAAAAAAGGATGTGCTATTAAATGTAAATATAAATTGTTCTTGATGTTAGATAAATAGAAGTACTGAGAAAAAAAATCCACATGTATTATCTAAGAGTTTGGTTTATTTAAGCTTAATATTTATCCAGATTAAAAACAAACAAAATGTTAAAAAGAACAGTAGCTAGCTTATTATAGCAACAGAAGTCTATTTCATATATTTTTAACTGTTCTTATCAGTTCTCCTTACCTAATATCTTTTAAACATGTTTAGAAAGTATTGAAATATTTTATGCTATCATATGTAGAATTATCATCTGTTATTTCACAAACATAACAAACTATTGCTCCATCTTGGATTTCTTTCTTGAGAAAATGAAAGATAATTACCCTTCATGGGTGACATATTTGATTTATTCCACAGATTCATTTCATTTCATTGTAAATTATACTGTTTAATTCAATATTTTGAGTACTTACTATTGGAAGGGACATCTGGGAACAACTAACAAGGCATTTGCCAAAGCAGGTAGCTAGAACTTGCAATGAATTATACTCATTAAATAGTGTTTAGAATTATTTTTAGAGGGTGAGTTGTCACTTTGATATCACCTGATCCCTTCTACTGTTTCTGACCTCTTCTTCCTAACAGCAGGCAAGTTTTGGGCATACAGTTTCTGAGGCAATATTTTTGCAATCATCTTCCTTTGCTGAGACTTTGAATCTTTGTTTTTGTTATAGAAGTCCAAGGTCAAAATTATCAAAGTAAATATATGGAAATTGAGTCTTAAAAAAGACTGCTATCAGTTCCTTCACCCCCATTCACAGAGAAAGAAAAATGAATACATTCAGTTTTACAATTTACTGTCTTCTGCAACAAAACTGTATTATAAATTACACATGACAGCAGAGCACCCCAAAGAATCTCTCTGGATGCATAACGACTGAGTTACACATTAGCCAAATATAATAGAATTAAGTGTCACTTTATATTACTTACAATAAAACTGACAAATAGATTAAATTAAGAAAAATGCAAGATCTCTGTGAAGTTTGCATTTAAATCGAACAAAGGAAGAAAATACAATGCTGAGGAGTTTAGTCCAGTCATTATTCAAATGACTGCTTCTAAATACTGCAGACTGTTTAAAATTATATAGCAGACTTTAAACAGTAAGGTATTTTGCAAAGAATACGTGCATTTTGATTCTATGGAACATACTGTGCAGGACACTGTAAAACAGATGTTTTTAGAAAAATTGCCTGAAGGCAGCGGTACCACGGAGGCAATGAATTGAACTTCCTTAAATACCACCATCATTCACAGCAAGGAATAACAGAATCTACGATCTTCTTGCAGAAATTGCTCTCTTCATGTCAACATTTGTAAAGTTTCTTGCAACTGACTATAGCAGAGCATGTATTCTTGTCACAAAAAGAGCGCAGAAATAGGACTTCAATTGTTTGATAAAGTATTTCATTTCACTGAAGAATGAAAGTCCATTTTGAGTCCACTACCACCAAGGCCAACAGAACAAAACAATGAAAATGCTTAAAGTTGGTGAAACTTGATTTATAACTTGGAGGTTAGAAAAATTGGCAAGATACTTGCGGATGCACGTCCATGCTACACAAACAGTGTGCTTTTTAATCAGGTAGTTAAAGCCTGGAATTGAGCATGCTGAAACGAAGTTTCAAATTCAAAGCTGACATTTGCACCACTAGGTAAGGCAGAATTACTTAAGTGATCATGATTCTCAAAGTAGGGAAACAGGGATTAAAACAGTTTTGACTGTTCCTTACACAGGGATTACTGATGGTCTACTAGTATATGCAGCAAGGTTAACACAAAATCTTTCAATACTGACAGATTTGACCAATGCAGAGCAGGCATTTATTTTTTTCTCTGTGAACTATGTGGTGCTCCTTGAAGAAGAGAGGAACACTATCTAAACATAACTACAAATCCACAAAGGAAAAAGCTTTCAGTAGTTCACATGGGACAAAATATTGCATGATTTAAAGGGAAAAAATATTTAAAAAAAAATAATAAAAGGAAACTTTTCGTTAAAATAGAATTAAAAAAGCTTATCAACTGTTCGTTTTCTAGACTGATAAGAGGATCTCAATATACAAAGATTGTGAGAACCATTGTCACTTTTCCCTGATCCATGTGGGAAGATGCAAAAACATGAACTCAGTTTCCAGGAAAAGATTTGCACTGACTACCAGAAAGGCAGGAAAAAGAGAAATCCATCTATAAAAATTAAAGCCATAGAAAATAAGATCTTGACTCACTCTGCAATCTGTCAAAATACTAGGGAAAAATCAACAAACAGCTTCTGCCTCTATTCAAGGGGCATATATATGTAAATACTTAAATCCCATCCAACTCTTTATTTTTGTGATTTAGGAAGAGGTTCCGTTTTTTGAAAAAAAAAATAATCAAGTAATATTAGCAGACTTGTATCTAAATACCAACAACCTTCATTGTAAAGAAAATGAACTCAAATAAGGCTGCTACCTCTGTGCATTAGGATTACCTTGGGCGGTAGACTAACTTTGTTGTTACTGCGAAAAACACACGCAGAGAATGCACAAAACATCCCTTTTGTTGGTTTTACTTACCAATTTTGTAGCTTCATGGTTTTGGTTTTTGTTTTCCCCCAAACTGACGAAGTTATGCCCACTGGAAATACTTCTGAATTTCTTTTGTGTTTCAACAGCTCCTTAGCGTCCTTATTTTTCACTTGGTTGTTTACAGCATATGAAAAAGGTGAGGCAGGTGTTGCACATAAGGCTGACATTCTGTCAGCCATAAGCTGCTCTCCGGTCAGCATCTGTTTTTATATATGCATGAGGTAGAAGTATTACTGTTAGAAGAGGTTTCCAAAGAGATTCAGAAGTAAATTAAAGAAGCTATCCAGCTGTTGATTTTAATGAATAGGTAAAATATAATGAGTAAGAATAATCAGACACAGTACATGATCTTACTGGAAGTATCTTCTGATTTTCTTAAGCAAATGAAGTACACATTTTTAAGGTTAAAGAACAAACTCATGTCCAGTAAGGACTTAATATTAATTTACTGCTTCTGTGATCTAAAACAGAACAAATATAAAAACTCTTAAAATCCATACTGAGCTCAGGCTGGGGGAAAATAAAGAAACACCAGTTTCTCTACTATGATAAATCTGGCTGATGCACTTAGAATACCAAGGATGTTCTACCAATAAATTGATGGGATTAAATTTATCAGAAATCTAATTAAAACAAGTCAAATGTGCAAAATTAAAAAGCAAGAGGAAATCTGTCCAACCTCTTCTTCACAAAATTAAATGGGGAGGGGGAGAAATAGAGCAAAAAAAAACCTGAGTAGCATTTGTTATTGCTTCCTGCGTTTCCAGCCCATGAGAAGCAGAAGTCATTTCTTCATCTTGAGAAAATTTGTTGCAGTTAAATTGCATCCTAACATATAGCACTGCATCTATAAAGTAGATTTGGGACCCTACTGGACAAGTGCAATATGAGCCAGCAGTATGGGCCTGCAGTACAGAAGGTCAGCCAAAGCATGGGCTGTAATAGTAACAGTGCAGGCCTTCACTGCTGCAGAAGCACATTTCCTTGCCATTGTGATGCTACACACAGAGCACTGTTTGGAGTTTCCCAGTGAAAGGACAATAGTGACAAGCTAGAGTGAGTGAATGCAATGGCAGGGCCCTGAATCAGTCAGTGGGCTGGAGAACATGGCACCCAAGGAGGGACTGTGGGGGCACGGCCTGTCCAAGCCAGGAAAAGTGAGCATACAAAGATGGAACTTTTCACAGGGGCACGTAGTAATAAACAAGATAGCTAAAACAAACTGAAACATGAGAAATTCCAACTGTATATTAGGAAAAAAGAACAGGAGTGTTAAGTGCTTTTTTTTCTTGTTTTGTTTTTAAACCATGAAGGTGATTTAAATATTGCAACAGGCTGCACAGAGAGGGTGTAATATTTCTGTCCTTGGAGGTGTCCAAGATTTGACTGGACATGAGCCTGAGCTACCCGATCTAATTAGAAATATCTGGAGCAGGGAGCAAGATTAGATGACCCCTTAAGGTCGCTACTGGTTTAAATCATGGCCCTACTATTCTATTAGGGAAACATCCAAATACAATTTGCCAGAATGTTCCAATTCACTAAGGATTTAAACAAGTTTTCTTTGGACAGTAAAACTAATGAAGTTTGTCTGCCTATAGATTTGTCTTTCTTGCTCAGTAAATCTCTTCCCTCCAGCATAAAAATTCCCATAATCCTTCCATGAAACACCCACAGGACAAGAGATACAACGTACACTGCTGTCAGTAGGGAGCCGATTTTCTAGCTGGTGTATCTGTGCTGATCAGTGAGCTAGCCGATTCCAAACAGAATACAAATCACCTTTCCCTTCACAATAGACAGTTATCACAATTCTCTTGCCTGTGCTGCTTTCATGGAATTTTGGACACTGAGTACCTCTAACCTTCTGACAAATATTTTTGAAGCTATTGGTTCCGAAATTCCCAGAGATAGTCAGAAGACAGGTAGAGCACACAGCCTCTGCATCTTTGGAAACCAGGTTCAGAATAAGTGCAGGCTAATACACACTGCAAGCAGCCTGAACTTACTCCATCTACTTTCTAACATCCAGAAATACCTTTGATTTAAGCATGTCAGAAGTAGGCATTATATTTCTCTAAAAGAAAGAACAAAATATGCAAGAGTAAGGTATTTCCTTATTCTTCTTTATTCTTTTGTTTGGCTATTCAAAGGTCAGAAGCAAACTGTCAGACAATATTCAACTTTCAAAATCAAGTTAAATCAGGAATCACAAAGACAGTATTACCAAGATTGCTTCAAAAACAAACAGTCATTCAAACCAAATATGATTAGGTACATTTTAAAACAACAATTTTCTTCCCAATGATTTTTTGGTAGGTTTTTTTGGTAGGCAGTGAAAGTCTTCAGGATAACCACAGAATTGAGCAAGTGTACATGAATCTTAGCACAGAATCATTGAATCACTCAGGTTGGAAAAGACCTTAAAGATCATCAAGTCCAACCACATCCTAACTATACTATCCTAGCTCTAACAACCCTCCACTAAATCATGTCCCTGAGCACCACATCCAAATGATTTTTAAACACATCCAGGGATCGTGACTCAACCACCTCTCTGGCAAGCCTATTCCAGTGCTTAACAACCCTTCCTGTAAAGAAGTTTTTCCTGATATCCAACCTAAACCTCCTCTGGCACAACTTGAGGCCATTTCCCCTCGTCCTGTCACCTGTCACAAGTGAGAAGAGACCAATCCCGCTCTCACTGTAAGCACCTTTCAGGTATTGGAAGAGAGCAATAAGGTCTCACCTCAGCCTCCTCTTCCCCAGACTAAACAGCCCCAGTTCCTTCAGTCGCTCCTCGTAGGGTATATTCTCCAAGCCCTTCACAAGCCTTGTTGCCCTTCTTTGGACCTGCTCCAGCACCTCCATGTCCTTTCTGTATTGAGGTGCCCAAAACTGAACACAGTACTCGAGGTGAGACCTCACCAGTGCCGAGTACAGAGGCAGGATGACTTCCCAAGTCCTGCTCACCACCCCATTCCTGATACAAGCCAGGATGCCATTGGCCTTCTTGGCCACCTGGGCACACTGCTGGCTCATATTCAGCCAACTGTCCATCAGTACATAAGGTTTCTTTCCATCAGGCAGCTTTCCAGCCACTCCTCCCCAGTATTGCCTGGGGTTGTTGTGACCAAAATGCAGGACCCGACACTTGGCCCTACTGAAACTCATACAGTTTACCTTGGCCCATTGATCTAGTCTATCCAGGTCCCTCTGTAGTGCCTATCTCCCCTCTGACAGATGAACACTCCCTCCAAACTTGGTGTCATCTGCAAACTTACTGAGGGTGCACTCAATCCCCTCATCAAGATCATCAATAAAGATGTTCAAAAGGAGTGGCCCCAGTACTGAGCCCTGGAGGACAACACTCATCACTGTCCACCAACTGGATTTAACTCCATTGACCACAACTCTTTGGGCCCAGCCAACCAGCCAGTGTTTCACCCAGTAGAGCGTATGCCCATCCAAACTGTGGACAGCCAGCTTCTCCGTGAGGGTGTTGTGGGGGACAGTGTCAAAGTGCTGGAATAGGCTCCCCAGGGAGGTGGCTAATCACTATCCCTGAATATGTTTAAAAACTGTTTGGATGTGGTGCTCAGGGACACGATTTAGCAGAGGGTTATTAGAGTTAGGGTGGTATGGTTAGGCTGCGGTTGGACTTGATGATCTTTAACGTCTTTTCCAACCTAAGCAATTCTATGACTCTGTGGAAGGGTTTACTTAAGTCCAGTTAGACCACATCAACAGACTTACCTTCATCCACTAAGCAGGTCACCTTATCATAAAATGAGTCAGGTCTGTCAAACACGATCTACCGTTCATGAACCCATGCTGACTGGTCCTGATTCCCTGGTTGACCATATTGCAGATCAAAATGTACAGGCATTGGGGAAATTCAGCATGTTCATGCTATTTCATGCTAATTGACTTATTTATATCTACATCATATAAAAGTGGTACTATTACACGACAGTAGTTGGATAAGTCCCTTATTTATTCAGTATTTTGAAAATGCATACAAGCATTTACTCATTTTTTCATCAAAGTTAATGTTTATCATGTAAAGCGGATACTCTCAGAGAAAGACATAATATCCTCATTACTTCTGAGCTTTGTCTTGCATTCCTAGTGCTTTGTGTACTGTTGGAACATTTATCTTACTAGGTAAAATGTATGTAAAACAAACAAATACCATACGCTTTGCAAGATTCTCACTTTAAACTTGAGACAGCCATTTCAAGTACAAAAACTATTCACTGAATTGCAGTAGAGAAATTAAATCTGTTCAGCCTTCTCCACTGGCCAAACAGCTTTGCTTTGCTTTCCCCAGAAGAAGCAAAGAAACACAGATAATTGATCTGGCAGCTGGTCTCCCTCTTGGCAGTATGCTGCACTGATATTCTATCATCAGGCTAAATAAATATATTTAACTTTCACATTATAAATAAAATTGCCACTTCAGGAATAATCACTGACTAATATTATTTAACAAAAATATTCACATAACCAAAACTAACCACAGAAGAAAAAATAGTACAAAAGCGTCAAAACTATGTACATCAATTTTGAAGAAAACAGAGGCATATACTTTAGCAAGTCTTGATTTCTCTGAGACAATATTTGAAGTACACAGGTTATGATTCTAAAAGTAATCTTTTCAGTGCCCACTTTTCTTTTCTAATTCTATATTTTCTCCTGCCCACAAGTTTGTTGCACCACAATTCTTTGCAATCTGCAGCTGAACACTAACAAGCTTTCTGAATATCCATCAAGGAATTCTCTTAAATCTGAGCAATCATCCAAAAAGAAAGATGAAAAAAAACAGAGACAACGGACTAGAGCATGCATTTTCTTAGTGATACTATAAAGTTTTGGCAGCATATGCAGGTTCATTTCTTCCTTTCATTCTTTCCTTCCATGTTTTTGGTTACTGGAATTCGTGGAAAAAAAATGACTGGTCATTCATATTTGCTACACATTTGATATACTAGTTAGTTGTCAGAATTTATCATGTATCCAATAATAGTTCTTAACTGCAATAAGGTTTGATTTTGAGGAAGTTGCAAATCCAACAATAAACCAATTCTAAACTTCACATTCACATTTTTATGTAGACAGCACTACTATAGCAGAATAAAGACTAAGTCAATCTTAAACTTCAAAATTTAATTCTGGACTTAAAATCTGATCTATATCTTGAGATTAATGACATTTATAATTATACAGGTATCTGCTGGGTATATGTTGGATTTTTTTTTATTTCATTTAATTCCAAAAGAAATTCTTAAATTCTCTAAAAGCAAAATAATTACTGAAAGAAAGTACACAATACTTACAGGAGGATGGAAATACTTCGATGTGTCTAAATAAAAAGATTTTAAATTCGCTACACTTTAGCTTTGATGTAAATGATCATACTAATATTATTTTACCTTAATTATACCATCAGTATGTGCTATTCTCATAACTTTACAAGATAACTTCACTAAACTTGTTGAGAAGCAACTATACCATGGGCTATTTGCAGCAAGAGTACTTCGAGAGCAAGAATTTGTATATAAGATCTTATTTCATCCATTATATTGTTTCTCAGTATCAAATGTCCTTTTAATGCTGGTTTTATGCCTCTCAAACTTTCCCAAAGCCTGGATACTTGCCAGTATCTTGTAACATGTCCTAACTAAAAATTTATTTTTTGCTTCAACAGCAAAATAATTCTACAGACAAATCTTCCTCCATTAATAGAGATCTCAAAATGAAAAAAAAAAAAAAACCCGAACATTAACTCCATCCCTATGTAGATATCAGCCCATTTGTACCCTTTCATTTCACTGCCCTCTCAGACACTGTCAGCTATCTGAATAAATAAGTAAATAAGAAAAGTAGAGTTACCTTGGGAAGGTGATTCGAGGTAGAATCAGAGATGAGTCAAAGTGAAACAATTCTCTTGAGTGCCTACATCATGCATGAAAAAATACAAATCCATCTACTGGCACAATTGCCTAAATTATTGTTATTTTGTAGTTAATGGAATGTTAAAATCCACCATTCAGTATTAAGCACTTTCAAATGCAGTGAGACTTCACTAAATGTTTGTTTTTAATTCTAATTGCTAGCAATTTCTGTTGATTTTTTTTAACCATCTGAAGCACTCTTTACATGTTCCCTTTTATTGTCACTATATTTGTATGCAGAACACTCTGTATTATATATTATTATATAATAATGCATAAATGCATGTAACATACATAAAAATATACTTTTCTATTCAAGACAACAGCTTTCTGTTCATCACGTCCTTGCCAATCTTTCCTATCCCTAGCTGTAAATTAGGAAAAATCTTAACTTGTTTTTCTAATTAACTATGACCATTATATGGAAGCCAGGTCATACCTCAACAAATTATCTTAAATAAAACTTAGAAAAAAAAGAAAAACTCGTTATTTTTGTTTAATAATTACTTATGAAATGGATAGAACAGTAATTACCTATCCATACAAGATCTCTCTGCTCCTAGTTATTACACTTCTACTAACCTAGAATATGGTTTCTATAAAAGCAATGGTCACATCAGAACATCCATTAAAACAGCATCAAGCACAACTTTAATCTAAAATTGAAACAATTTCTCACTCTTGTAATTCAACTTTGCCCAAGTATTTTTTTCAGATCTAGAACCAAGATATTAAGCACAGATTTACATATTTGAAAACAGCACACAGCATCTCATTTGCTTCTTCTGTATTGTTGGAGGATGTCTAGGCTGTGATCTGTCTATCAGTGATAATCTGCACGTATGACATGTTATATCTACACTTACCTTTTCATTAGTGCATTCCATATTATGTAGTCCACTTCTAGATTTCTGAAACCAAACTTAAAAAGTTGTTGAAGGTTAAGAATAAAAGAAAATCTGAACTGAGAATTTTTAGTTTTATATATATCCTGTTGTTCTGAACAAAATCCTTGATTTGATACAAATCAAAAAAATAAGTGGAGTAAGAGGAAATTAATGCCTCCTTAAAACAAACAAAAACTCAAATATGACATTACTGAAAACAAGAAACAGAGTTTTATGGTTTAATAATAACACTTTAATAAAACTTATCAGATCCACCAGTAAGGCATTGCATCATCTGCAACACTCAACCCCCCCAAGACATGATTTTTTTTTCTGTTATTATGACTAAATGAGTTTCATTCTCCTGTAAATCTTTCAGGTTTCCATGACTGTAGCTTACTACCTTATTACAGTTTTCATGTAGAAGGTGAAGGAGTAGAGGTAAGAGGCAAAGCTGAGACGGAAAGGGAACCTTATTGGGCTGAAATATTATTGGCTGTGGAATTCAGAACAAGTCTTTTACTGCTGATATGTGGTTAATTATATTTCACAGCGTTTTCTCTTTTTATTTTTTTTTTTGGCCATGCTGCTATTATGATCATCCTTCTCACTTCTTATTTCATAAAAGATTGTATTCTCACACGGATGAGCACTGTCCCTCATGCCCCCTAGCAGCTGACTCTCAAGAGAAGACAAGAGAATCTGCTGGCCCTGATAGATTAATACAGTAAGATTAATCTCTCAGTAGAGATAATACAGGGAAGAACTTGTTGATTTTTTTTTGTTGTTGTTGTTTGTTTGGTTGTTTTCTATACTGTTATTGTTTTTCCCCCTTCCAAGTAGATTATAATTTGAAATTTCTAAAATACATTTGTGTAGAGTTGCACATAGACACAAAACATGTATACATTGCTCATACATATAAAGAGCAAAAATTACTACTGAAGAAAATGGAAGTTATGTCTCCTCTGATCTTCGAAGCAATTAAAGTGCTCAATATGGATGCTGAGAAGTAGTATGACAATGCACTTTTACAAGTATTCAAAGGATAAAGTAGGCATAAAGTCAAATGACATGGACATTTTATAAGTGGTTATTCTTCTAAATATAAATGTCCATCAAGTACATTTTCCACTACTACCAACAGCACTAGCATGTACGAAGCAATTGAGCATCAAGCTGCTGATGGGTCGCTGCTAAGAAGATGCCTGATGTATGAAGTTTCTCCCATATGTTGCTGAATTATCTTACAGTACTTACTGAAATCTGAAGTATGGAGTAAAAATACAACGTATTCCTCCAGATACACTAAAGATTATACAAAACTGTATTTCTCTTCTGTTTCAGTTCTCCTATTTTCTCCCTCATGAGCTGTCCAATACCTGGCAGCTCATTCCATTCTCTTGTCCTTGCAGCTCAGAAAACTTCTAATTCAGAAGTGCCAGGAGAACTCTACACAGTGGCTTTTGGACCAAAATAATAACAATAATTGAAAAAATATCAAGGGCTGTGTGTCACACAAAATCATGTTTTGCATGACATTTTCCCCATAACTTCCATCATTTGGAAAAGAAAATCTCACCAATGATACATCACCAAGATAACATTTGGTATTTACAGATTCCCTGTGCAACCAACAGAAAGAGACAGAAAGGTAATCCAACAATTAAATACCAGCTCATCAAGTAATGTATCCTGTAAATTGGTTTTCACTTCCTCCTTCATTTCACAGAATGTATACTCAGTTAAGTAAAGCAAAAATACTAAATATAACTTCTGCCATTTCAATTCTCATCTAAATTTTTCCTCCTCCTCCCTGAATTCTTCTGTTACTTTTTGTACAGCTCTAGTTACACTGTGACTATTGGCACTTCCTCCATAATCATACTGTTGCAGTGGCAATAAACACCCAAATGTCAGAGGGCTTGAAATGATGGTCAAGACCTGTCAAAGTGCATTAGAAACAGCCACGGAAATTCTGCGGAAACAATACTACTTATTTGAAATCAAATCTAGGTAGTTTCCAATATACTTTTAGAAACTTGGTTTAAAAGTCTGGTGTTAATATTGACAACGTCTTTTTAATTATACAATACTGACAGTCAGGCTTATGACATTCAGTTAGTGACTTATCTAATTATACTGATACTACACTGGTGCTGCTGAACGAGATTATATATTTTTAAACATCAGCAAAAAATTAGCCTATTGTTTTCTCTGCATCAACTTACTATATCTAGCTTTTGCAACAAGAATTACATGAATCACCATTAAAAAAACCACTCTTTCAATGAGACAAAATTTATATATACACAACATAAATCCATTTTCCAGGACATCCAAATTTCACCTCCTCTAATTACTGAGGTTTCTATTTATGCTTTTAGAACTAACACACATGAAAGGCACAGATGTCTTTGGCTGATAAGTGAACTCTTCAGAATATTAGTTACAACGACACATGAAGTGAACGCTCATTCTAACAAGTCGTCTCTTCTCTTACATTTCATCTGTTATCCCAACTTTACCTCAGACAAGAGCTAAAAGTGTGTGCACTTGAGAGATATGAATTTATTTAGCACTCAAGCTTTCCACTGATATTTTCATCTAAATTTAAACTACCTTCAGCATGAGCAAAAATGATTCATACATTTTTCTAAAACTACTCTGTTTAGCTTCATTGTAGGAGAGATTGCAAAAAAAGAAAAACAATAGCAAAAACAAAACAGTTGAGCCAAGCAGTTATAGATTAACAATGTGAGAACAAAATTAAAGGTTTCCCAGTGAAGAAAAAAAAAAAATTACTGACTTCACTGAATCTACACTGAAGGCTATAAACACCAACAAAAACTTGTTCTTTCTCTTAACACATTACAGAGATGTACACTTACACAGTGATAATAGGAAAAAACAGCAAATAATATTCATACTATTGCTCCCAGATAACTAATCAGGAACATCTGCAGCTCTTGAAAGTTACTCATGCAACGACAACACCAGACAGGTGGCAGCCTACCCTCTAAGACTACGAGAGAAACTGTGAGAACACCTGAGATCATCTTATCTTGATAGAGATACTTCCTGACTGAGGGTGAGCCAGATCTCTCTGGCAGTTTCCATATAGTACATTATCTAGAATAAAAGCCACTTCCTTGCCAGCAGGCACTGTGCTATACTTCTAGCAGCTGCTTTATCTGTTTCAGATTATAAGAAGCCTTTTCGTGTAGCAATTTGGAAGATTTCTCAAAAGCTTGAACCCACTAAATACGACAATGTTTATAAACGACATGTCTGAGCAACTCAAAGCCGCTGGAAAAAGCTTTCCTGTCTTTTATTTGAGAGAGACAGTGGCTTTTAGGTGACAGGCTGCAAAAAAATCATCAGTTGATCACATAGTCTGGAATTGTTATGAAAATGATTTGGGGTACGTGACAAAAGCCTCAAATGTATACCAACTACACAAACCCCAAATATTTATTGTCACTGTAGAAGAACTGCCACCTCGATTACACACTCCGAAGAAGTACAAAAACAAAAGTTCATCCTAAAACTTGCATTCAAAGGCACACTCTGAGGACCACCTTTGGTCATCTAACGTGGAAAAAATGGTTTGTACTAGTATACTGTCTACAACAAAAATAGTAAAGCAGGGTTAGGGCCAGGCCTGCAACTTCTTGAGCAAGTTATCATAGGCTGCTGGTATGAGCTCTTTGACAAAAAGCTAAGCCACCCTTTCCTAAGTTTGAATCAACCTCATCATAGAACAAATACCTGGAACTGTAAACTGGTATGGATAAATAATTGATCATCTTAATACCCTTAAGGTATGGTGGTGAAGATTCTTTCCTTGCAGATCACACAAAATACTGGCAATAGCTACGTAATCAATATATCAATATAACTACTTCCACATAAAGTTCTTGAGATAATTTCTAGATATTGCATTCTTCATTCTTGTCTCAGATTGAGTCTATGCTAAATAACAACAGCAAGTTACCCTATCCTAGACTGGTGTAACTCAAATGTCCAAAGCAGTCTCCCCTAAGCAACACAAAATTTAGCAGTGAATTAATTTACCCTAATTCTTAACAGTGCAAGTCAGCCTGGACAGAATGTCTTCTGCTATAGGTAGGTGAATACTTGTCCCCAAATATTTAATCAAGTCTACTCACCTTACATAGTCATTGCTATGGAGATCTATCCATTAGGAACTTGTAACAGTAAGTAATAGTATTTTAATTTCCAGTTATAGCTATGCTGTTGCCAGTTAAGGATGCAGAAGCTACACTAGGTAAAGTATGAGATGATTCTTAAATCATTCGCTGAATTCAGGTGGTATTCTTTCATGGAGTAACAAGTTGAATGGTTATATTAAATCAACAGCTTAAACTTTTTCCATCTGAAAGTTAGACTAAAGCCCTCTATCCTTATTAAAAACTTTTTTTTTTTTTTTTTTTAATATATCTTGCATAAGGAGACCAAAGATAAATAATACAGATGAAGCAACTACCATCTTTTAGATGTCTTATAGGCATCATTTTATTTGGTGCCCATTTACATTTCTAAGTTCAGCCTTCAATGAATGTAATTTCCAGCCTAAGACTAAAGTCAAAAACTTAAACTAAAAACAACAGCAAAAAACAAAACAAAAGACCACAAAACATTAAATACTTCTACACTTGTTATGTGGCTCAGCTAACTAAACCTTAAAACAGACTGAGATTGATGTTTGCAAATGTAACCAGTAAGGCTTACAAAATATTTTGAGTACTCTATCTGAACAGACAATCAACCTTCCACTGCTGTAATGTTTCTTTCTGCTGAAAGTTTGCAAGTGGTAGAAAGCATTTCCACTTTCATATGAACACCTACTTGGTCATGTTTAAGAATCTGTGAAGTTTTCCAATAGTTTGAAAGACAAATGCACTAGAGAAATCAGCTACTTATATCGTACAACCTAAGAGTTAACTATCAGCTTCAGCTTTTCCAAATATACCATAATGTAGACTGACATATTGCGGTCAATATTGAGTCTAGATTAAATGGCTAACTGAATTCGGTTTCTTGAGTTCTGAAGCTTTAGCCAGACACAGTTTTGTGTTGTTGTTTTAATTTATTTTTATTAAAGCTTCTTAATGCTTCAGAATGCATCAACAGCTTTTTAAAATGAATCAGGCAGCATAACTGAAAGCAAAAGAAAAAAATAAAGCAACAACGCTCCCACAACCATCCAGTACTGAAACTCAGAGTGGGAGTGCATTGTTTTTAAAACAAGGAATTCTTTGGTCCCATCATGGCTCCGACCTTAGCTTTCTATAGCATGCTTCACTCACCATACATGCAGAATGCACTTTAATTTCATCCTTGGGTTGTATATGCATATCCCTGGTATTTTTAGTAGCACTTTAGATGTATAAAATCTATTCCCTATGCCCTCATCAATTTGAAATTACCATTTTAAGGCTGATTAAATAAGGATTAGTGCCAATGTTCCACTTATTAGTCTGTGTCTTCAACTGGAACTGATGATGTAGTATTTGTCTATAACCAGTTCACAGCTTTAAAATCCACAAAATGAAACCTCTGAAAAACAGTCCATCTGTCAGAAAATTTTGTAGCAGACTCCACGTAGAAGAAAACTATTTATTACAGGATGATACAAGCTTAAAGTGGCATGTATCACAGCTGTTTGATTACTACCAGGAAGATTGTATCCCCCTTGCAGCCCTGTATCGGAATCCAGCAGTGATGGATTGAATTTCCCTTGCTTTAGCATGATGATAGATTACCTCCACAGTATGACTAAGAATGGTAAAGTCTGGTGTAAAATTAATTAGCATGATTCTGGACTAAGCAGTGATTTCCAGCAGATACGAACAGCTAGCAAAATATTTTAAAGACCTTTCTTAAGTCTAAATGATGTGACTATAATCTGGGAATTCCTCACAGACATCTAGACCCTTACTACATAACCACCAGGAAGACACAAATAAGGCCAGACGTTCACAAATTCAACGAGTTTCTTTAGGAGATTTGAACTCAACCATGCCCTCATTTCCACAAACACACTAGCCCATTTAAATCATGTAATTTTTGACTTCTTTGTGAATTGTATCTACATATCTTCTTGCAATCCATAGAAGTTTGACTGCACTCTATTATTCACACAGCACTTGTACATCATTCAGTACAACTAGTTAATTTAAAACCTCTGAATTGTACTGAAGTGTATTTTGTACTACTTTTTATAGCAGTTATCAAGTTAATTACATTTTGAGGTAAGGCTCAAAGATCTAAGGACATAGCAACCTAAATTAAATGAGTTTTAAATATCCAGATTTTATTTAAATCTCCACCTGCACTCAGTTAAGCAAATTTATTTTTCAATCTACAGTAGAAATATGTCTATGTTCTAATGCAAGAATAAAAATATTTTAATTGTAATTGCTTTTCATTTTTAATTTTGAGTTTATACAGAGCAGCTGAAAAGTTTAAGATAGAAATTACCAGAAGTAACACCTGCAGCTAGGAGGCAGCTCCACGTCAACACACTGCCGATGAACTACAGGCCGGGCCAGTCTATTCTACAAACTAGAAACTCAAAAATAAATAAATTTTAAAAAGCATCATAATCCTCCCACTGTGTAAGTGTACAGCGAAGGAAAGAGACCACAATCCACCACACCTAGATATCTCTGTAAACCACTTAAGAACCCCCTTTAAAGTTCAAGAAAACTATCATTTTTTAAAAAAAAAAAGAAGTATACCCACTGCATTTTGGCTTCATACACCCGAGTTACTTTAGGCACCTATTCAATACTGAGATGACTTGTAAAGAAATAGGCAATTCTAGTGTTCATTAAATATTGAAAGACAGAGAGCCTACCTGACAGTTTTGGATGGCACATATATGACCTACAGGAGAAAAAAAAAGAATAGCACTGAAAAGCGATTTGCTCTGCCACTGTTTTGTAAGCTTACTGATGACGCTATCTAATTAGGTAGTACCTGATGACCTTCACTTTTTTTTTTTTTTTTGGTTCAACACCAAATTTCAGTTGAAGGACAAAACACGGATAAGATGGACATATTTCTCTGAAAAAAAAAAAAAGAAAAGAATTACAGGAGTTTCATTGGAGGTTTATAAAAAGGCACAATAAAACAAACACTGACTCTGTATCTTCTACAGCATCACTCAGTCTTATCACTCAGGCTGCAAACTGCTGCTGTCCTTAAGTCACTGCAAAAAGCAAATCATGTAGCAGCTAGAACAGAGAAATTTAACGACTTAAATACAAGATAAAATCTGTTCTGATCCAGATGCCTCTACAACAAAAGGAAAGCTACCACCTTCCCTCAATTCTGGTGGGGGTAAAAATGCATTTATTAACTGACTGTTATTAACATCATCTTCTTTTTTATTTCATATCAAATTCAGAAGAAGTACCAAGTAAAAGTGGCAGACAGCTATAACCGGTATGCAGTTCAGCATTTTACAGAAGTCTGAATGGGAGAGTTAGTACTTACAAATTATTACTATTTTGCTTACTCCTAAATAGGTCATGATAGTCCTGAGCTACTTAAGTCTCATGAAATGGATGCAGGTACGGAAACTTGTTCTTGAAAATCTTTATGAAGTAGAATCATAGAATCACCATAGAATCTTTTGATTTGAAAGGGACCCTTGAAGGCCATCCAGCCCAACTCCCCTGCAATGATGAGGGACACCTACAGCTCCATCAGGTGCTCAGAGCCCTGTTCAGCCTGACCTTGGGTGTCTTCACGCATGGGACATCCACCACCTCTCTGGGCAACCCGTTCCAGTGCTTCACTACACTTATTCTAAAAAACTTCTTCCTTAAATCCAATCTAAATCTCCCCTTTTTCGGTTTGAAACCATTTTCTCTTGTTTTGTCACAACAGATCCCACTAAGAATCTGTTCCCTTCTTTCTTACAGCCCCCCTTCAGGCACTGAAAGGCCGTTAGACAAACTATGTTCCACTAAGGAGGAGGCAGAAACATAGTAAGTCCAAAACTAATGGTTATTTGAACTACTCTTCTTAATACTCTGAATACATCTTTCTGATACAGAAAGAAAAAGGTAACAAGGAGAGTACTACTGGAAAATGACATATTTGAGACTAAGATGGTGCTTTCTCATCCATCAGGATTTTTAAATCTAAACACAACTTAAACTCAGTATCCATAACAGTTTTGTAAATAGCAAAACTAATGAAGCCCGCTTTTCTATGTATTATGCTCTATAACTCCCAATTACCAGGTAGTCAATGTTTTTATTTCATCTCAAGCCAGAGAATTTCTACTGCTCATTTTCTTCTGTAATGCCAGAGATAACAGCTTCACAATCAATAGAAAAGCAAATTTCAACAAGTCAGCTCCCTTTCACTCTTTCCCCCCTCTCTTTCACTGAAGTGTTAAAAATCTTCTGTGAACACCAACCATCTCCAGCAGGCCAGCCATCACTATGCAGAGTTCCCAGGACTATATTTGAAGTCTGCTGACCACAGCAGTTTGGTGGAAAGAGAAAAGACCAACAGATCAGGGACAGCAACAAGGACCAAACAAAGTTGACTCGGCAGGCTGCTCTTTCCATCCTTCCCACCTCATTTCCTTTGCTTGATCTGCCAGCTGAGCAAGAGACACCAGATCTGCCAGGCGACAAAGAGCTATCTACGGTAGAATATAAGGTAGCTTATTCCCTATTGCCCCTCTGCAATCAGGGACAAGCTGTTTTAAGTTACAGTAGATGTGAGGTGGATAAAGAGCATATGGCTGTGAAAATACTATCAAGCACCTAATATACTATAACTTTTATTTCACTGTTTCCTCGGTTATGATTCTTGCACGAGACAAGAAATCTACCCCTGATAAACCTGCACACATTTTATATTTCCTGTAACCAACAGCAAAGATAATTATTAAAATATGTAAGATATTTTCTCTAGAGAAAATTCGGAATTGGAAGGACTCATCTTCCAGTGATGTTTTACATGTGAAAATTACTGACTACGCTGGTTGCATACTTACTGCTGAAATCAAGAGGGGATGCTTCATAAGGCAACCCACATGCCTTTCCCAGTGACAATACACTTAAGTGCACTGTGGTTATATTCACATCATAGGTAATTCTAACAATGCAAAAGATGACAAAAGCTCCCCCTGAAATAGGAAGAAGCTACAAGTGTTAAGCGCTACAATATGATTTTTCTACATGCATAGCCAGCAAAAGCTACAGCCATTGAAGCATAGTGAATGTGTCAGCTCAGAGTATGCCTGAGTAGGCACATGATGCACAAGGTACAAAACTTGCTTTCATCACTTAAGGCTGTTTTTCAGAAAGAAAAATAGAAGGGCTTTCTATTTTTCTTTTTTTTTTTTCTCCCCTCCTTAAAATGCATTTCCCTTACATTTTTTAAGAACTTAAACTTCCAGAAAAGGAAAAAGCTTAGCACTGTACTTTATCTATGCTTTCCTTACTTCCATAACTTCCTATCCACAGAAACAGATGCCTTTATCCACAGATGACTTTAGAATCCATCAATGTGTCAAACTTCAATAACAATTCCACTAATTTTTCTATGTATTTATTACTCTACATGTGAAAATGCTTCACTTGAGATAGTTTTTTTCAGCCTTCCTTAATCCCTTTTCATTTTTCTCCCTTTTTCTCCCTGCAAGAATAAAAAGTTCATTTAACATAAGCTGTCATCTCCCTAAATACAGAAGTTTTGCTGAAAATCACCATGAAATATATTTTGTTTCTCAATCAAAATAAGTCTGTTAATCTTTCTTCATAAGTTAAGCGTTTGAAGCCTGGTATTATTTTTGTTTCTTTTCTTTGACTGCGGAAGATAGATTATCTAAAAATCAGTACTGAAAACTAGCCTGGCCTTTAGTATAAACAATGCTTCCAATAAATTAACTATTCTCTTGAATATGGCTAACGCTCAACAGATTTCTTTTTTTCCTAGTCACCACATTGCTGTGTTGTTTTTTTTTATATACCTTTATATAGATTTTGCACTTTACCAGGCAGAGGAGGAAAAGAAAATGAATCAGAAAAAACACCATTATTTTCTTCATAACTGTTGCAGCCTTTTATCAGTAACTATCTCCTAGAAAAATACATTTTAAAATGAGACATTCTGCATATTTTTTCCCACAATGCCCTGCCAAAAAAGTTAATTTTATTCTTATGGGGAACCTTCACTTTTAACACTCCTTAGAGCTCTATCTTCAATGAAGTCTCTGCTATTCAAATCCCTTTAAAAGAATGCAAAGATCACTATCTAAAGTCATAATGTGGCTTTGTTATCCTAGAAGCACCTAAAACGTTGCAGATTTCCTTTGGAGCTTTAATGTGATGATACTGTACCAGAAGTTTCAGTTGTTAAACAGTTAACAGCAAAGAGACAGTGTTTATTTGCATATAGATACAACAGGACTTTGACTGTGATCATGACTATGGGGTTTGAAATATAGCACGCAAATATTAAAGTGCATTAGGAAAAATCATATAAAAAGATGGGTATAGTTGCTAAGCATAGGCATGGCAGACTTAAGGAAGCCTGTTAAATCTAACTCTTGTACATCATAATGCTATTTCTAATTAAACAGTAAAATACCATTATTCCTAATCAGGATTCTTGCCTATTGCAGTGAATGCAGTGATCACTGTAAACTTAATTTTGTCCTTATACAAATCCCCATACATTAAAACACAAACAGCTGCCTTGCATAGAAAATAATTATTTTCTTTGCAAGCATTTCTAATGTATTCCCACTGACGTATTTAAGGACTTCACAAATACCAAGAATTTATCTTCATGGAATTACATATTGTTCTTGAATCTCTGTTACAGCTGTGTTCAAGGTCTCAATACCCAGCAGCCAGGTATAGCAAGCTATAGGGGAAACTCATCTTAATACAACACTCCCGAGTTTTGAGCTGTTTAGTCTGAAAGTCTCCTTCCCAAGCCAGGGCCATCAAAACTAGGAATCCTCCATACTGGTTTGTAGTAAGACACTTGCATGATTATTAACGGCTTTTATACATTGATTATCTCATTTTGCCTTCATTCATTCTCTATCTCATTATTTAATTGCAATGTCATGCATGATTAAGCTTTGTTTTAAACCAAATACCAGAAAGCAATTTTTTTTAAATAGACTATTCAAAAAGAAATCTTACTACACAGGTGTTTTGAAGTTCCATTACAGACAGTGAAAAGCTCTATAACAGTCACGACAGAAAACAACACATTCCTATAAATTCAAAGTACTCCATTTCCAATGATAAAGTTTTTAAAGCTTTACTGAGAATCACTGTTCAAGTCAGATCTATAGATACGGTATACCACTCTTCTGATCAAAGAACTGAATAAAGAAACAAATGCATGCCAGTAGTTTCCAATACACCACACCACTGTAATTGATAAATACTTGTAGCACTTCAGTTTGCTTCAGTCATACTTTTCACTGGCTAACTAAGAGGCATCAGTATCAAGCAAAAAGTCAGTACCAACAACTACCCATATTTCAGTTTCTGTTTGCTGATTTTACTACCTTTTATTATGAATTTTTAAAGATATGCCTAGCACATGAAGCCAATGTTAAATGAACAATGTCCCAGACTGGATTTTTAGGGTGTTGCATTTGGGAGAGGTTCTTGGGGACAAGAGTGGCACAGGCAATCAGAGATGTTCACGGAGACACACAGAGTGAAATACATCAGTGAGTAAGAAGACATTTAGAGATAAAAGAGTTTCTTAGAGTACATGAGAGAGAAAAAAAAGGGACTTGGGAAGAGAGAAAGCAATGGGAGATGACCAAGGTTTCTGTATCCCCTGCTTTTAATATGACAGCAGAAACACTTTTTCCGACTCACCCAACTTCTCCGCCAGACCACCACCTCTTCTGAAGGAAATAGAAATCATTTGACTTGCAAAACTGAGCATATATTTGTGATTGAAGTATTTTGTCATCTGAGTTAATTTAGTCTCCCCATTGTTGGCATGGTCTTAAACAACAGTATCTACTTAGTTCATATTTGATTATTCTACATATTATTTCTATGGGACACAGTTTACACTGCCGTCCTCATCAGAAAGTGGGAGAATGTAACCTTCCTCCATTTTAAACAGTTACTCTTCCTTGTAAAATGTATCCACCTGAATGGTAAATGCATGTTTTGCATGCTGAAGAGGCTTCTGCTCTGACAGTCTGATCATTCTGCTGTCTTAGGGACCTGGCGTGTATTTCAGACGCTAACATCTGGCAAGTTCCAGTTTCCTCATGACAGAGATCCTGCTGGCACTAGTCACACAATTAACATGGGTGTATTCCCTCTAGATTTCAAGTTATCTCTGGAGATCACTATACCTGTATGCCTCAGTGTTTAATATTACCGCCCAGTGAGATGGACTTTTTGCAGATTCCTTCAAGCTGTGGAACCAAGATCTAAATGTAATGCCTACATGAAATATACTGGGGCTGAAGACTGTCTGTGCTGTCTGCATACTGCCAGAGACAGGTTTTACACATTTCTCACAGAAAATGCTCAAATCTGAAGATTAATTGGAAGAAACTCCATTATTTCTTAATGCTTAGGGGTTGCACACTACTGAAGATTGATTCTAAATCTTTCACAGGACCACCTCTTTTCAGAGAGGAGACTGGCCCAAATCTGCTGTTACATCACATGTCAATGATGAAGTCCTAGATTCCAAGGAGGCAGTTTCCCATCATATTGAGGACAGAAAAATGTATTGAAGAGGCCCTGAGGAATACCCTCTACATGAGTTGATCCCTGGGTCAGTATGTTACTTGGAACAATCCTACCCGAGCCCAGTTTCTGTACCTGGGATAGGGAAATCAAGAACACACTCTTCTGTTATCAGACACTCTCTACTTCTTATGGCCTACAAGTCTTGCTGTAGCCCAAAGTAGATGCAGAACATCGGAAGCAGCAAAACAGCCAAAAGCCGCTCCTTTCCAGCCTCTATTCCTGCATTATGAAGTCCAGCAAAGAATGCAGAGAAACTGCATTGCCCTTATCCAGCTACCCTGGCTTTGAGACTTGTTACTTATGCTCTAAAAAGAAACAAAAAGACACACTCTTCACACAGCAAAAATATTAGAAGATTGATTAAGTTAGGAGGAAGTGGGAAGAGTGGGGAAAGGGATAGCCAGAACTGAAAACAGAAAATGGTAGGAAGAAAATGAATCCATGATGTTATTATATTAAAAGCTAAGAAATGCAAGGGGAAGGATAAATCTTAGCTTTGAGCTGACAGGAGGAATATTTCTTTAATTCCATCAGGGCTGCAAAAGTAAAGCCCTCAGAACTTCTCAAATAAGACCAACCAAAGAGCATGACTGTTTTCTGGCAGTTAGATCAGCAGCAGATGGGAAAAGGGCAACTTCTTTCAAAACTCAGGATGAATCTCTCAAGCCAACAAGAGTTCAAAGCTGACTTGGGCAAAGCCAGGCTTACAACCTTCTTTGAGTATTCTCAACTAACTGCTCACTAAAAGCACAAGAGTGAGAGTGTAATTCTAAGAGAAGTGGAATATTTATCTAGATCAACTGAGAAATATCCTAGCCAGCAAGTTTCTATCTTCAACTCAGCCTAATTGCTATCTAGGACAAAGGAAAAGCTGTGAGAAGGCTGTACACCTAATTTGCATCAAAACATATGAACACAAAACAAATTATTTAAATCCCCCTGGGATGATAGTTTAGGAATATTCTGGCAGCACCTCCAATTTCATCTGACTGTTTTTAACTATTTGTGAACAAACAACTGTTTGTTATACTTTCAAAGCAAAAAGAATTGTATGCGTATATCTGATTATAACAGAGTTAGTTGCAATTTCCAATAGATTTAGTAGCATCAAGAAAGCCCTTACAGCAACCTACCTCATTCTCTCTCAGATGAATCAGAATGGCGAGGACATTGAGTTGCTCATAACAGAAGGAAATTGTGCTATGCTTGTTGTATTAACAAAACACTGATCAGAATAAAATATCAGTAAACTAAAAAAAAAATAATAATAAATAAATCAGATGATTCAGAACAACACAACTGAAAGAGGGAAAACGGTCAAACAATTATTTAAATTATTTAAATTAATTCAATGAATAAATGGTCATTATTCAGAGTGTTTGTAGAAGCAACATAGTGCTTTTTTTCTTTATTGGAAGAAAGGCCATAGGTCAATCCAGAACAAAGGTTCAGAATTTTCAAATAAATAAAATCTATTAAAAATGTTTGGACTGAATTCCAAACAATGAACAAATTCAATTTGATTTATCAGAAATGTAGGCACTTTTTTATTGTTTTAATGTGCTTTTTTTGTTTGTTAAATAAAGATTATAGTAAGACTCAGTAGTACCAGCAGCCCTGCTAGAGCCTAAGAAAAATTTCCTTTTCCTCCAAGATGTATTACAAACAACTGCTGCTGAGTGTCAGCAGTTCTTCCTCCTTCCTGAGCTAATTAATAAAAAAAAAAAAAAAAAAAAAGAGATGTTCCAGCTTTTACTGTTTGGACTCCACAACTGCTCTTCTGTACTTCAGAAAGACATGAGCCAAATCATTCCCATTGCTACGCTAAAACCTTTATGCCCAAATTGAGAACTTTCTGAACCAGATATACATTCAACACATAATTAGAAAGTTAACACAAGAGTCAAGCTATTTGACCTGTGCAGCATAAACAAACAGAATTTTTTTAAGCTCACTAGTAAAAGAAAGAGAGTGAATAATCGTCAAGGCAGAAAACACGACAAAAAATTACAGTATTGATCGTTATTTATGAGTATGATAAAGTAAAGATGAATCTCTTTTCTTCATGCTTTCCATCCTGTCACTGTTACACTGTTACATTTCCATGTGTATTTTCTTCAGAAAACCTAGCTTTTACATTGAAGATTTCAGATACTTTCTCTTGCATCGTTTTAAAAATATCCCTTTGGCATTATTTCATAATTTGTTTTGCATGAGGATAAACCAGGAGTTAAATAAAATATTCTAAGAAAACTCTAGCAAGAAAGTTCAACAGACTCACTATCATAACCTCATCTCCTATCTCACCTAGCATAAACCTCAGATTAAAAGTGCATTTTGTAACAGTCTGAAGTCAAAACAAATTTGCAATTACAAGAACAAATACAAAAGAGATGTGGCAGACCTGACATCATGCCTTCATTAAAAACATACTCACATTTTGTTTTTCCATACTCAACATGAAGAGACAGTTACTTCCAGCTCATCTGAACTTTGTTGCTATGGTGTCAGGCAAAGAAATAAACCACCTCAGACAGCAACAAAACATCACAAGTTTCACAGGTATCAGGAAATACCTTGAAATCACAGCCATAAATTACAAGCACTGCCTTTCAGTCATGGAGCTCATCTAATGTCTTTGGAAAGCACTGCTAAGTAAAGAAGCAGTCGTTATCTGCCTTCTCATATTTACCACAGAAAGACAAAAAGATGCCGAGCAGGCTTAGATCTTTCTTTCAAAGAGTCTTTCATACACAAAAAATAATAAGAAAGTCACAGCAGTCATGTCTACGCTTGCTCAGCACCATCTGAGCTAGGTCATAATCACACCACCACACCATTCTACTTTGCTTCTCTTAGATTTGCTTTACTAATATCCACATCTAATCCCTCACCCACAGAAACACCCTCCATTAACTGCTTCAGTTTACAAACTGGACCTTTGGAATGTCTGTAACACCAATAGCCCAGAAGTGTGCAGCAAGATGATAACCGTGAGGTGTATAGGTGTATACATCATTTGGCCACTGCATTTGAGAGTAAAGAAGGCAAACATCTGAAAAAAACTTCACAGAAATTTATAGCAGTAATAGCATATAGATATAAGTCCTGTAGGTAGAAAGATTATATACCACTAATTCTTATTAATTTCCAACTATCTGAAAGAAGAAATAGCTCTCCACCAAGGTTGTCTGACCTGATTGAACATAAAAATCTCTGGATAAGTTCCAATTCCATCAAGGCTTCTGAAGCCTAAGCTACACATTTTCATTAATCAACACAGAAACAACTCTATGAGATAACAACATATAATTTGCATACAGTCTACAGTAAAGGCCATATTATTAAGCATTTTTTGTTTTTCATTGTATTTCATATCTCCACTGGACAGCTGAACATCGTGGTACATGAAGAGCCACAGGTATCTGTACAATTGTGTTATTTACTTCAGACTGGCCCCAGGTGCACACGTACTTTGAGAGTCTATGACCTCTGGAAGAAGGGACAGGCTAGACTACAAGGAATTTGCTAAGGTATGCAGGGAGGACAGAGGCCCAACTTGAACTCAGATTGGCCACTGCCGTAAAAGAGAACAAGAAATCCTTTTACAAATATATCAGTGGAAAGAGAAGAACCAAGGAGAATTTCCATCCTCTACTTGATGCAGTGAGGAATGTGACTACTGCGGATAAGGAGAAGGCTGAGGTCCTCAACGCCTTCTTTACATCTGCCTTTAATAGTCAGATCAGTTATCCTCAGGGCACTTTACGCCCTGATCTGGAAGTCTGGGATGCTACGCAGAGAAAGTTAGAGAGCTCCTCCTCCATCTGGACTGCCACAAGTCCATGGGACTGGACGGGTTCCACCTTAGGGTACTGAGGGAGCTGGCAGGGGTGATTACCAAGCTGCTCTCTGCCATCTACCAGCTCTCTTGGTTATCTGGAAAGGTCTCAGAGGTTTGGAGGCTTGCCATCTACAAGAAGGGCCATAAAGAGGATCTGGGGAACTACAGGCCTGTCAGCCTGACCTCAGTACCAGGGAAAGTTATGGAGCAAATCATCTTCAGTGAGATCACATGGCATGTGCGTGGCATCCAGGGGATCAGGCCAAGCCAGCACAGGTTCATGAAAGGCAGGTCATGATTGACCAAACTCATCTCCTTCTATGACTGGGTGACCAGAGTGGGAAAGGCTGTTGATGTAGTCTACCTAGACTTCAGCAAAGCCTTTGACATGGTCTAACACAGTATTCTCCTGGGGAAACTGGCTGCCCATGGCCTGGACAGGTATACCCTTCTTGGGTAAGGAACTGGCTAGAGGGCCACGCCCAACAGGTAGTAGTTAATGGAGTTAAGTCCAGCTGGTGACCCGTTACAAGTGGTTTCCTCTAGGGGTCAGTACTGGGGCCCAACTTGTTTAATATCTTTATTGATGAACTAGATGAGGGGATTGAGTGTACCCTCAGTAAATCTGAAGATGACACCAAGTTGGGAGGTGGTGTCGATCTGCCTGAGGGTAGGGAGGCCCTTCAGAGGGGATCTAGATAAGCTGGATAGCTGGGCTGAGGTGAATGGGATAAGGTTTAACAAGGCCAAGTGCTGGGTCCTGCACTTTGACCACAATAACCCCATGCAGCACTATAGGCTTGGGGCTGAGTGGCTAGATGACTTGAAGAGGAAAGGGACCTGGGGGAGTTGGTCAATGCTCGGCTGAACATGAGCCAACAGTGTGCCCACTATCTGTCTCCAACAGGGAGCTGTTGGAGAGAGTCCAGAGGAGGGCCACAAAGATGATCAAAGGGCTGGGGAACCTCTCCTACAAAGACAGGCTGAGGGAGCTGGGCTTGTTCAGCCTGGAGAAAAGAAGGCTGTAGGGTGACCTAATTGCAGTCTTCCAGGACCTAAAGGGAGCCTATAAACAGGAGCGGAGTCAACTCTTTGAAACAGTAGGTAACAGCAGGACAAGGGGAAGTGGTTTTAAGTTGAGGGAGGGAAGATTTACATTGGATGTCATGGAGAAGTTCCTTACTACGAGTGTGGTGAGGTGCTGGAACAGGCTGCCCAGAGAGATTGTGGATGCCACATCCCTGGAGGTGTTCAAGGCCAGGTTGGATGGGGCTCTGGGCAGCTTGGTTTAGTATTAAATGGGGAGAGTGGTGGCCCTGCCTGTGGCGGGGGGCTGGAGATTCATGATCCTTGAGGTCCCATCCAACTCAGGGCATTCTGTGATTCAGGTGGCCAAGAGGGCCAATGCCATCCTGGCCTGCATTAGAAATAGTGTGGCCAGCAGGAGCAGGGAGGTAATCATCCCTCTGTACTCAGCACTCGTGAGGCTGCACCTGGAGTATTCTATTCAGTTTTGGGCCCCTCATTACAAGAAAGACATTGAAGCGCTGAAACGTGTCCAGAGAAGGGCAACGAAACTGGTGAGGGGTCTGGAGCACAAATCTTATGAGGAGCAGCTGAGGGAGCTGGGATTGTTTAGTCTGGAGAAGAGGAGGCTCAGAAGAGACCTCACTGAACTCTAGAACTTCCTGAAGGGAGGCTGTGGTAAGGAGGCATTTCGCCTCTTCTCCCAGGCACCAAACAGGATTCAAGGAAATGGCAACAAGTTGTGTGAGAGGAGATTTAGATTAGACATAAGGAAAAACAACTTCTCTCAGAGAGAGGTCAGGCACTGGAATAGCCTGCCCAGGGAGGTAGTGGAGTCACCATCCCTGACAGCGTTGAAGAGGCATCTGGATGAGGAGCTACAAGATATGATTTAGTAGCTTGTGGTAGTAATGGTGATGGGAGAATGGTTGGACTAGATCTTGTAGGTTCTTTTCAACCTTGTGATTCTGTGATTCTACTTCACTAAAACCATTTTCACTGCTACACAGCAGCATACCTGACAGCCAAATACTGTTGATAAGATTGGTAGCATCTTGTGAAGACAAAGCAGCATACTTCAAAGAAAAACATTTCAATGTGTGCTGCGTGCCAGCCTATGGCATAAGAAAGAGCAAGGCAGGTGCACATTTGCTCTGTCTTTTTCCAGTCACTTCTGTCCACACACAGTTTAGCAGTATTTGAATACATACATATACATTTCTAACTCAGGTTTTAGCTGGTCTCTACATTTTCAGAGTTAAAGGAGTTAATACATGCTTCCAGTAGATTCCTGAGGCACCTAACTTGAAGAGTAAAGATACATACACACACACAGGCGTCTTTAGTAAGCACATTTGAATACATTTATCCTTTTTCCATAAGAAGAAATTCTAATAATCACAGAACTTCAACAAGTCAGAGAGGATAGGCTGTATTCTTCTGAAGGACATGTTTTCGTGCTTTCAAAGGACACTTATTTATGCTCCTGAAGCACCTGGTACTAGAGAAAAATGGGCAAAAAAAAACACCCAACTGTTATGTGTAATAGGCTTTATTCTTCATATTTTCAATATCTTAAAAAAAATTCAAGTTATTATGACTATACTATTTTCACTTCTGAACTGCAGATTAAGTCTGCAGAACAGAAGGCTTTCTCTAGAAGTGTGATAGCTTACGTTCTGGTGTCAAGGACAGAAATAACCATGTGTGTTTAGCAATGATGGTGCCACATTAAGTGTCCAAGCTTAAAACACACACATAACATCACAGTATGCTCAGGGTTGTCACTATAGATATCTTAAACTTATTTACTTGTGTCAGTTCCAGAAGCCTTGAAAATATCAGACTTCTACTTCTATGGTACCCACAGTTTATAACTGATTCCAAACTGACATCTGGAGTGCTGGGTACAGGCCTGGCCACCCAGTACAAGAGGCACACTGGAGAGAGTCCAGTGAAGGACCACAAAGATAACAAAGGGAATGGAGCACTTCCCTTATGAGGAGAGACAGACCTGGGACTGTTCAGCTTGCAGAAGAGGAGGCTCAAGTGGGTTCTCTTCAATGTGTATAAATACCTCCAGGGAGGATGCAATGAAGGTGAAGCCAGGCTCTTTTAAGTACCAGGACAAGGTGCAATGGGCACAGACTGGAAAACATGAGTGACATGAACACTGGGGATGCACTTCTACACTGTACAGATGACTGAGCACTAGCATAGGTTTCCCAGAGAAGTTGTGGAATTCTCAGATATATTTTAAAAGCTATCTGGACATGATCAGCTCTCGATGGCTCTGCTTGAGCAGGGAGGTTGGTCCAGATGAATTCCAGAGGTCCCTGCCAAACTCAAACAGGCCATGTTTCTATGAATTCTTTAGATCAGTAGAGCCCTACTTGGAAATGCACACAGATCTCTACCTACACCTGCACTGCCTCTTCATTTTGTTAGCTGAAACAGGAAAGCTGGAGATGAATCATGTTTCATATTTCTCTCCACACTCTCTCCCAAGAGTGCTGTTCTTTCATCTCTTAAGCAAAAGAGAACTAGCCTAAGATCTGTGCTTGTTTATGGTTCTCAAGGGGGGAATTTTTGTTGGGATAAACTAATTTTTACTCCAAGAACATCGGTAAAGGGAAACAGCAGCAGGTCCTAGCCCCACTTAGTACTAGGGTGTCAGGTACAGATCCAAAAACTACTGTGCACTAAGACTGCCTGCAGGCTAACAAGACAGAAAAGGCACCATTAGCCTTTATTGCAACACACAGAAAAATCACACTACTTCATACTACTAGTATCACAACAACTTTTTGGCATCCATTGGTAGAAAAACCAACTGTTATAACCCACCTCAAACATGCAGTAGAAAGCCATTTTGTACTGACTCGTTCTGTAGGCATGGTAGACATGGTGTCTGAAGCTGCTTTGACATCTCTTTCTATTAAGTGCTCATTCCAGTAACATTTGACAATTCTTCCTCAAAAACAAATTTGCAATACAAGCTAAAAGTAAGACTAATGCAAAACCGTCCAAGCAGTAGATACACTGTACACAATGTATAAGAACGCGTATTGTAAAAATCCTTTGGTGCCAACTGCGCTAATTAAATGAGGAAAAAAAACACAAACCACCGACCATTGTATCTTAAACTTTAGTAGTACAGTTAAAAGGAAAAAACAAAACAAAACAAAAAAAACCTACACCATAATAGAACCTTAATATGCAAAACTAAGAACAGTACCAACAGCAGACACCTATGCCAAGGTTCTGAGTCAGTTCAGAACAGCATTAAGGAAAGAAATAAAAGGAAACACAAGAGTTTCACTACAGTTCATCCCTAGGTTTTTTGTATTTTGTGGCATGGGAAATTTTTTTTTAGTATTAATTGCTGTTCATCTAGGAAGAGAAAGAGACCAAGTAAACATTAAGTTTTTCATTTATGCTATCCACAATGAACACATTAGTTAGTGCAACTTAAGAGTTCCTAACCAGATTGTTGCTTGTCTATAAGTTTCCAAAAAAATTAACACTCATCATCTTTAAGAGTTGAAAGTAAAATAGCTCCATAACATAGAAAGTAGAATAGATTAGTTATTGCTGGTCACTTGGTTCAGGTTTGTGCTTTTTTGATCTTAATATCTATGTTTCTGCAGCATGCATAAAATCACAATGGGAGAAATGCATCCTCCAGCAAAGCAGTTTTCCAATATTTTTGCAGTGCTATGATTATGCACAAACATCCAGGTAGAGTTGGAGTACTCACTTACTCTCCTGATACTATAATTTCTTTTAGCATAAAGGAGCAAATTTTCTTCATCGTCATTCATATAACAATC
Organism: Pavo muticus; assembly: GCA_016647715.1. NCBI lineage: Eukaryota > Metazoa > Chordata > Aves > Galliformes > Phasianidae > Pavo > Pavo muticus. Next base: position 1,175,449 of record JACDJE010000195.1, read on the forward strand.
TAAGTTGATTTAGCAAACTCTGATTAATAAAAAATTAAATTATTCAGAAGGGAAAAAGAATATACAATGTGCAGGGTCTACTCCTATATCAGCAGCAATTGCATCTCTAAATAAGTCAGGGAACACTGTTCCAGAAACAGAAGGTAGGTACTAAATCATTCACTGAGAGTACTCCGATTATTATAGATGTATTCAGTATTAATGAAGTGCTTGACAGCACTTTCTTTCCTTAACCAATGAGACTGTCAGAAAAAGAAAATGTAATAAATAAAACACTGGTAGAGTTTCTGCCACAAATTTAAAAGTTTCTTTAAAAAACAAACAAACAAGGAAACAAAAACTACTTTACATTAATTTGGCACTGCTGTCTTATGTTGCTGGCTTGGATAATTCAGACCTTACAGCTTTCCAAACACCATGCATGGAGAAGCTTTTTCTTTTTCTATCTGGAGACAGCATGCAGGTAATGCATTTGACAGGTGTAAGAATCAGAAGATGACAAATTTTTAATCCCTCTTCCCATGTCTCCCAGCTGCTGATCCTTCCTTGGCAAACATTATCTTGTTTGACTTATCTCTGATTAAAAAAAAAAAACATTAAAAAAATCACACTCAAAAATTAACTGGCCCAGCAAGTCCTCAATGATACTCCTGGACTTTTAGCAACTATGGCTTTACAACCAGTGTAGATGTGAACTCAGAATATTATGAATAAGGTTCAATCTCTTTTAGATTATCTGGTCTTCTTTGTCACTTTGAATAGTGGCAGACCAGAATAAAGCTCAAAACTTTTCTCCTATGGGTTACAGAGCTTTAGCTACTAAATACTTATTATTAGATAGGTTGCCTGTTCCTCCTATGCATCCTACATCTCCTCACTTAATTGAGGAGAAGTCAAATGTACAAGGCCTTGTTTTATCCTAAGGGAGCTGAGGATAGCCTTAGGATATTGGATGCTCAAGCTATTAGTATTTATTACCATATCATCACTGAATAATAGAAGAGAAAGGAAAATCTAGTCTGCTAAATCACACATGCACAAAAACCTCAATGAAGTAATAAGCTCTAAGTAACTAGACCTCACTTCCCCTGCAGCTCATTTTCTACTGCAGGAAAATAGTTGTCCATCCATTTGGAATTATTTAAAAGCTTTGGGCCAAAGTATTCCACAGCCAAACTCCTTCCAACTTTTATATAACATGCACAAGTAGCAATTGTCACTTCAGCCTTTACAAACAAGTCTGGCTAGAAAATGAAGAAAAATGATTTGAATGAAAAATGAAGAAAATTAGTTTCTGGCAAAGATTTTATACACATGAGATCTAGTTTATTTTGATAAAATTAAATTTTAAAGATCACATCTTTCCAAAAATGACTTGGTTCCTACAGAGGTAGCAGACCTACAGGTATGTGAGATGTCCTTGAAAGGACAAGACATATGGATAGGGGTAGAGATGCCATCTGTACACTACATGAGACATAGTAAACGTCTTCCAGTTTCATTATATGTTTTAGTGCAGGGACTAAAAATAAAGATATTATACAGAATATTAAGCCTACCTTATTTTTCTGCATGATAATAATATCAAATATTAAGCCAACTTACTGAAACAGAGGAACAATTCTATTATCTCCAATCATGTCTTTTCCATATTTTGTTTAGCTACCTCTAGAAGTGATCCTTCTAACCATGCTCTATCAAAAGCTAACCAAGTCTGACGACATTATGTATAAAGACGCTTGATGAAGCCAGACTTCCAGTTTTGTCTTTCCACCAGTCCTTGAGCAGCAGTTGCATGAACACAGAAATAAAGAATAGTGAATTACAGGACAATACCACACTATTAAGAGAACCATCTAGAAGCAATCTGTTCTGCTCTTCCCTCCTCTCCATCTACTGCACAAAAGTTTGTTGTCTCTAAGCCCAGAACTACTGCACACTTCCTAAGGCCTGAAAAATTCAGCGTCTAGAGATTCACGAAGTTGGTGCATCCTACCCATCCCTTCTGAACAGTTCAGTCTGCAAAGTAAAGACATCTTAAACAGAAAAACCTCAACAGGCTTTGCTTTCTCTACCAGTTGTGACAATTGCCAGTTTATATTCAAATAGTGATATAGCCAGTTAGCCCAGCTGTTAACTCAGTGTAAAACAGATATCTAGACTTTGGAAAAGCAACAGAAATCCAGGTTCTTACCACTCTGATTTCACAGTTTAAGAAGTGACCATGAAAATCTTGTCTTTCCACCCCTCTGACCCAATGACCCCCGAATTTAGACAAACTGCTTAAGCAGTTCTCCAGCAGTACTATCTGTAATACCAGGGGAGCACTGCATATTGACAAACCAGCATGGAGAAGAGGATATCCACTGACTCAAAATCACATCCCTAGAGAACAACTGTATACAGACATTTCCTTTTACAACTTCAAGGATTACAGGCTGTGGGACATTCACTATCCTAATTTTTCTTTATCTGAACTATGCTGCATCTGTCCTTCTTTAAAAAAAAAAAAGGAAACAAAACCCAAACACATTAGAATACAGTGTTTGTAATATTGTGTGCAGTGAAGTGTACAGAGCAATTGTGGGACAGAGAACAGATCTCTCTCCAATAACCTGTCGCATCACACACTGCTTTACAGCTAGGACACTGAAAAGGCACTATAAACTTGACAAGTAATCTGTGGTGCAGCACATGGACATAGAAAAGTAAATAATAGTCTGAAACCCCAAAAAACTGGTCTTTCTACTGCCATTTGTCCCATCCAACAACGATTCATATAATATGCTGCTGACTGCATGAGTCATAAAAGTATATGAGGATAAGAAAGCTAACAGTATCACTCGAATAGCCCATGAGTATTTCTTGTATAGTGACAAAGCACATTCATGAATAAAAATTTGTTTCATTGGACTACGCATGATCTTATAAACTAGGTCAAAAACCTATTCACACTGACACAAAAGCAATTTTCAAAAGCTGGAAATGTCACTGCCTATCTTGATTTGTGTATGTCCAAGCAAAGCTCTGTGCATAAACAGTACCTAGAGCTCTCAGCAATCAGGTAGAAGCAGTGATATATTTCAGCAGAAGGATGAAAAAAGTTAAGCTAATACATTTCAGTTGCACATATTTGATATTTTCACTTGTGTTTAAGTAACAGCATGATACATAACGTTTCCATCAGTTTTGGTCTTCACCGTTTGAGGGAAAGGACATCTATTATAATCTGTTTATACTTATAAACATATGAGCAAACATACATAAGTAAACACATACAAACAAGAAGCAAAAAGGGAAGATTTATCACTGTACTCCTGCTTGTAGGCTGAGTTTGTTTAATCTCCCAGATTCTTCCCTATTATTTTTAGTACCCCCTTACTACTCTCCTCTAAACTGCATTTTGCAATTTTCCCCTTCTATTGTTGCTTCACTCTTCTACCACCTATTCCTCTTTTTCTTACAATATATTTGGGTTCTAAGAACACCAACAATCACCTTATATTATGGAAAATATTTACAGGAGCAAGCAAGGAATCAGTTTAGACACTTTTCAAAGCCAACAGAGATGCAAGCAGGAATAGTCAGCATATGCTTCCCGTATAACATGAACAATACAATGAGTGAGTGTCTAATTCCACCTTACTCACAATTCACTTGCAAAAAAAAGATAGTGGGCAGCACAAGGAGAAGAAACTGCAAAACGTTTCAGTCATTTATTAACTGACATTTTGACAAGCACGGGTACCAGCTGGAGTATTTCAGGAAAAGTTCAGGAAAATTGAGACGAGTGCAAGTTAAAGTTTTCAAAATCAGTTACCTCACACTGCCTATAACAACTCAGAATATTGCAATCAAACAAAGAAAGTGGAATCTACCAATTTTTGTTTTCCTTTTTCTTTTAGGATAAAGAAAACGTATCCATTCTTCTGAAGATCCCTAGTTCTAGGTTAGGTTGATTATGCATTCATTAGCTAAGAATTTTCATACAAAATGAAAACTTTAAAAACAGGAAATACTATAGCAGTTAAGTGTGTTCCAGTATATTCAAGTAGTAATTGCGTGCAGAAATTATATCCATTAGATGACTTTATTGGGCATACTTGAAAGATAATATGATTGTTGTAATTGATTTTTTTTTTCCTGCTTCAATGAAAGCCAATTTAGCACTAAGAGAACTTCTTGATTTTAATAGTTGCACATTTTGATAATTTGAAAACAAGAACTCTTTAAGACCATTTATCAAAGGTTTTAATAAAATATGAAGGGCTATATCAGGATGATTTATGTACAATGTAAATTACATTTTAGTTATATCTGCAACAAGGTAGATCTTTTTATTCAGTAGCAAGTACATTCTGTAGAACTGCACTACCCACTTATCACAGCCTTAGCTCAGAACAAGTCATTTAAAAAAAAAAAGTAATAAAAAACAAATCAGTCTGCTTCTTTCTCTAACACTACAGGAGGAAAAGTAACCAATTAACTAAAATAATTATAATAGAAAAAACCCAAGAAAATACACAAAAACACTGTACATAACATCTGTAAAATACAAATGATGTTTATGTACTTTATATTGATTTTATTAGAAAGTTCTGTCAGCAGAATTTGCCATACCTCCTTACTAGTCATTCAAGAAATGTGCAAAAAGAAAGGGAAATACCATGTATACTGCATTGTTCAGATCCAAAGCTTACCTAGTTTTTATAAGATAATGAGGAATAATGTAATAATGACAAGATGTAACACCTAATGTCACAGCTAAACACTTCTAAATTCCCATCTAAATTCTAGCCACCCATCTGAAGCCTTAAACTTTTGCTTTGGTTACAAACAATCTTGACAAGTCTCACAGGTAGCAAACAATCCTTCACTTTCAGGTTTGGGAGGGAACCTACTGAAGTCCACAATGGCCAACACAATGCTAAATTCAGTCTCAGAACTAGCAGTTGCAGCTAAAAACAGACAAACATGCAACAAAAAAATGCACATGAAGCAAACGCAAAAGAACGTCCGTGAGCATTTAAGCCATGGGTGTCCAAACTTTTGGCTTGCCCGTGTTGCACTGAGTGAAGAGGAATTGTCATGGGCTTCATATAAAATATGTAATATAGTTAACCTAAATAACTAACAATTTATTTATTTATTTTTAATATTTGCTGTTTAAAAAGAAGGCAACGAAAAATACAAAGTTAGTGTGATATTTGACCTTGTTTTTCATGAAACTAATGCATCAACACCTGGCTTGATAGAAGCGGTTGCAATTTGTAATGAGTTCTTAAGGCACTAGTCAGATTTCTGATCTAATTTTACTCTTCCTGTGCTTCATTCTTTAAAACAGTTCCTCTCAGATGTATGCACTGCCAAAAAGTGACATCAGGAATAAGGAGTAATTAAGAAGTGAGGGTATTTTTCTCTGTTAAGAGAGGTCATACAAAAGTCTACTAAAGAGACATGATCAAATTTTTATTTGAGTTGAATGCCTGATGGCAACTCCATGCATTCCATTTGAAAACTCACAGGTTTTATTTACGCTGACCGAAAATGGAGTTGCAAATACATAAAACAAATGATTTCTTTTTTTATATCTTGAAATGTATTCTCAAATTCCTTTATCAAAATGGAAAGCAAAGCTGCATATTTTTCACTGCTCACAGGATTGTGTTCAGCCAATGCATCAAAATGCATACAATTATTTGCCATAACTTGAGCTTGCCATAATTTATGTCTATTTTTGAACTGTTATGGTTTGAAACACAGCACAAATAAGCAGATTTTCACCTCAAAGATGCACATGTAACTCATTTAAGTAAGCAATCAAATCCACAAGAAAAACATATCGCACATTTAATACCTCTTGTGAGCTTTCCAAAATGTTGAAAATTACAAAATTCGTCAGCACTGCACAAGTAGTCTGGATATTTTTTCTGCAGTGAATACATTAACTCATTAAATTATTTTATGGAATAACACATGCCCAAGCTTAATAACTACGAAAACTTACATGTCTGCTTCATAACAAAAAACAGGTAGCTTCACAGCCACATGCATGTCTTCATGGTAACATTAAAAGCTCTTGTGGGGCCTCATTACTAGATGTCTAGAGCTGCATGCAAGCCATAGGTTCGACACGCCTCATTGAAGTACTCATGAGTCTTGCTGCTTAGAATTCCACAGGTCTACTGTCTTATGCATAACACTTTTACTTGGTGACTTTACTTGTCAGTGTAACAGAGACTTATTTTATGCCATGCTTCCGCAAAATTAGAGTTGGAAAGATGTATTCCACTCTTGTATTACTTAAAATTGTAAACAAGACCAGTTGAATGAAAAATTAATTTCTCATGAGTTAGTTGTTCAGAAGCTGAACAGTCTTGTAGGTGAAGTGATAGCTGTCAATTTACTTTTCTACACTGTTGGACATAATATCAGTTTCTTTAAATTGATGAAACTCATTGCAACCAACTTTCAGCTCCCATCAGTCATATCTGGAAACACATTTGTATGCTGCTGGGTGCTGGAGTGTAACGAATACCTTGACATAGTTCAGTAAATATTTTCACTCCCTAGCAAGTGAAAAACTGGTCAAGCCATCAGTATAGGTTCAATGAGACTAGGCCTTTGGATTTGATTAAAACATATTTTCTAAAACAAACTGATTTTATTAGCACATAACATGCTTTTAAATTCCGTTTCCAAATGCCTGCCAATTCTTTTGCAGAGTGAGTAGGATAAATGTTTTAGAGTTTTTGCCTATTTTTTTTCCTCCCTTGCCCAAGGGAATGGAGGTCTCGTTTATTTATTATTTTCTGATGATCTGTTTTTGATTAAAAGACATCAGCTACTAATATGCATCAGCAGCCTCTCCTGGATAAGTAAGTAGCAAATACCAACTTAAGTTCCCCTTAAGACTGCTGCAAAAACAAGTAGAGAGTAGAAAGAAGACAAAAGGAAGGGATTTGCAAAGATTCTGCTCAAGTGTTCACAGGTGAATCTCTTCCATAGCAAAAAGAAAACCTTGTATGCAGGGAGAGGAGTGACATGGTCAGAAGAAAATGCTATGAAAAATGGTGTCAGCAGTACTACACTTCTGATTAGATCAGGTCTCAGAATACTGGAGGTAGAGGCTGCAGAAATGAGGCAAAAGAACTTGATTAGAATCTTAGATTCTAAGCAAAGAAGAAAAGAGAAAGCTCTTGGGAACCAGAAAGAGAAAACGAGGAGGTTCAAGCAGCTGAACATCTATCAAGTTTCATTATTTTGCCAGATTTCAGAAAAATCTATGTCACTTACCAAGACCCTTCTAGGCTCTGTACTGGATCTCCCTGAAGATTTCTGAAGGCAGCACAAGCCAGTGGGTGGTAGACAACCCAATTCTGCCAGCTCAGCATTGACTCATGTATATGCACCTCAGTTAAGGGATATCATGGCCCTTACAGGTAAGATTACTTAAAGCTATCTCTGTCAGTAAACATGTTCAAAAAAAAAAAAAAAAAAACAAAAAACAAACAAACCATGAATAAACAACATATTAATATATTATGCACCATTAGAATTACACTCAACTATGAAGATACTCAGCAGCTCCAAAATTCCATCTAGCTAGTGACTTTGCTAACCAGTCCGTCTCCCTCCCAGTAGCACTATATTATGAGAAGCACTTTGAAAAAAGGGAGCACAGAAACAGATATCCTACTACTCTAAGCAATTGCTTTTAATACTCTGCCCCATTTCTACACAAGAAGTCCACAGGTGTCTGCTATGCAGCACAAAAATAATGCAGATTTCTGCTTAGCCTCAACTCCACATCAAAACTTCAGATTGGTAATCATGTATTTTCAATTAACATATAATCTCTATTTTTTAAACAGGTGCCTTCTTTTCAGATACCTTAAATCAGTTTTAATTACTATTATTTGATTTAACAGATACAAAACAGTAGGTACTTTTGTAAGGTTGATGTTACCTTACAAACACTGAAAAATTTTAACCACTGACAACCCTCAGATTACTTCATGGCTTGCACAGAGGTGAAAAACTTAAGGATCACTTAACTGCCCCCACTCTATCAGCACAGGCATCTATGCCTATATATGTATGCTGTGAATGACAGCTAACGGGAGGAAAAGTTTACTGTTTAGAAGTTAGGCCTTTTATTTGATGGATTAGTATTTTCATTTATAGCTGATGATTTGGTAGCTCACACACATCATCTATAGAGGGAGGTTAATTAGAAAAGCTTCATGCCCAAAGAGAGCACACAAAATCTCTGTGTACTTCTCTAAATATACACTAATTTAAATTTTCAACAAAGTTCTTAACTTAGTATCTATTGTTCCACCTTGCTCTATTTTTGGTATAGCTAATAAGCTTAAGTAATATGCTGTACATGCAACTGACAAGTTAAATCCTAAAGCATATAATTTTTTTCTCTAATAATAACTCTAAATCATAACTACCAGCACTAAAATATACAGTAATGATGCTTTCAGTTACCTAATCCCTGTACTGGAGGATTTTTTTTTTTTTTTCTGCTGTCCTGGTGACAGTGAAATCCCTGTCCAGTACATTTAAAAAACTGTCTATTAATAAAAACTAGTTCATGCTTTTGATTTTACAGTTGTTTAATATAGTACAAATATCAATATTGTGCAGCTACAACAAACACACAAGTAGCTCAAAGTACATTAGAAACACAGATGTGTATAATTATTCTTTAACAAGCTTATTGATTGCACCAGATAGATTCAGCAAATTGCCAAAAGGAAGCCCATGGCAGAGCAGAAAATAAAATACAAGTCTCAAAATTCCTCTGCTTTTAATGCTAGTGCATAGAAATTTAACAGTACATTGAAGTGTCTCCATCCACTTAAGAAAAACACATTTCTACCCGAGACTTACCCTTAGCAGTCATTCTAAAAATGAAATGAAAACCCACCTCAGTGTTCTTGCAACAGGTGCAAAGGGCTGAACCCCAGCTACTGCAGATCTCAGCCCCTGTAAAAACACTAAGAGGCTACAAGAAAGATTCCCTGCAGGTCTTTGGGGAATGCTTATCTATTTCACAAAGGTTCTGTAGAGATTTCCCTGTACACTATGGACCCCAAACTGTTTATTTTAAAATTGATAATGGATAAATTTAAATAGGTTATCTGCAATAACACAGATCTCATTTACACAGCTAAGAATGATATAAGTGTTTTGATATTGGCAGACTGGAAAGGGAGGGAGCCCATAGAACCTCATGTCATGAATTCAAGGCTAGGAACAACACTCAGTGGTGAACATAGCTTACGTGGAGAGGGAATATGGGCTAAAAGTAGCAAATACATCATGGAAGACAGCGTGAAACAAGTTACAAAATAAAGAGAAGAACGCCTTAAAATATAGAATTTCCTCTCCTTTTTGTGGGCAGATATCTGGGACCCTCTCTGAATAGCTGTTGATCCCACCTTTTCCTTTCTCTGAACAAGGAACTCTTAGCCAGTACCACGACCAGGTAGCAAGCAGATACAAAGTACTGCAACAGCACAGCTTCCAGTAGCTTTCGTGTAGTCTAAGGACTCTTCAGAACAGTGGGCTTTTGTGTGTGCGTGTGTGTTCAGAAGTCTTGACAGATCTCATTTCTGCTCTGTTTTACACCTTTTTTGACGCATCCATATTTTGACTATCTACAATACACAATAATAACAACAGCTTAATTTTAAATAATCTGAAGTACTCGCTTTTGCTTATCTTAAGCTACCAAATTACCAACACCACCTGTATATCTTGTAAAATTTAATTCTAACACTTATTTTTCTTCATAACTCATTTTAACGCTCCTCTTTATTAAAAAAAAAAAAAATCTTCTATTTTAAATTCCTTCTTCAGTCAACTTTCTTTTCCAGCCTACTCCACAGAAAAATATGTTTTCCAAGTACTTTTCCCATTCAACAGTTCTCTTACCCATAAGCACATAATCCATCTAAATCTATAATTTCACTTACCAAGCATTAAGCCTTCAGAACACACAGATTAATTGTAAGAAATCCCTTAAGATGACAACTGGCTCAGCCCTTGGCCCAACATTCACAAAGCAGCTGTGAAACAAGGCTAATGAACCTCTCTTAAGGGGGCATTCAGCTTTTTATATTGATCAGACAGAAGGAGCTTAGCCTGAGGGTGCAGTCCTCCCAGGTGCTTTATATCACATTGTGCTTGGTCGAACTTTTCTAATTCCCGTACCATGCTGTAGAGGAATACCTTGCACAGAAGTGTTTGAATTGCTTACAGGTACTTTCAATTAACTTCAAGAGGCACAGAATTACACTTGTAAGGACTTACTGCCTTGCGTTTTTATTCCCTTCCCACTCTTTTCCACCTCCATTTTGACTTTGATTGAAGTACACAACCTGAAAAGGTGCATGCTATCATTGGGCAACTTAAGCTCTGTGCTAGTGAAAGAGGGTTTTAGGGTATTTTTGCTAAGCTTATCAGAGAATTTCCACAGGGGGAGTTTTTTGGTTTCTGAAGACAAAAGAAGGCCTGTAGCCCAACTGAGAGTAATCTTGGAGACAACTGAAACCACTGTAAAGACTACCTTGAACATTCCATTTTTTGTTTCAGGCTCTACAGAGTGACTGCCTTTCCAAGGTGTCACTGCTGTCATTTAGCTAGCAAATGATTAATCCGTGGTTAAACAAAACCAAAGCTCTGCTCCTAAAACATCCAAAACACATCAGACATCCTAATGTTTCTATTCTAGCATGTTCAGAATCCTAATACAAGCTGGAATTCAAAGTGTAGGAGGAAAAAAAAATTGCAAACAAAGAGAAGGAGAAAATCTAATAATGTTTAAATTATGATTAAATCATATAAACAGTTATACTGAAAGGCAACATTGGCTTCCAGTCATTAAGTTACTGTGTAGCTCTGTAACCCAATAAAGTTCTTGTAACCACTAATAACAGACCACAGGCTTTGTACCAGCTCTGCAATGCCTGAAGATAGGGCTTGTCAGCTTTTGTACATGCCTCTTTTAGGCTTGCCTGGAGCTCTATTTTTAGCATAGTAAACCATAGAAACAATAGTTCAATTATCAAGTAATTGTTACCTGGCCTAATTTGACTTAGCTGTGTACAGTGGTGTGGTATAAACTCCACTGTTCCTAGAATTTGGAAGTATTTTTACAACTAATGGATAGTAGTAACGAGTTACTATTCTGCATATAGCAACCTGTGAAGCTCGAAAGAAAACACAGCACGAGTGCAAGCACAGGATAATGGCAGACACACTCAAAGTACAGAGACCTATAACTGCAGAAAAATCTTCAGTGTTTAATTACTGGTCACTAAAGGATTCGACCATGGGTGGTGGGTCATAACAAAAAAACTCACAAAACAAACACCCAACATCTGTAAAACAACCCATCAAGGAAGTAATGTGGGACAGTAAACCAATGAAGAAAATAAAAGGTGTAGAGAATGTTAGAACAATGTATTGAATCAGCCTCAAGGGAATTCCAGAGTGAGGGGGAGATGCATCATTTACAACAAGCCCACCAGTAAAGGGCTGGAGATGTCAGTGACTCCATGTAACCCACTCTTACTTCCATTCCTCCTTTAGCATCACTGAAGCTGTTAAAGCCCAGAGACACTGGAAGGGGAAGGACCAGATACTAGGAAGTGCATGTAGCCATTTTAACTCTAATATTAGTGAGACTTGCTCTGTAATACTGTTATTCTACTTTTATTTTGTATGTAATAATTAGAGCTTAAATAACAATGATTCTTTGACCAGGCTGTGAACATCTCAGTTTGACAATAAACTCCTTGCTTTCCACATCACGAGGTATTTCACTGGAACACATAAAGGGCTAAAACTGCAATGCAAAACTCATAAGCAACAAATTGGTGGAGATAACCTTGACCTAGATGCAACAACTGCTAGCAACCCTAACAATATCTCAGTGTTTCCAAAAGCAAGGCAAGTTTCTTACTCCTCTAACTTTTTAACAATTCTATTATTACACAGATGAGAACTGCAAGAGTTCTACTGCCCACGCACACACTAAATAATCAATTAATTTCTATAAAGCCCTCTGCTATGTGTTTTCTTAAAACATTAGCCTCTTTGGCTTGCACTTGCCCTAAAGCAGAGCCATAGGCTAAAACAGCTTCATATTTTCTAGATGCTTCAGACCAAATCAAGGATGTGTAAGGTGAGAACAATGAATTCTTCAGTCCCAATGAAATGCCATGGGGAAAAAAAAATCTGTTACACACAACGAATACATTCAGGTGTCAGGATAGCTGTCAGCAACCATGAATCCATGCCATCTATGATCAATATTAGCATTACACAGATGTTCTGAGAAACACTGCCCTTATCTAAGAGTAGTTGAACAAATTTAAAATTAAACATTAAATTTTCATATTTGCTTTAAGCTTTGTTTATACACATTTTTGTACCATTATTCCGAATCTAGTCACATCTTGAATAAGTGTAGTGAATCGGATTTATGAGTACAATGCACAGTGTAACTCATTTCTGCTCATTGGGTACTCACTGTAGGGATAAACTGAAGCCATCTGTTTATTACTATTCTTGCCATCATGAGACCACATACATGCTTTATTGTTTTCTATGTGCAAAAGCACAAAATTACCTGCTAACTGCATCACCAACTTCTGCTCAATTGAACATCGGGCAAGCAGGCACTGAAATTCTGTTACGAAAGGGCATGTCAGAGATCAGTATTGGAACAACATGAGCATGGCTGCACAGTCTGTGCCCTACCTGGCACGTGCAATGAAAAGACCCCTAATTTTTCACCATTGTCTAATCTTCACAAGCATAATTACAGCATGCCTCAGTAATGGTAAATACAAATTACACACTGTTCTGCAAGACAAAGATAAGCTGTTTTTTATGTTTTAATAAAAAAAAAAACACAAAAAACAAACAAGAAACAAAACAACAACAACAAAAAAGAAAGTAAGATTGGAATAAGAAGGTATTTTTTGCAGCCTAAATATCACCATTATGTAACACTGTGTAAAGTATCAGCACAGAAATTTTACGTTCTGCAGCTCAGTATCCTAAAAATCATCTTACAAAACTACAGTGGAGACAAAAAAAAAAAAAAAAAAAAAAAAAAAAAAAAAAAGTTTCTTTGTTACAATATTCTCTTAGCACTGTGGAAGATCAGCCTTAAATGATACAGAAATTTATTTAAATGACACCTGCCTGATAGAATTTCTCATTACACAAATAATAACTTAATTATTTCAGTAGTGTATTTTACATTTTCTTGGTTAATTACCAACTTCTACGCTGTATAATTGAAATGATATTAAAGAAAAAAAGCGTCAAGCTTTCTGAAATTGCCATGTTAAAAATAGGAGACCTTTTGTATTCAAGTTTTGCAGAAGCAGCCTCTTGCTTAACAGTTTTTTGGAAGTAGCACAAGTTTGCTATCGTAGACCAGCTAGCAAGTAAGAAACTTCTGAATTTGAAACTTAAGAGCGTCACGCTTCCTTCCAGAAATATTTAAATGGAGATTTGCCACAGTTTACAGTCTATAAACTAAATCCCAAGTAGTCCTACCTAATCCTTTTTTTTTTTTTTTTTTTTTTTCCTATAGCAAGCAAAACAAGTTTCAGTCTTGGTAATGTGGTTACAATCTATTTGTATATATTGTTTATCACAACAAATAGAATTTATAACAATGCATAGAGCAAGAAAAATACATTTTACACTACTTCTATACATTTATTCTCATCGAGACAGGAAGTCATTTATTCTGCCTTGTAGAAAATGTAATCCTTTTTACTATTCTGATCCAACAGGATTTAAGGACGTGCAACCTCTTATAGGGAATGTTCTAAATGCATTCCAAGAAAAAACCCATCTTAACCAGATTCACAACCCCATCAGGGCTCCACTTCTGGAATGATTTTATCTGCTATTTTTAGAATTGATAATTACTCATCTTCACATACTCATTTCCAAAAATTGGCAACAAAAATTGACAGGTGTATGAAATATTCTGCTAAAAATTCCTTCCCATTATTTTCTATTCCTGTAAAAAAGTGGGATTGTTGAGTATGGAGGGCATAATTTCTTTTTAATCATCCATTTGAACTTTCAAAATGATGACAGCTGCTCTGAAAGTAATGCCTCCTATTTTATCACATTGGCCCACTACATCAGAGGCAGATATTGGTACTATGGCATTCCTATTGATATTCACTTTTTTTTTTTTTTCTTTTTGCCGTAGAATAGATGGCAGTCTGACAGAATGGTGTCTGACATGGAAGCGTGTATGAAGCAAAGGTGTGACATTGAATTCTTCCATGTGAAAAAATGGCGCCCACTGACATTCACTGACACCTGCTGAATGTTTCTGGAGATGAAACAGTGGGTGTGAGCACAGCGAGGCAGTGGGTGGTGCATTTCAGCAGCAGTGACAACAATGTGAAAGAGAAGACATATTCCAGACAGCCATTCACAGCTGTGACACCACAAAATGAAGAACCTCTCAATCCAGCTTATCTCTGCAATGTTGGTGACTGCATTAAAAAATAGTGTTTTGTAGCTGAGAATTTACTCTATCAAATAATGTTACTGTGCTCTTTGTATCTGTTTTTGAGGCAAAAAATAGGAGGTGTTACTTTTGGAGCAAGCTACATACATACACTTTCTTTGGCCATGGTATACTAACTCCTCCTTTCTCTGTACATTAAGTGCTTTTCAAGTTTTGCAGAAGGTAGAGAAATTGACAAGGGAAATCATGCTTCCAAACACAAACACACACACACACACACACACACACACACACACCCTTCACTACCATCTGCAATCTGTGGTGCTGGCTGTGTTTCAAGTGAACCATCCACTGTGTACCTCCTGTTTCAAACCTTCCATACAGGCATTAGTTAACCTACTCTGTTGCATGTAGTTTTAGACAATAGTCTATTTGAATTTGGTATTTGGCTTTGTATTCAGTTTGCTTCATCCTCACACTTAATTTGTTCTCATGTTCATTTCACTAAGGAACAGGTGCTTATTAGGCATAGGCCACCTCACATAGAAGGGGATGGAGAACAGTCAAACTGGTTTTAGGTGCCTTGTTGAACTGAGCATCGAAAAAAAAGAGGAGTAAAATGAAAATATGAGAAAAATCAGAGTAAATTTCCTAGTGTAACTTCAATAAATCAGCAGGTGCTTAATTGCTTAAAAAGAATTAGAAAGTGACAGACAGCAGGTTTGTACTAGACTTTCCCAGCATGGCATGGAATTTTGAAGAACACCTTGATCAAATCTCTTGTGTCAAGAAGGCCAGCATTAAAAGGGAAAGTGTTAATGGCTGAGCAGATGCAACAGGAATATACAATCCCTACTCTTTCAAAATGCATTTTGTTGTGGCAGATGGATGCTGTTGTACCTGCATTCCATAAAGGTGTTTGCAGCACAGCCTGAGGCCTGGACCTTGCACCCTATTTGCTACTGGGGAGACTGCTGTGAGAAGAAAGAATGAGGAAGGAGGGCAGAAAAAGAAAACTGCCTGTCAACATGCAACAGGCTCGTGTTCAGTTGCTTGACTTGGAAAACCATGCTGTGCTAATCTATGAAAGGTTAGGAACTGAAATCTAGAAGTGACACATTTCCAGCCATTCATTCATCAATTGCTAAACAGCTCATATGAAAGGGACTCAAAACATACTGTTCACATTGCACCATACTTAAATTCTTTCAGAATTTGAGATATAAATTTGCTTTTTTTTGACAAAAATCTGATTGGCTAAGTAGACTTTTCATTCCCACCTTGCTGCTTTATTTGCTCATCAAATGAAAAGTACTACTTTTTACATTGAAAGCCAAAAAACAAAGCATAAAAGATATTTACATAATATTTTACATAACAAGCTCCTTTTGAGAAATGAGAATATTAAAATTTCAAAAGTACAGTCACAGCAAGTGGTAGGCAAGCAACGAAGATAAATCAAATCCTATTTCTTGCCATGCTGTGAAAAGACGGCTGGCTTTTAATCATCCTGATGTGCCATATGTAAATTCCATCAAAGAAGAAGTTTGGTAAATGTTATATTTCATAACCACAGGGAAGGAAGCTATTTATAAACATCAATTAAATTATATAATATAGTCTAAATCCATTAATAACAAAGCTATTAATCTAGGTAGACATTACTCTCACATTGGATAGGTTTTCTTTTACTGTATTTTTTTCAATGCATATTTAACAAAGAAAATGTAACGTGCTTTTAACACAAGGTCACTCTGACCTGTCTCATGTGTAGTTTCTGTGGTAGCAGAAATTTAATTGTTCCAGGAAAAAAAAAAAATATCCCACAAAGCACTCATAAATCTAGAATCAGTCAGCATCTAAGATTTCCACATGGTCAGAAATCTTTAAAAGAGTAAAGAAAAAGCATGTATTGTAGATACACAATATATATCCATTTGTGTGCATATAATGCTTAAATGCTAATTCAAGATGTGCTTTCCTCTTCCTGGGAAATATTTTGAGATGCAATTGTCACTAACAGAACAGAACAGTGAAGCTCAATAGCATAAGAAATGTATTTGCAAACCAAAGAAGTAATAAAGAACCAATCATAATAGTAATACTATTATACTGCAATTGTACATCACTTGCATTAGAAGTAAACACATTTGAAAACACTAAAAATTTTTATGCTTCACAATATTTCTAGGAAGTTTGTAGTCATCTATGTCATAAGTAAAGTAAGTACAGTTTACCATCTCAAATGATTATGGTAAACTGAGAATAGATCTTTAAGCCCTAAATACTAGGCTAGCACTTAAACTCCCTTCTTAAACAGAAAAGAAGCTAAACACAAAAGGTTTCAAGCAGAGGCTTTATGGCCAAGCAAGAGGGATGGCTAATGATGGCTGGGAGAAGCCTTCTTGCAGTAATAGAACTGACAGGTTACCCACCGGATGATAGAGACAACAGAGAAGTACGGTATGATTCTATGTAAGGAAGGCATGAAGGAATTTATTTCTTCCCCAGTTGACATCAGGTTTTAGAAATACAGTTATTAAAAGCCCACAGGAAAGCAAACCCTATGAAAACAAGAAATAAACACACACCAAAAAAGCCACAAAGAAAAACGCTTTCAAGGTATTCTGTACTACACTTCTATTTTGCTTCTATTCCGATTCGACTATGAAGCCAAATCTAAATCACAATCTGAGGAAAAAATAGTAAATTTCCAGCAGTTTGTTTTCTGTGACAGAGGAATAAATGCTTTCAGCTACATATTTAAATCCAAAGATTTTATTCTAATGAGCTTTGTGAAGGGAGAAAAAATAGCTCCATATTTTCAGCACACTCAGCAATGTCTGCGCGCATAAACTGAGAGCTGTGATATCTGCATTGTGATTAGCAGAAATTTAATGCCGCGCCTCTTCGTAATTTGTTGTTTTGTTATAACTGGCATGTAGATGGCAGGTGACATTTCATAAGATTTAAATAAGGTAAGAAATTAGAAAAGGAATATGTTAGTTTGATTAAAGTATAATGAGTCATTTGCATATAGAATACAATAATGTGTAAACACAAAATGAACTCCAAATAACAAAGGACATCATGAACTGCATTTCGTATATTTCATAATACACAGAGAGGGAACTTTTAGAACACTGAAATCCTGTCTAATTTATATAGCAGCTTGCACTAGGGAAGTGATATGCTTACCCTACTATGTCTCACAGTATGTAAGATACCACACTGCAAGGTTGTGCAGGGAACCTACAGAGCTACTTCTCATCACCTGCAAAGGCTGCTTCTGAGTTGTCCTTCTAGAAGAGGGAAAGCTACTTATAATGCCTAAATGAATTCCAAGGGTAAGCTCCAGGTTTGATTCTATAAAAGGAGTTATGCACACATGGAACGCCATGGAGATCAATGAAAACCCAAAGGAGGGGACAAGATCTTTTGCCTCTTTGCAGAATTAGCACCTCACTGAAAATGTAACGCTATCATGATGCAGAACTCCATACAGAAAACAAAGGGACAGCAAATTAACAAATCTACCAGGACAGATAATAATAAAGGATAATACATTGCTCAAGCTGTATTAAAAAATACAGAAAGTAGCACTTAGACGAAGTCTCAAGGCAAGAAACTAATTCCTGTGTAACTCTGTTGTCAGCATATGCAACAATACAGTGAAACAAAATAAGCTGATGTGGTTAGTCAACGTTTGGAAAACCATTTGCCTAAAATTTATTCACAGTGTAGTGGCATTCAGTTACTGTTAAGTTTTAACTGATGTTCCTGTTTACAAAAGAAAGAACAGTCTTATTTGTGAAGAGAGCTGTACCTTACAAATGATGCAAAATAAAGGTGGAGAACAGGAATGCTAATGTATATTATGAATCTGTACAAATAAAGCAATTTCAGCCAGTTAGATCTGAACTGTAGCATTAGCTGCTGCAGAAGTTTGGTTTTTCACAGGGAATTTAAGAATCACCTGCATTCTAGTCCACAAAGGTGTAAAAATATTAAAAGAGTCCAAATGTTATCTTTAGAAAGAAATACAAAAGTTGGTTAAAGACCTATCAAATGGTACAGAAAGATATACAAATAATAATAATAATAATAATAATAATAATAAAAACACTGGTAACTTTTAGGCAGAATAGAAGGCCTACACCTGCAGAAATCCTGGACCACCAACATCACTTGTATATCTGTAAACAAATTGCCTGTTTTCTTCATTTTCTCTGCTAGCAATCACGTGCACTACTCATTATGCATACATACACTATGCTAACAGGCTGCTTAAAATGCAGAGATGAGGCGATATTACATGTTGCCTCACTAATCTTCTATTTAGAAAAGGAGCAGCCCTTGCTTCCCTGCTGGTGGCAGAAAAGGACTTTCGCCTGCAGCTCCTATTCCTCAGTACACCAGGGACACCACTGGGTTAGCAGTATGAGACTTATCAAACTTAGAGCATTAAGATATTCTCCTTAAGGATATGTATTTGAGATTCTGTGTTAAACAGCAAGGCAGAAGACTCTACAACACCAGCTAACCCCTTAATCCTTTCTATAATCTACCTGGTTGCATTCCACCACTGCACATGCACACACAGTCCAGAGGAGGAGCAAATGACTTAGAATCCTCTAGCCACCTTGCCACTTGTAGTTGTCCAGAACACGACCACGTATACTGGGAAAGATATCTGGATTCCATGCTTGTTTCTCAGTGTAACCATTATGGCAAACAGAAACACATCCTCTCTCATCAATGCTTACAAGAACGGGACCAAGATTACATGTTTAATACAGAACTGCTTTTTTATAGTTTATGGGTGTGTATATGTACACACATGTGGGGTTACTGAACAGTTAAAATAAACCTTGAAAATAGTAACCACTAAGACGAGGCTCCTATATTAAGAAATGTGTATATCCATTTGAGTCAGACAGACAGTTACTACTTGGGGTCCCATGGAAAGTTTCTGTTTGGAGTGGAAACAAAGGACAGAATCAGTGTTTCCTTGATTCAGCAATTATTGTTCCTTAAAAGGCATATGTGACAATCTTTTTTTCTGACTACAGCAGGAAACTTAGATTCCACCTTGAGAAAGCATGAACCTACCAGAAAATACTAAGTTGAATAGTTCTTTTAACTTGCTTACAGCAAAGCTACAAATGCTTCTGTGACACTATTAGGCTTTCTTACTAGATCTCTGCAACTTATTTTATAGAAATTACATGCTCCTGTCAACATCTGCCTCTACAGTTTTCATACAATCTCACTCTTACCTCCAAGTTGGATTTTATGCAGTGTCTGTTATTTCAGCTTTCTCTTCTTAAGTGAAGCTCAATTTCTTTTCAGTTTTCTTTCTTGTGAGAGATGACTGGTTGCAGCTTCAAGGAGTTAGGGGAAACATTTATTCTTTGTGTCTACCTCCATATTACCCCTACAAGTAATCAACTTCGTATAGTGCTTGCTCTTCCAGAGCTGTCCCTGAAGACTTCAAATTATTCTTTCATTTTTAAGCATCACTATTCCACACATTCCTTTATGAAAGCAAAATATATTTCTTATTATGTTTTTAACTCCTACAAGAGATATGCAGCAACTCAAGTGTATCACTATTAATCCTAAGGAGAAATATATTTGGTAAAATGAGGTGAACGTATGGTAAGGACGGGGAGAAAAATAGTTACATGCCAGCACAGCAAGGATAGAAGGTATAACTCTATTAAACACTTAATAGAGGTATTTAAATTAAAATACCCCTCTGAGAGAAATTCTGCACTGATGTACATTACCTTAGACCTCTTCAGCCTTCATTCTCTCATCCAACCAATGAACACTGGAAAACATTTTAACCTCTCACAGTGTAGTCAGCAATCCATCCCATAACTGATTGATCCATATCAGAAGTGAAGCAGACCCTGTAGGTCAGCAACATGCAGCAAGGGGAATGATGAAGCACTGAATCTGCACTTGATAGGCAGACAAGAGAAAGAACTACAAGCAGTATACCGTGGATGACAGGCTCTGCCACTGTCACCTCTTCTTCTCTGTAAGGATTCTTAAATCAAAATACTGTTAGAGTTCTTTTCCACTAATTAAATGGCAACTGACAGGAGATATAACCTGTAAAGGTCTGAACAGCTCAACCTCCAACGCTTTTCTCAATGGAAAAGACTCACTGAGAAAATGAAGTAAACACTCTAATTAAGCAAGCACGTTTACCTTTTTCCCTTCTTTCCCAACATAACCATTGTGATTTAACACAACAGGTGGCTGAGCACTACACAGTCATTCGCTCAGTCCCCCACGCCCCAATGAGATGGGGGAGAGAATCGGAAAAAAATGAAGTAGAACTCACGGGTTGAGATAAAACTATTTACTAATATGGAGAAAAGGAAAGGGATAATAGTTACAACTATATATATAACAAGTGATGCACAAGCAATTGCTCACTGAGCAGCAGAAGAGAACGAGGTTAACTCCCAATCCCTTCAAAACTCCTTCCACATGATGGCATAGGGTATGGAATATCCTTTTGGCCAGTTTAAGTCAGCTGTCCTGATTCTGTCCCCTCCCAGTTCTCACAGAAAATAATTCTGCCCCAGCTAAAGCTAAGACAGTAACAGACCTGCGCTCTGAACACTGAGTGCTTCTATTCTGTACACTTCAGTAAGAAGCTTCAAGTGACAATGAAAAACAAAGTACCCTCAAGAACAAACAACATTCATTTCCATTAGAGGACTTTTCACTACAGGAGTCACTTTGTTTCACTCAGACAAGCTAAAATTACTATTACAAAGTCATATCATTTTTCCAGGGAACAAAGTTGCTGCTTAAGCTATATGCATCTATGTTGCTTTAACTGCTCACTTTCAGTTTGCTTGTTTCATTAGCACCTGGTGCCAGCCTTAACAAAGAAATAAATGACTTAATGGATGAGAGCTGAATGTTATATAACAACCAAAACATTTCAAAGCACCACAAAAGGAGTTATTGAATTTGCATGCACGCTTCAAAGCAGAACTGAGGGTTCAGCTTCCTGTACAAAGTCAGTTTTTCAGGTTTAGGTCAGTACTTGTAAAAGAAGCAAACACAGTCTGACACTGACAAATACAGATGAGCAACTGTCTGCGTACACATACAGATATGTATGCATACATATGCATACAACTCAGAAAAAAAATGGCAATAAAAGGTGTAATGTATACAACTTTTTGTCTTTGTAAACCACAGAAGTTCTACTGCCAAAGCTGACATGTAATGCATTAAACACCGTGTTTGAAAACTGTTGATTTCTTCAGTATTTCCAGAAATTGAAATGCGTTTCTTAGCTCACATACGCAAAAACAATATCAGCAATGAAAAGCCAGGGAAAGAGCACGACAGGACAGCTAACCTTTGTAAAAGACAAGCTAAGCTATTTAGCCAAACAAAACTGCCACCACCACCAAAAATTATTGCCCATCTCCTTCAATCTTCACCAAGTCTAACCCTTTTTGAATAATGAAAAAAATAACTCCAGTGAAACCTCTGCCTGAAGCAAAGTAATGTTTATATAAATGCAAGATATTGCTACTATTGTATTCAGGATGCATCACACTTTCCTGTTTTTTTTTTTTTTTTTTTTTTTTTTAAATCATTAATTTAAATCAAGCTTTACCTTTGGAGAAGAAAACGTTTGGCCACAGGCTCTTTGCCACCAGGTACTCAATGGCAAGTTAGTTAGGATCTATACCCTAATTTATTCTGAATTGCTTACCTGCAACTGAGAAAGACTCAAGCCCTTTAAATTTCTCAGGATTATTGTTCAGTTTTTTATCTTAATATATGCTTATCTTGAGGTTGTCCACTGTTTTAATAAATCACAGTTTATAGGTAATCATCTCAGCTAAGAAATAGTACAAGATTCATAGATAGTTCCTCAGCAAAACACTGCAGCTTTATAGATTCATAGCACGCAACCAACTCTCATCTTTTTTACGGAATAAAATACAATAAGCAGTATCAGAAAAGTCCCATATACACTTCATTTTCAGACAAATAAGTTAAGGAGCTGTGTTTGTATACTGAACCTGAAGTTCATACTATCCAACTTAAATGAAAAGTTTAAAACAACAGCAATACTGTGCTGCACGCACAGTAAAACAAGTTCTACATCCATTTGTTATGAAGATCATTGAAAACAAGCTGCTTTGTTAGAACTGTGTGGCTATACCTGGTGCTGCCACTCATTCTTTAGCTTCACTTAAGCTGTGCCAATTAACATTAAATTGAATATTGGCCTTCTGCACAGTTTATGGTATGCACTTTAGGCAGGAACAATAACATTCCAAAACCTGCCAGGAATTTTTGTGAAAATTTACAAGTGTAGTAATTGTATAATGAATGGGGTTTATGATTTTATATTGAATTAAGAGTCCTTGCAATGATAACAAACTGTCACTTAATTCAATATACTAATTAAACTAGGATTTTTTTTCCTCACTGAAGCTTTTAAATGAAAAGGCTTATTAACATTTTATGCAGCACCCTAAGGGACAACAGCTAGGCAGAATAATGTAAGTGTGTATGACAGAGTAAATTATCATATTGTCACGTGGATAACTGCATCCTGAATAAACTATAGCTCTTGAAAAAGAACATTCTTCTTTGGATAGACTGGTATGCTCTGGTCCCCCTCTGTTCCCAGAGACTTACTCCCTCCTCTAAGACAGCTGCAGCTGGGCACATCCTCCAGGTCTTGGCTGAGGTTCATTTCGTATATCAAGGAAGAGAAGCGCACGGGGACAGGGGAAGAGAAGAAGCGGGCACCTGGTAGTCTGAGGAAAAACAATCGATGCCACAGGGAGTGGGACAGCATTGGGAGACTGGATCTGAGAGAAACTACTTCATGGAATAATCTGGCAAACACTGCTGCAGAGCTCTTTTCCTAGGTGACTGTGGATCCAGCACTAGCCTGAACTTCTAAAGGGAAGTAACAAGATTGTTGAGGATGGATCTGCAAGGTACAGTGTGATGTGTGACAAAGAGTGGACTAGGGAAGAGATTCCGAAGTGGACTTCTGTGAGCACTACTGAATTAAGCAGGGAGGGTAAAAGATGACACATAAATAGACTATTAGTAATACTGATGATTAACAAAATACACTGTTTTTCAGCATTTGGCATTTCAAATAAAATCAGATGTTATACTGAAATATCCATATACATTCAGCATGCAAAAAAGACAACCTGTATTTCTTTGCTTTCTCACAGTTTGGTTATTTTTCATTGCTTATTCTTCTTACAGTTAAGTCTTAAAGTCATGGCACCTTGTGAAAGTGCTTCTTACACCTAAATCTACTTAGATGCATATAGTGTCTAAACAGAACACCTAAGGTATTTTGGTGCATTTACTTTACATAGATTATTGTCATTAGGATTCTGTATACATCTATGTGAACATGCTTAGTAGTAAGCCAATGGAAAGACACGGGGCAAAACAAAGGTTTTACAAATGGGGACAAACAAGGATTTAATATACCATTCAAGAAAATATA